>OX388305.1:6059479-6568280 GCA_947579605.1 Athripsodes cinereus
ATACTTGACCATAGAATAATAAATATAAATGACTTCATATAATTATGATGTTTTCATCAACATAACTACTCGTATATAAAGACTTGAAAAATTTGGCAACGTGCTTGCATGAAAATTAAAAGGAAGATGCTGGGACCGCGTGTAGAGAGTGGGGGCATCTACCTACCTACCTGTACCGCTGAAGAAAAAAACATACCTACGAGGATAAAACACACGTTTATTATAATATAATGACTTACCTATCGCTCTGCTTCAGAATTATTTCTGTTGCGGCCTCTTGTCGGATTAGCAGCTGTCTGCGTGATGTGGGTAGGGTTTCCCTACTCACTCTTGTAGATAGGTAAGTAGTAGTATAACAGAAATGGCAGTGGGCGCGCGTGCTATCGATCCAACGTCCGACACAAATCTGTTGCAGTACTGCCGATGCCGCCTCGTACCGCCAGCCGCCATACTCTCTTTTCTCTTCCTCTGTTCTGCTCGGCGGTGTAACGACATCCGTGTCTTCCCTCATCAGCCCTTCAGGTAGAGGTGCTCGTTGTTGGTGGTGCCGAATTACTAATACTACAAAATAATCAAGTAACAGATCGTGGGTGGAATAACGATAATTATCCGCAAATAATAATTAGTCAACAAATCTGGTTTGATGGCCGTGAAAATTGAAGGTCATGGAAATATTATTAGTTCGTTTTGTATACTTTTGACTTTTTGCGAGTAATTCAGTTGTACTACCTTTCATTTTGATTGTATGCAAAGTAACAACAAATATACTTATATCTAGGTTCATTTTGATCTTTGAGGTCTCTTGTATTTTATTTAATAATAATCGTTCCTAAATTAGACAGCATTTATGCCACTTTCCTAAAAATGTAAACTAACAGGACCGAAGATCAAATCGATTATTAGAAGGAATGTCTTTACTTTGAAACATATTTTAGCAGAATTATAGGCATCTTCGTTAGTTATTCAAAATTAGTAGTTAGTTTAAAATAAATAAAAGATTTGCGTTTATTTGCGAGTAAGTTTTACAATCTACGTAAGAGTAAACATCTGAAAAATTCGATAAAAGTGCATATATCTAGTCACTAATTGGTAAATAATAACCACCTACATAAGAAGTAAGATTAAGCGTATTAAGCAAATTACATTTTTGCTTGCACTTTGGTGTGGGATATGTCATGATGGTATAGAAAGATAGACGCCTTTCTTATTATGTATAGGTACCTCTATCTAGCTTTTTTATGACTTTTCTCATATTTACCAATGGGCCACTTGCAGATTTTTTTTTATTGCATAAAATTGTAAATTAGTATGAAAGAAACACAACCACAATTTATTTTATTTTTTCTTGCACTATTTTCTTAGATATTAGCTTTTAAAAATTGGATTTTCTCGTAATGATCAAAAACGATATGACGGCGCTGTGACGTCACGGAGTCCAATGTCTGTATGAGATTATAATCTGTGGTTGCGAAAGTTACTATGATTCACGGGACTCCGTGACGTCATCAGCTGTTTGGAGTGTTTTGCCAAACGTCAAAAATTTTGGGTTTTATTTTTGGAAATTCTCCATAATTTAGATATTTAAAAAATTTTAACTGCCATATTTGTGTTTTCCGACCTCAAATTTACTGAATTCGATCATTTTTATTAAAATCCCCCACGACTGCAAGTGGCCCATTACTAAATTGGGTTATCTGGAAGAACTGTTTATGCAAAAAGCCTATTCTTTGGTAATTTGTGTTTACTTTTCTTTCACTCTGCCATATGAATATGGTAATAATCATGAAATAGTCTGCAATCCGCTCAAAGGGCAAAACCGAACCCAATGATTCTGAAACTGCAATGAAAATCTGAAATGAGTAATTATAAAATTTCGTACAGTATCCCTGTTCTTTTTATCATTAACAACCCGATGGACTATCCATCGGTACTAATAATAAAATAGTGTATGTGATGTGATGTCGATATAAGTACCTACATAAAATGCGATGGTGTTAGTGTATAGTATCTACTTCATCTACCTTTGTTGTATGTGTGTGCTGGCTGGCTGGCTGGCTGGCGAAGTATTGGGTTGCTGGTTGTTATACCTCGAAGGCCCGGAATGGGGCGCGGTCCTCCCTCGTCATTCCTACCCCTCCCTCTCTCCCTCCCACATTCACCCTACTTCCCACTGCTTCTCTCTAACGGGCGTGCAAGAGTTTTCCCTGTTTCGGATGACGCCACTAGTACTAACTACATATTATATTCACTGGATATAAATCCTTTGGATATAATAATATGCTACTTCCACATATGACACGATGTTATATATCATCTGATATAGGTACCTACTTTTATACGGTAGATGTTTTTGTAACTTGTCATTTAATTAATTATACCCACACAGAATCGTTAGTTTTTGTTTTTATATTCTTACATGTATAGCTACAGATTAATTTTTCTTGTACTCTCTTTTTCCTCGTCAAAAACATGAAGGAAACTAGAGTCTTCTACTCGGAGTTGTTTTTCATTCGTTGACACGAAGTAGGCAAACATTATATCAGAAAATGGAAAAATGATGACGAAATACAATCAGCTGCTTTCTTTTCCCATCCATGCATTTTGGGTAGCCCTTGTCTTTTTAGCCCTTAAGCCCTTGCCTTTTTACAAACTTTTTACACTAAATAGCACAACAATACTTAATTTATAGAGTTAGAATGTAGTGAAAACGAGTAATCTAATATGCAGAGAAACAATAAAAAAATAAAGTTTATTGCATAATGTATAACATAAATACCTAATTACAGAATTACAAAATGAGGTGCATCAAATAAAAATAGGCAGGTTTACCTATAAAAAAGTAATATCTTCCAATTAACCCGAAGTAACAGGGAAACTTATGTCTTTGATTATGGAATTTACTATATATGTAGGTACACGTAATTTTAATATTTTGTCCAAATACTTACTGTCATTTTCATTTTGAACGAACGAGAGATCCTGAGTTTAAATCAGTATTAAACAATAAACAAGATGGCATTTATGCCATTTATAATCTATTCGGAGCATTTTTGTATTCTTAGTTAGATAAATATTTGTTTTGCTTGTGTTTATAATTATAGCAATGTCACACTACATTATAAAAGTTAATGGCTTACCTACATTATAAAAAAAACGGCAATTGTATAAAAATAGGTTTCTATTTTTTGTGTGTGTATAATACATCAGGGAATGTTGTAGATATTAAATTACTCTTCGAAAATACCTATAAAAAAGCAACAATTATTTTTGGGAATGTATAGCGCGGACGTCCAAGAACCACGTGGCTTGATCACGTGGACCAAATTCTTAAGGACGGACGCATGCTGAGTAAGAGAAATCGGCGTGCATGTATGAGAAACTGGATGAATGTAGAGGAAGCGAAAGAAGTATGTAAGGATAGATCTATATGGCGTTCCGTTCTCTCTGCCTACCCCTCCTGGGACATGGCGTGAGGGTATAGTATAGTATAGTATATTTCGGCTGCGAAGTCCTAGCTCAAAATCTCGCAATTCAAAGTCCATAGGTACCTATACCTACCAACCACATTATCTCTTTAGATACAGTATCAGAAAGTTATAGGTACCTAAGCTCAAATTATATTGTGCTATTAGATAAAATCTTATGGCTCAATAGTAAGTATGATAAATACATTTTTTCAAACTCAATAGTAAATATATAAAATGTTCAAAAATACATTTTTCTAACGAATCGCAATAGATTATAAAATAATCATGTGAGGTAGTATTTTACCATATACATAATATTAAAAGTTTTAGGATGAAGAAGAGTGTAGGTATGTATATAGGTATTATGTCTACTTAGGATTAAAAATAGACTTAAACCATTTTACAAATTATTGACGAATCGCTTAATCAAAACAAAGTTACATAGTGGTAATTGAAAAGTAAAATTTAAATCATCAAACAATAAATCTAAACTAATCATTATCAGCTGTTTGTTAATGTATTTGAATTTACGCGGTTGTGTGGTACGGTTATGCAAAAAGAAAATAACAAAATTCATTAACCATTATGAATTAAATGCTGAGAAATGCTGATTAACATGCTGGTAACATTTTTCCCGCCACTCTTGTTTATGGTTTTTCTTCATGTCATATTGTTTTTCTACTTTTTGCGGACCCCGCTTTCTATGGCCGGCGTCTTTTTACGTGAGTGGGGTTTCGACGTTTTCCTTTAGCATTTTGTTCAATTTTGGAGTATATTTTGTAATATTTAGGTTCACAAAATGAGTGTTGAAGACGAAGTTATGAGAATTCAGAAGAAACTGAACAAAATGACGTCTGGGGACGGATCTGTAAGTATTTTTTTCTTTGGTTATGTTATGATTCTTATGCATAGTGTAATTATCTACCTATACAATAACAAAGCCTTAAAGTCATTAATTGTTGTGTTTTAGGGACAAGAGCAAGCTTTGGATTTATTGAAGACGTTGCAAACCCTTGCCATCAATCTGGACGTCTTGACTAAAACACGCATTGGTATGACAGTTAATGCTCTGAGAAAATCTAGCAAGGATGAGGAGGTAATCAGTTTGTCTAAAACACTCATCAAGAATTGGAAGAAGTTCCTTTCAACTCCCAGCACTCCAGCCAAAGAATCCTCAAGCAGCTCTTCTAAATCGTCCTCCAAGCCAAAGGAAAAAGAGGAAAAGAAAGAAGAGAAGGAGAAAAAAGTACAACAATCTTCCTTCCCACCAAACTCCAACACAACTGATGCAGTCAGGTTAAAGTGTAGAGAGCTCCTGGCACAAGCACTTAAGACAGATCCTGATGTGGAGGGATGTGCTTCTGTTGAAGAGCTAGCAGAGGAATTGGAGGAGTGTATTTACATGGAATTTAAAAATACAGACATGAGATACAAGAACAGAGTGAGGTCCCGGGTAGCCAATCTTAAGGATGCTAAGAATCCAACTCTCAGAGGAAACTATCTTAATGGGGTAATCACAGCGTCCCATCTGGCCAAAATGACTCCTGAAGAAATGGCCAGCGATGAAATGAAACAAATGAGAGAGAAGTTCATAAAGGAAGCCATCAACGATGCTCAACTGGCCACAGTGCAAGGTACAAAGACATCTCTTCTTAAATGTGGTAAATGTAAGAAGAGGAATTGCACTTACAACCAAGTACAGACCAGAAGCGCTGATGAGCCCATGACTACCTTCGTCTTGTGTAACGAATGCGGCAACAGATGGAAATTCTGTTAAGAATGTTAATGTCTTAGGGATATTATCTTTTGGATTGTTACATAGACAACTTCACTCTGTTGTTTTGTTCTTGGTGTTTTAACAAAAGAAATCTTTTCCGTACATGTGTATGTATATTATGACAATGTTATTAATACTTACATACTAGATTACCATATTATTGTACCTTCGTAATGTGTTCTGGAAGATTCTCTGTACATACCCATGGTGTTAGTAAAATGGTGGCTCAAAATCATTTAAAATTTATATGACGTTGTAAGACTTCAATAAATAAAGTATGAAGGGTAAAACATTTCAATGTTTACATCTGCATCAATGAACTGAGCTTGACAATTAATTGTTACAATTACAAACAGTAGAAATACGCTTTTTTAACAAAAAGCAAATGGCAGTTCTTGTGTTTATAAATATTTTTTTTCATACTGACTAATTAATTGTATTATACATCATACAAAATCAAATTAATCAATGACATTAATAAATCTCTCATATTTTCATCATGAAATAAAAATGTATTTATTTTTGTGGGAAATCCTTGCACCCTGCATATAAAAACTAAAATAAAAATTCTTAGTGAACTCGAGTATATTGGAAAAGTTTATTATCAATTTATTCACTCTGTATATATCCAATTGACAGATATTTTAATTAGTTTGCGACAAATTCTGACTGCTTGTTACTCACAGTTTTTAACAAACCTCATGATTTTATCTTTGTTTATGATTTACCATATGTCCCATCCTGAATAGCCTGTTTTTTTAGCGGTATAGAGAAGACTATTTGCATGTTAATTGTTTGCAGTTGGTCCACTGGTTATCCGAGTTGTGGGATATGCCGTGATGGTATAGAATTTCATTAAAAAAAAAACTTAAACAGATATGTTTTAGTTTAATGATGAGCTTGTAAATAAATTGAAGATAAAGCTGTTTTCAAAAGTGGAGATCATTTACATAATCCATAGAAAATATATCTCGAATGTCTAGATTCAGTTGTATAAAGATGTCATCTTGAAAGTTTTAGTCTTTGATAAATGAATTCTTTTCTCTGTTAGGTGTGTATACACATCGAGTATTAATGTAAGTTTCACATAATGATATTTGCATCAAACTCAAATTTTCTCCAGTTGTACAAGATCTTGATCAGTGGCGGTTCTAGCTTTTTCGGGATCTCAGAATACATGCGGGTTGTCTGATTAATGGTGGATAGTTATTACATTATAACATATTTATGAAAAGTTTATAGAAGGAATATGAAAAAATAAGGAAATCCGAGAACAAATTGTATTTTAATATAGAATACACAATATTATATATTTGACAATAGCATACAATCCTGGGCAATCACCCTATTTGCTTCTCGAATAAATTTGATAGTAAAGTCCCCAAACTTCTGTACTATCCAGGTTGTTAGTGGGTCCTTCAATAATATGTATTTACTCTTTATGGAACGCTGCTGGTTTTGGGAATGCACGAATGGTTGCAAATTATTATTGTGTTGTGGTAGTTATCCTATTTAAATCTCATTGTGTGCGCTGAAAAGGTGTTACACTTTAGTAATAATGATTGTATTTAATAATATGAATATTAAATAATCACTGTGTTGCCACATTGATAGTATAATGTTTTATCACTTGTGATTTTATTTGAATGTATAATCTTAATTTACAATTGTGAGAATAAATTGAGAGTTGTGAAACATGTTAGAAATAGTTATTGTGGTACTGAGAGCTAGAATTGATCCTTTTACATGTAACGTTTGCCAATATTTGCATAGTAAAATGTTGAATAACTATTAAGTATTTTAATATTAACATGTTTTATACTATACAGATTAAATTGTTTGATTTGACACCTATTCGTATCCCTATCGGTGAAAGTTTCAACACTAGGAGAAATAATGCAACATGATAAGTAAATTGCAAAATGCTGTACATAAAGAAAATCATTGCATCTCAGACTTTCAATTGGCAGATCTAGGGCTTAAATATTTCTTGCATTGTAATTCGCTCTTTTTAACAGAAACATTTTATCATACTATATTGTTTAGTAATTTAATGTGAAAATTGATAATAAAATTTTGAACGAAAGTACTGAAATAGTATCATTTATTTTAGGATTAACTATGTAACAGTTTCGAGACATTTTAAATGTTTTGAGTATTCTACAATGCACTTCCGTTACTTGATTATTTAAATCACAATCGATTTCGGTAAACTTTTACCATTAGTGGTTGATACAATACTGTATTGTATCGCTCATCAATGGTAAAGGTTTACCGAAATCGATCGTGTAACGGAGTGAATTGTAGAATACTCAAGACATTCAAAATGCACCGAAATAGCTTTTTATTTCTAATGATTGTAAAGCATGTAAAGAATATTTTGTCTTTTTAAATGTACAGTTAAACAATATAAATAGGGTATTAAAATGAAATGTTTGTATATTTCATATTGTCAAATTAAAGAAAATCATGTTCGTCTAACTACCTCTTGCTTGTTAAAATATCATTTATAGAAGTTAGAATCAATATAATCATGTGAAATATGATGTAGTTTTTTTTCAAAATTGCGTGTTTTGAATATGTTTTTTACTTGCATCAGTATCATAATTTTTTTTTTAAAATATAAATCGCGAAAGATTTTTTTTTCTCACTGACTACCTCATCATTTAGATTTTGTTTTATCTGTATAACCATGCATTAAATATGTTTGTGACCTATTTGTTTTTCTGTAATTCATTTAAATATCATTCAAGTTGAATCATTTTGCTTTTGTAAAGAACTCATTTGCTGTGGAGTTGCATCTTTGTCTTGTAAAAATATGTAACTAAGTCTTATTACAACTTTGTACGTCCATCAAATGTATGATATTAACATAAAGGTAATGAATTGTATTATGCTTTATATTATTGTGAAATGTGTGGAAATAAATAAACTAGAAATAAAACATTTTGTAAGTTGTTTTACATTTTAAATCCACCTTGTTGTGTAAATAATAAACTCATTAGAATATCTTATTTACATATGAGTAGTCGGTTAGCTGTTATTTTATCAGAATAGTAAATAGTGAAGATCGTGGCAAGAAAGCTGGAATGGTGGTCGGAAACGTGACTATTTGAGGATTTAATGGCAAGATCATATAAACCCGATTCTCCAGGAGGGACATGTGCTAAGCAAATTGAATATGAGAGCATGCATTAGGAATTGTATGACAGTGACTGAGCGAAAAGTGTTTGCAAGGATAGGAGTAAATGGTACTCGATCCTTTTTGCCTACCTTGAAAGGAAAGCGGCATTATTCTGTTATATCAAAGCAGTAAAATGATACTTATAAAGATATATTTGCATAAAATATCGAGTATTAAACCAGTTTTGGTTATATTAGAAACAACAATTGTTATTTAGCAACAAGCAAGCATTAAACATTGCAGTTATCAGAAATAAAATAATGTGGGTACATGTAGAAAATACTTTTATTTCACATTACTCAAAAACAAATAATACACAAGGCTACTCTATTTTATAGTTAAATGCTTTTCACACAGTGCAATAAACATCGCATAAATTTATATGTGAACGTTTCCAGTACTTTATAAACTCTTTTTATGATGTTCATGTAATTATTTTAAAGCCGCTAAACTTGTTTCACCCGAGATATATATTTTACCAAGTGAAGAGTACCTTAGGTAAGACAGATCCCTTCATAGATTAAGACTAAAGAACAGTCTTAAGTATAATTACAAAACGGCACAGTAATAAAGAAATTTCAGTAAGTCTTTTCAAGGGAAAATATAAGGGCCAAATAATTTTGCAGGTATATTGAATGTAATGGGTCTGAAATTGAATTTTAATTTAAATATAGACACATGAATATAAGATCAATATAAATCTAAATATGTACAGAAAATGCCTTCAGAGCAAATAAAATGATCGAGGTGTACATTTGTAAAAAGTGTCATAAAATAAAAAAGTGAAACCAGAAATATGTATTTTTTTTACAATAAACCATTGCACGAGTTGCACAAGTAAATCATATTAGGTAAGTTTAGAAAAGACAATTTTACTTAATTTAGTAGTTGCTCAGATGGGACTTGAACCTGCATCCCGTAGCTAGGTGTACTTTATCCCAATTCAGCTGTTGAGCGACATACCAAAGGTTGGAAAATTCTCCCTTATAAACCACATTAACAGCTCCATAAGTAGGTATTGTTGTGGTATACTTGGTATGTTTAAATTGAAATGATTGAAATATGTTTATATATGGAATGAAATGTTGGTAATAAAAATAATGGAGTAATTATCAATGAATTATTTGACAAAATTATAAACATTGACCTAAACAATAATAATAATAAGTTTTCTAATTAATATTGAGAGCATCATTTTGCAGTTCGTGACTGAGCTGCATTTGTAAATTGGAGAGTTTTGTTTTGAGCACAGCTATTCCCATCATGACAATATTTTCTGGTTTCAGAGCTCCTGCAGACTCCACATTATAGAAAAATTTGTTTGGTTTGGCTTCCCAGTTGTATTCTGCTTCACATTGGTCATCATCCAGCTCCGTATGCTCACTCTTGGGCCATTCATCAGGTTTAGGGAACAGTGTGTGCCTCATGGTGTTATCAGGATCATACTCAAAACATACTCCAGCTGTAGGATTCCATTTGGCATGCTCTTTTCCGAATCCTGAAGTATAATTTAAAAACACAATATAACATAAAGCAATTAATTTGATATTGTAATATAGTGTGCTGGCTAAATGATTGTAGATGTACATCAGGGTTTCCCAATTGTATCCCCTAGATGTAAATGCATTCACTGACCAAATTGAAAATTATAATCCTTTGAAAAAAGGAACCTGTCCACAATAAATTTCATATTTTTACAAAACCGAGGACATTGTGAAATATTTCAAATTCTACAAATGGCTAGGCTACCCCACTTGGGATATGCAGTGAAGGTATGAATGAATGAATAAACTCATAGGTAATGTGACTCTTTGGAAAAATATATTTCTGAGACCGCAGAACTTGTAAAATTTTATACTACTTCTTGGCTCCAATTATTGAAGGTGCTTCGAAGATTATATTAATTATGCAAATACCCAGATTAATTTTATAATCCATAGATTTTCTCAAAAGTAAAATTGTCTAATTATTATATTAATTCCAACGCAGAAAGTGATCACTTTAATTCGTAAGCGTTGGGATGCCTTTCTCACTACTTCCGATGGATTTTGCACAATCTTACATTGTGTAAACATGGTTCTTCATTTGAGATGTCTGATTTGTTATAAGTGGATTTTTATATTTTTTATCACAAATATTTAAATGTAAAAATATACAATTTTTTTAAAATGTAAATACTTTCGAATTCTTTCACCAAACATTAAATAAAAATTACCTTTCTTTGCATAGGCTTTAAGTTTCAATTCTTGTCCTTTTCTCAATTTGATAATTAATATTTCATCTGTTTCTCCATATTCTGCCTGATCATCTTCACGATGACGTGATGTTACTGGCACTACACGAGGATCACTGGATTTGAGGTCGGCTGTTGTAACATGTCGAGTTTGGTCATCTGTGCATTTGACATCCAATGTAAACTCTACAGAGCATTGCGGGCAAAAATCTACACAAGTACAATCCTGGAAATACATGATCATCAGTAATAACTTACAAATAACACGCAAAACTTTAAAAGATTCATTATGGTTTATAAAAGAGAATTTTGTGCATGTCACCGGGTAGCTTGATTGAACTAAATGTACCACACGTAAAGGTTGGGTTGTAGATTCAAATCCTATCTGAGGAACCACCAGATAAATTGAGATTACCTTTTCTAATCTTTATATGTTGTTAAGTTTACAGATGAATATATTTTGAAAATATCAAATTCCACCAAATTGTTTGAAGATATGGACAATATTCCATTATTATCACTTACTCTTGTGTATTGGAGTCTATCAACTACTTCATCAGATATGAGGGGAATGAGGCCTATTCTGTGAGCTAAAAATTCATCACTGATTACAGTTGAGTTTGCTTGTAGTTGTACCCAATCGATTGCCATAGTCGGAGTTTCTGCTATGAAAACTCTTCGCATACTGTTAGCAACGCTGAAATCAAATTATATAATAAAAATATGCAATTACACCACTATATACAATATCTAAAAAATTACCCAAACATAACCTGTAAAAAGTATACATACCTGAGTTCGGTGTCTTCCACAACGAATTTAACATTTTCATCAGTCAATTCTGTAATATGAACGGATGGTTGATTGGCAAATGGCATTTTGTTATATTAGTTGTAATACAAAATAATTAAAATAAAACTTTCCAACAAATACGGGACGCTATCTACGACCATGGATGTATGTAGGTAGGGGATGGAACGTTTATAGTAATTTGTATGAATGATAGCGAAGCCAAAAAGTGAGGAAGGGAAATCGACGGTGGCCATTTTGTAGGAAATACTTTATTTAACATTTGTATGGGCAATGTATGGAAATTATTCACACAGTATCAGAAAACATTATATTTACTTCTTAAAATAATTACAATGCCACATAACTTAATGTTTTCATATATTTGATGAAATAGGGAATAGGATGAGTAAATAAAATGGAGTCATTTCTAAATCATTCAGTATTTATTTTTAAACTTTGTTTTCATATACACACAATATGGAGAGAATGAATGACAATTGAAGGATATATCTAAATGAATAATATAAAACACACGAACTTGCAAATGAGCGGGAAACTCAGGATATTTCGTAAGAATGACGTTTTTTCTCCAACCTCGCAGAAAAACGAGATGTTTTTGAACACAAAACACTACGTTTACTTGGTGTCAAATATTGGATAATGTCCAGTTTCTCCTTTCTGGATCCTTTGGAAAACTACAAAAAATGATTTTGTTTATAAACATGCGATAATATCATTAAACTGATCAGATTTGTATGCATGAAACATTTCATTCTAACGGGTAAACAAACCAAACATCAGATTGTAGGTTCTTTGTATTGTCAGATGACAGAATGGAAAACAAGTTACATGTGTAGATATAGGAGAATAAGGACAGATAATTATATAGAACGTTTATAACATTATTATGATCATTTATAAGTATACGAATTATAATATAAACGACTTTAAAATCGCAATATATTAAGATAAAAACTACAATACAAAACAACTTACTTACCGAAAATATGACAATCCTGTTTCCTGCGAAAGTTGGATTGGATTTATAACCACAACCATTTATAGCGCACATCACCATGTTAATCATAAGATGATTCCTATTCTTCTAGATATAAAAACAAAAACCGATATGAAAAATTCAACTGATGTGCAAAAACTTGAAACATTTTTAAAACAACTAAACTTTTAATATACTTATTATACTCTATGAACTCATAGACTTTAATACTATATACCTAGACAGAGTACTTCGGTAACTTTTCATAGCGGTGAAGTGAGGCAAACAAAGATTGTCTCTTTCGCACAGTTGGTTGGCAAGAACTATGGCAATTTGTATGGGAAATGTGGAGTATGCTGTGAAATTTTCGCATTTATTTAACTAAAATAGACGTAACAGTTGAAAAATTAAAATGAATCGATTAAGAAAGCAATTGAGATGTCTAGTAATATAAAAAATACCAACATGGTTTTTGTTTATTTTTCCAATGTTTATGAGGTGATTCTTACATTGTTCATATGTTTGGCTCATGTACTCAAACTACCAAAATAAAACCCCCAGAGTAGAATGTTATTTTACTTTATTTAATAACACAATAATACGTCTTTACAGGACAATAAGAGTTTGGAGCTTCTATTTTTGAGTGTCCTGTAAAAGGCAGGTGTTCGAAAAAATAAAGACATTGTACATCTTAAATTCAGCGATGAGGTTTGCCACCCAACCTGAATGTCTTGATTTTATATTGGCACGAAGAGGGCAGCTTGCATGTTTCTTACATGCAGCTGGTCCGCTGGTTACCCCACTTGTGGGATATGCCGTGATGATATAGTAATAGTAGAAGCTTCTATTTGAGCCAATATCTCAAATATATGTAGATACATATTAACTTTTATGTCACATAGAGGATAATCTCTGAATTCATTACACAGTAGATCCACTGGCTATCTTTTTCATAGGAGATAAATAGATGAAAATATATACAGAGAATAAATTCTCGATCTTTATCACAGGTGAACTAGAATTGGTTTGATTAACATTTTTAGTCATTCAACGGAGATGAAATTTAGATCCAACCCTGGCTCCTGGGTCACCTCTTGCTTTCAAAAATATAGAAAACAATATTAAAAATGTTTGTGGAGTAAATGTGGTTTGTGAAATAATTAAAGAAAGAAATAATTGTAATAAATAAACTTTATTGAAATTATTTTAAATGTACAAATAGTTTTCATATACCTAGTACATACCAAATTAAAGATTTTTTTTATTTATTCATTTATTTGGATAACAAAACATTTGAAAATACATGTGAACAGAAATAATATACAAAATCACAAAACGAAAACAATTTTATCAGCACTTTGCAATCATTGTTAGTATTCGACCAAAAATGGGGGTTTGATTGAAGCCGATTGTTCAATTCTAAATCTACCTTCGGCCAGATGTATTTAAAGTGAATCCTTATATTATATATTATATCTGTTAAAATATACTAAAATAAATTTAGAGTCCGATAAAGATTTCATTGATTAGCAAAAAAAGTATATCAATAAAATAACTATTACTAACTTAATATTAAAACTATGAACTACTGTATACAGTCAATACAATTTTAAAACCACACCAAACTTAAAATAAAAAGAAAAACCGGATTATAAATACCAAACACTAAACAAATCCTTAGTATTATAAATACATTCATTCAAAAGTATAAAATATGGTATAAACGAGGATATTATAACGAAACACGAGGAACCGTCAAGCAAACGTACCGCAGAAACCAATGTTTTGCCAACCAGCTAACGAAAAGTGCCGTGCAATTCGACACACTTTTGAGGGTGAGTACGCCGTCTAGGTATATAGTATAAAAGTCTATGTATGAACTAAACATACAAGGGTTGGTTCACCGGAGCATAAATGTCACTCGGCGTCGTTTGACCTGAACGACCATGAAGTTGCAGTGAGTGGTGAATATAATCCGGATAATCGTGAATAACATAGAGCGTTTTATGACCCAATGTTATCGTAATGGCGCCATTATTTTTTACGTCTTTTTATTATTTTTTTTATTGCTTTTATAACTTTTAAAAATTTTTTTTTTTGGATTTACTTTTTGTTATAATTTCTTAAATTCGCCGACGTGTAAAAGACGTAAATTATGAATATATTTAAATAATTAATATTTTTATTATTATTTGACTGGCGCCTTTTAATAGTAGCATTCAAGTACTTTTGTGTTTCTTTTAAATGATAAAAATATTTTTGTCTCTAACGAAGGAATAAATTATTTTAATAGGTATCTTTAAAATTAACAGTTAAAGTAATAACTACTTGATTAGTTTATAACTAATTGCTTTATACTTTTTTTTTAATTATTCCATTATCTAACTTTCTGAGCTTGTATACTTCCCAAATACTTGTTACAAGTTTATATCCTAAATTTATCCAAACGAATTCACTGAATCAGCGTCAGAAATTATAAATGACAATTACGCAGAAATCGAGTATATTTTCTGAGACTATAATTCTTATTTTGTTACACATTTTGAAAACATAGTAACATACAGTACATGAACACTATGAATGCGTTCTGGCATTGTATAGGTACTTTCAAAATATGCGTCGTCGACTGATCACTCGGTGACTGTCTGAACGCAGCCCAAATGCGACGCACCGAACAAAATTTATTTCTTACAAAATGGTCGTCATTCCCCTCCCCGCGCAGCTACAAAATGTTTACCAAAGTGTCTGTCCATTACTCTATTTAGGTCCATGTCTACGACACGACAACCATAGAAAAATTACATTTCAAAGTCAAAAAGATGTTACGAATTTTTAGCTGTTAATCTTAATACACCTTCAGCCAATGGTATATTTATGGCAACAGTATACATATTCTTGTCTATTATTATTATTATCAAACGTCATTTTTGTTTTTTGCGGAATGTCAAGTTTTAGAGGTTATGTTTGTATTATTCATTTTTCGTTTCGTAATTAAACTGGATATTTATAGAAGATTGGGCTCATCCAACTAATTCAAATGTAAAATAATTGTTTATGTCCTTCCATGACGGTTATTATGGGAAAGTAAGTATTAATTATTTGGATATAATAAAATTTATACTTAGTGATTCTTCGTATTTAATAAGTGATTTATAACATTAATTACAGGCATACAGAATGGAGAAAATTAGCCAAAAAATTACGAAGGAAAAGATTGAGACAAGAGAAAGCCAAAGAGCGAGATAAACAATTGGAGGAAGGTATTAAACCATACTAAAAAATAAAGTCTACATGTGATGAAGATTATGTCTACTTGTAAATTGAATTACTTAAATACATTTATCTTTTTGCGTTGAATCGTTATTGATTTGATAAAAATACGATTTATTTCAGAAAAGTGTGAGAGAGAAAAAAATATGGAATATCAGATATGGTTAGCTGAACAAGAGAAATTTGAGTCATTTCGTAGAAGCGAAGAAGAAAGAATTCATGATGAGGAACATGAGAAGTGGCTACGGACAGAATTACTAGCTCAACAGCAGTGGAGGCAGTTACAAGAGAAGATTCTTAAAGCTAGACTTGAGCGAGCTGAACAAGATTTAAGAATCAAAAAGGTAACCTGTCATTGGTTGGTCTGGATAATTTGCAGTAGGGAACACTATTTTTTTCTTCTTTTCATAGCAATACGTACATTTGTTCTTGTGAAGTTAAGTCCACTTTTAATAACGGTTGGTTTAAAAATCCATCTATCCATTACTAACAGTTAAAAATTATTGTGAAATATATCACTTAACGCTGGTCTGATGATGAGAGCAGAAGCTTTTGAAAGCCGGCTTGCGACCGATAAAGTCACAATGGATGTACTAAATAAGTGTTTCATTTATAATAATTTAACATTCGAGCTTTCACCAAGAACCGTTGGTGGAAAATATTGGCTTTATAATATATTTAATTAAATAGATTTTCACTAATAGTAGTGGAAAGACAGATTATTGAAACCGATCATAAGTCCATGTGATAAGCTAATCGATTGATACATTTATATATTTTATGCTATTTGTTAATTCTCTTTATACCATACTTACGAGATCTATTACTTTATTTAATACTGTACATAGAGAAATCCTTTTTATAAAATATTATTTTATTAGGAATGGGAAGAAGAACAAAGAAAGATAAAAGAGTCTGAAGAAAGACGGAAACAGTTAGAAGCTGAAAAATTACAACAGCACCAAGAGTTAATGAGAAGAATAGAACTGTTTGTATCTGGAGCTGGGGAGTTACCTTCGGAGCTTCTAGTTGGTAGGGAAACTAACCCTGATAAGGAAGTTTGTCCATTCTTCTCCAAAACCGGTGCCTGCAGGTTTAATGATAGCTGTTCTAGAAATCATAAATATCCTGGAATTAGTAAGGTGAATATCTGTTGTTAAAATTGGGTTATGTAAATTTGTTTATAAAGTATGTCAATATCCTGTTACGATTTTCTGATATGCCATACAGTATCAAATTAGTTTTTATAGAACATTACTCTTGGTTAAATATTTTTGAACTTATTTTTCTAATATTGGGCTAGCATTTGTTTTGTTTTACAAGCTTCGAACACCCATCATAAGTATCCATTTTTATTTATGATTCATCTTGTCTCTTATACTATATCTCTTGTGATATAGACAGAATGAACGGAATGCCCACACAAACCTTTTCATGAATTATTGTTTTCTCGAGATTATAATTTCTCATGTGAGCACCATTTAAAATCAAATATCACAAAGGTCTGCTAACACAGACTCTGTCAATAGACTTGTGGTGCCGACTAGAGGGGGTCTGGCTAACTATGTATGTTGACTGTGCCTTCTGCGTGGTCGGTCCGTTGCTGTGGAACAAAATTCCTTATGGAGAGTGTAGAAGTGTTCAAGGCAGGGTTAAAGACCCTATTGTTCAGGAGATGTTATGATTCTTGTATCTGCCCTTGCGGTGGTTTTTCCACAAAAAAAATGCATTTAAAAAATTGTCTAATTATTATTATTATTTATTTTAGATATATGCAATTTATTATCATTCATTTGCTTAGAATTAGCTTATATGATTACTTTCATTTTCTTTTTATTTCTTTATTCCAAATCATCCTTTTCCAGGTTCTTCTGGTTAGTAACTTTTATACAAATTTTGGCATGGAGCATTCAGCACAAAATGAACATGGGGATGACATCACTTTAGAGTTTGATGACAGAGACACATATCATCATTTTGAAGAGTTCTTTAATGATGTATTACCAGAGTTCCAAAAAATTGGGAAGGTTGTGCAATTTAAGGTTTGTTTTATTTTATTATTCATTCAATCTTATAGAACTCTTTGAGTTATTCTGTATTACCAATAAATATACATAAAATGTAAGTTAGCTTATTCTCCATAGTGAAGTAAATAGTTGATTAAACATCAAAAATAAATGGTGAACTGAGGAGTATTGATTAGATGATTAATTAATTAATATAATTCTGTGTTTTTTTATGTACTTAGGTCTGTTCTAACTACGAGAAACATTTGCGAGGGAATACTTATGTGGAATATTTAACATTACCTGAATCTTTGAATGCCTATAGAACATTTCATGGGAGGTGGTATGGTGGAAAGCAAATTTCATTGCAGTTCTGTGAAATACCTTCGTGGAAGAGGGCTATTTGTGGTAAAAAATAAACATTATTTTTAATTAGATTCATATTTAAACGTCATCCCCTTTTCCAAGTTGGGCTGTGATCCCATCATGTTAACATGGTTACTTCTTCCAGAGAACCCTGACCATTTTTACTTTCAGGATCTCTGGGTATTCCGCATCAAGTCTTAATACACATACTTAACATTGCAGCATTACCATTACAGCTTCATTTGAGGTGGCGCACTTGCCAGATGATTCATATTTAATTTTTGAAATCAAATATTAGTAAAATTAATAGATGATATTGCCAAATGTCAAAAATTATATGAAATATGCTGCCAGGAATTTGTTGAAATTATAGTAATTTTATTGATTCATCTAAAATTGTGAGATTTGCTCCTGTATTTAAAATTCTATGTATTCACAGGATTGTTTGCTGATAGAAAATGTCCTAAAGGAAGATCTTGCAACTTTCTTCATGTGTTCCGCAATCCAGGAAATCTTTTCAAGGAACTAGACCAAAGACAGGCCAGTTCCAGATGTGATCGTGAAGAGCATAGGACACATTCACGCTATAGGTGAGTGGTCTATGAATAATCCTGTTTTTTTTTTAATCTTGTACCCCACTAGTAAGAAATGCTAGGAATGAAGAAATAAGTTGTCTTCTTTTGTAACACTTTTTTTTTTTAATTATTCTATTTTTTTTTAATTAAAGATGTGTCTGGGTTTTTACTAAAAACCCAAATACAACCTTATACATCTTACACAGTAAGCTAAAAGCTTGTGTCGTGAAAGGGGAGTTTGCTGACACCTGGGATCGAACCACGAACCTCATGTGCACGAGGCCGAGACTACATCTAGGCTACCGACGAACTCGTGGTGACTCTACATACAATCAATAATTTTTTGTATGTTTGCTATATTTTTAGGAGCAAAGAAAAATCTTGGAGATGGTCTGAATCACCAGTTAGGGATGATGTTGTTGAGAAGTGTTATGAAAATGGTAGAAGTCATAGAAGAGAGCATTCCAAAACACCAAGAAACAGTTCACATAGTGAAAGAAGGGAGTCTTCCCATAGAGCAAAGCGTAGTAGATCTTCAGATAGATATCGTCGGTCAAGCACTAGACGCAGTAGATCAAAAGAAAATAGAAGCAATTCTAAACATAGAAAAAGAGAGTCCAAAGAAAAAGAATGTAAAAGTAGTAAGGAAAGAGAAAGAAAGAAATCTAAAGATAGAGAACATAAAAGTTCTTCTGGTAGAAAAAGCACTAAAGTAAGAAAGGAATCGGAAGACAAATGATTTCTGTTTATATTTAGTTTGTAAATAAATATTTATTTATATACAATTTTGTTTTTAATCCTGAATCTAAAACTTTGATTTCAACGTTATGATTAAAACCTACACCCATTAATTGTACTCTATTTTCCTGATTATCCATATTTAAACACATTATTTTTTCATGTTTGTAAAAATTTGCTATATTTGCATACTTTTTTTCAAAATATTCCAAATTTCCTGATGAAATGAAACATTTATAAAGAGGATGTTCTATATAGGCTGTTGGTGGCAATACAGGAAAAGGAACAATTATTTATCACAGTGATTTTGTGACAAATGGCACACTTCAACATAGCATATAATCTATTCTATTCTATCTTTAAACGCCATCTACTCGTAAACGAGTAACATCAGGGTAACATGTTGCAAGCTAGTATAACAGAATAATTAAAGAAAAATTAAAGGAATACTCAGATCATAGATATTGATAACTTTGAAATGTTTTACATTTATGAAATTAGTTTTTGGGAAATTCAGAAACTATGCAATAAAATATTAATAGGAGACTTAGAAGATTGTAAGTGATATTACGAAAATTTAAATAGGTAATAGTGAAAAAATCTTATTCATATAATATATGTAATAATTCAAATTAATAACACTGTGACGTAATAAAAAAAATGACGCTGCTACCTCCCTCTTAGAGATGATCCTGGGTATGTCCATACGACATGTAACATATTTTTTCATCAAAAATCAGTCAACCTTTTTATTTATTGACAAAATCTGTTGAAATAATTATAATCAAACCTTTGTTATAGTGGAAATTCCGAATGTTGAATGATTTATACCTACCAATAACTGCTTAGAGGTGACAATATTGCAATCAATGTCTTTCTGATGGAATCAAAATACAGCTTCAAACACTCTTGCACTCTAGGTAGGTACCTAAGTGTTAATGTGGTGTAGGTTGGCAGCAGTATTTGAACTGTGAATTATCTGTTCTTATGTCTTGCAATTTTACGATAGAGTCATGGACTGTCTCCTCAATATATTTTTTATTTTATTTTATAGAGACACTCACAGAAAACTGACAACACAATACATAAATTACAAACAATAACAATAAATTACAATAAGATCTGGCCAGTTCCCCAATTAAGAGTGTCTACAGCATGCACAATCAGAGAATTCAATTAAAGCGTGATTTTGTTATACAATAGCACAATAACAAAAAAAAAATATATAGCTTGTATACCTATTACCTACATATTTTATTCGTAATTAAGACTGAATTCTCGTTCTGTATTTCTATTAGTAGCAAGTTGGAATTATCTTTGAGTAAAATCTGAATTATTCTATGTGTGGAATATTTCGTGACCGGATAATAAGACAGATGATATCCTTTTTTAGCGATGGATGACTGAAGCATCCTTGAAACGGTTCATGATCATTTAAAAGAGTTCAAAGTCTGCAATATACATACATACTTTATTTATATATTATATTTATGTTATTATAAAGATCTACACCAAGAGTGAACTAACACGATCTTTGAGGGTTATTATACCTACATAATATTACATTTATTGAGATTCTGAAAATGTTAATATGTAATAAATTATTGATGAACTTTCGCACAAATATTTTAGCCCGATCGTAGGTATGTACGTTTTTTTCCGGGATTGAAATTAGCAAAAATCTGACAAAACGCACCCTTTTATTATACTAGATACTCTCTGTAATAGACACTGCCATCTACTAAGCTTGTTCCTGGGGCTGTAGTCAAAACACATTTTTGAGTTATGAAATTGATAAGTACCTATGTACTTTCTCGCAAAGTCGTCTATAGCAGAACAACTACGCAACGCTAATATGTGTTTTGACTAAGGCCCTAGAACAATCAAATTGTATGTAAATATACAAAAATATTATAGATAAAGATGAAGGTGTTCCTTTAAAAAATGGTAATTCTTTACCCAAAATATCCGGTCTCTTCTTCTCAAAGCATTCTCGTTTATTATTGGACCATGATTTCTTCATTTCTTATTATGTTCCGACCTTAAGCCGTATGCATCCAAATTACATACCTACATCAACATGTCGCACTGGGTAATTTTCTTTTATCGCATTTTCATGTTTCGCGTAAAATTTCTTGATCATCAGCCAAAGCAATGCGTCATTTTTTAATAGATGGCGGTAGCTACTATTCATTAAGTGATGGGTTTAATTAAATTATCATCATCCTCATTGGCGCTATAATCCGGGTTGGATCATGCCCTCCTCCAGGAATTGCATCCGCCTATCTCATTCCATCATCTCTCATCGTCAATTGGTCACGTCTAGAGCTCGCTGGTCGTTTTCCACCCCATTGAATCTCAGCCTAGCAGGGTTACTCTTGTCACAATCTAAATACCTTCTTAATCTTGTCTTGATCTCAATCCTACAACGCGCGAAGTGACCCCTTCGCGCGTCATATTATGATTAAGATCAAAACAAAAAGATCATATTTAGATTGTATCGAGAGTAACCCTGTTGGCACCTCAACATTTTAGATACCACTGGGCTTTGTGGAGTCAATTCTTATTATTATCGTAGTAGATGGGGAGTTTAAAGCTAGTACAAATCAATAACATTTATGATAATCAAAATGGTATTGAATTTATCTATCATGGTTACTGTACATACACTGGACGATGATAAATGAAAACGAATATACCTGATATACATACATACATACACGAAGATGTGATATTGTACATAATATAATGCACTATTCTATAATACGATGGATATAATTAGTAATATTAATCATGTAAGTATTTTTACTATTAAACATACATACGTGTGATATAATGTAATGTAGGTCATGAGATGAACTACTAGGTTGGGATTATAAATCAAATTGATGATTCGATTCAATATGGAAACATCATAAGAATCTCTCTCACCTTACATTGGATAAATCTAATTAAACTTATACTTGGTATATTTTCATTAAAAGCCAGAGGGGTCTGGCTAATTATGTTGATCGTGCCTTCTGTGTGGCTGGTCCGTCGCTGTGGAACAAAATTCCCTATTTTTTGGAGGATTAAATGACAAGACCAGTGATATGTAGAAGATGGCAAGACAGAATGATATAAACCAGATCCTCCAGGACGGACATGTGTTGAGCACATTAAGTTGGGTTAGTTGGAAGAAATTGCGTCTCCGCGATAAACTCGTCCTCTGTATATTGATTGTATGATTGTATTTGAAATAATTGTACATCTATGTAAAATTGTTTGTAATCAATTTACAGTAAAGAATAAATACTTAAACAAATAGAAAAGCGTGCATGGTGAATTGTATGACAGTGACTAAATCAAAAAGTATAGGGATAGGAGTACCTAAGCGGCGCTGGGTCCCTTTTTGTCTACCCCGAAAATGAAGTGGCGTGATGGTGATAATAATGATAATAAATTTTATGAAAAGTGACGTTTTGTGAAAAAAATACTGCAAGATATCATTTTTGAAATCATAAGATATATAGTGAACAATAGCATTGTTTTTATTCTTTCAACGTAAGTAACCACCTCTGAAGAATCCCACGATCTATTTATAAAGTAAAAACACAGGTATATTTATGAAGACTAAAGTTTAATTAGAAACTTGTGAAATGTGGATGGAATCTTATGTTTGAGTATTATCAAGTTAAAAGACTATAACTTCGGATGCGTAACTTCAAATTGAAAACAAAATATTTTTAAGTTTACTTTATGGCAATATTGCTTTTGTACAAAATATTTTTTTTATAATAAAGTGTTATATTATTTTATTATTTTTGTATATGTTATGTATTCGAATCGTAGGTTCCAGAGGTCATGATGCTGTTTAGCAGATCTCATATGATGTCCATCTATGTATAGTGTGCCAAGTTACATATTATTATGTTGTATAGAGGATGGTATTGATAGGTACTAGATTAAATGATTCTTTATAGAGTCAAGATCATCAGTAGCTCTAGGCGGATGATGAGACCATAAACCATAATGCCATAATGCTGGCCGCTTCGGGCATGTCTATGTAATTATACTGCATAACATAAAGTGGGGAAACTGGGGAATTACGTGAATTTTGAATACTTCTGTTTCTAAATATTTTTGATATGACATGAATGATCTGTCTATATAGGCATGCTTCTTCTTCGCCCTCGCTTTTATCTCATTGACTTGGGTTCGGCTCTCCTAGTCCTCATGTTCCATGTTTTTCGGTCCCCTGCATCCTCCGAGCACAACTCTGCCTCCTTCAGGTCCCTGGCAATTGTGGACATCATGGTGGTCACAAGTCTGCCTGTTCTTCTGGATCCTACTTCTACATCCAACAAAATATTTGAGGGACGCATTGTATGTAAGTACCCAGAAGGAGATTCGCACCAAAATTCTAACTTGCTTTTTAATTTCAGTACCTACTCAACTACAGTAAAGTAAATTATTTTCAAATATGAAATAATTATGTTTTTATTCAAATGGAGAAAGTCTGCCGACTGACTTAAAATAGCTTCCCTATGTGAATGTAACATTCAGGCCATAACAACTGATTAGATCAGTATTAGATCGCGCATTTGCGATAAACTCGTCCTCTGTATAGTGATTGTATCTAACATGAGTGTTTACCTTTTATGTAATTGTTTGTAATCAATGAGTAAAGAATAAACAAACAACTTATAAAGTGTAAAACACAACATATAATAATAATAATAATAATAATAATAATAATAATAAACTTTATTGTACAAAATATTTAAACAAAAAGAATGAGATTAGGTACAACATGGTATATACAAATATTTTGCACAATGGGCGAGTTTATCGCAGGGACGCGATATCTTCCAACTAACCCAATATAACGTGATTTTGATTTGTTTGATATTTACACGTGCGAATTTCATTGCAATGAGTGTTAGTACCACAAAGCAATAAATTAGAAAATACATTAAAGTACCTATTGAAGTTTAAAAACAAGTTAGAATTTTGGTGCGAATCTCCTACATACAGTGCGTCCCAATATTTGAAAACACCTGCATGAAGATATTGACATTTTCATTTTTATTTTCAACCAGCAAAGACTAATCCTGTTTTGAAGTTTGTAATGGTCGAAACATATAAAAGTACCTAATAAAGAAATACAGTTTTGTGTGTACTTACAAATAGAAAACAATAAATTAGTTTTCATCCACTAATCGATCCCTTCACGATATTTTTTTTAAAGATATATCTGGGTTTTTTTAAAGATCTATCTGCTGGCTACCCCACTTGTGGGATATGCCGTGATGGTATAGTAGTAGTAGTAGTAGTATATATCTGGGTTTTGTTATAAACCCAAATACAACCAGTAAGCTACTAAAAGCTTGTGTCGTGAAAGGGGAGTTTGCCGGCACCTGGTATCGAACCACGGACCCCTTGTTCACGAGGCCGAGACTCTACCTCCAGGCTACTCTATCTCACACAAGTGGGGTAGCCAGCGGACCAACTATTTGTAATAAACTAACAAGTCGTCCTTTCACCTATATACGAGTATGACCCATATCTAAATATTGTGAAAGTTGGGTCTATCATTCATAGATTTGGTAAATCATTAAAAAAATAATTGTTACCTAACGACAATATTCTATAAAAAAATATTAGAAATATTAGTGGAATGACTTTTTGACAGATGAAATAATTGTTTATGGTAGGTACAATGACATGATGTAAACATGGTATGAGGGTTCTACAGTTTATATACCACATTTTATCTTTTTGTAGATTACGTATTTTTGCAATGTGTAAAATTCTCCACATTACCTACTCTCTATTACATGGAATGAATTCCATTGCATTCTAAACGTCATAGATACAAAGGTACACAGGAACAAAACAGAAAGTATGAAGATATATAGATACATACAGTGGTACCTCGACATAGAATTTAATTCGTTCCGCAACCTTTCTCGTATTTCAAATTACTCGTATCTCAAAGCTAATTTCCCCATTGAAATTAATTGAACTGCCATTAATCCGTTCTAGGCCCCAAAATGTCACCCCAGTTATTTATGTTACGTGTTTTTGATTAAGAAAAATGTATTTATAAATGACAAATAATATTGTACAAAAACATAATAAAAGAGAATTTAAAGAAATAAACTAGATTTATAAAGTGTTACTTTCGCTTAATTTTCGTCACTGCTTTTCTCTTTGCCTTTTTCGCCACGCTTTTCTCACTTTTACCTGTATGCCGTTTTAAATTAAAAACATGTCTAAGGAGGCTTGTTTCTTCCTCCCTTTCAGAATTTTCTGGAAATGAGATCTGATAGTGTCATTAAATAGCTCGTATCTCAAATTTTTCTCGTATTTCAAAGAAAAAAATCGTTCGTATCTGCTCGTATCTCCAAAAACTCGTATGTTGGGGAACTCGTATGTCAAGGTACCATTGTATTAATATGTTTGTTTCTCTTGTGCAATGTAAATATCTAAAATACCCATCACACAGTACACACACAACACGAGAGATTAAGGTCACATCAGACAGTTGCAACTATTCCATACTATTATTATTATCGATAATTTAATTTATGTACATGCAGATATTGTAACATATATATTATTATTATGTACACAAAAATGTTCAAAAACATTTCGTGTCAATATTATAAACACAAAAAATAGTTCAAAGTAGATGAAGTGTGGGTGTGTTTTTGTAATGGATTCTTGTGAAATGTGTGTTTTTTAATAAATGTTATTTGTAATTTTGTTCAAAGCTGTATTTTGCTTTTTATTATTGACTAAATATTGTTCAACACAAGGTGTCTTAAAAATATTCAAACAATGCTTAATATTATTTAATATAAGCTGTCTTACTTTAAGAGATATTATTCATATAATTTTAATAATACAAAAATAAAGGAAGAATGAACGGTGCACTTCGGCCCATTGTCAGCAATTCCACCTCCCCTCCCCCATCGCCAAATTTTCAAAAATGTGTTGGAATTTTAAATGATTCACGGCATCTCGAATTTGCTGAAGAATATTTTAGAATAAAGCTACATTCGGAAACTAAAATTAAAAGCTTGGCGAGCGCTGAGTATTATTAATGAGTATTAATTGAGTATTATTAGCTATTAAAAATATTGTAGAATAGGTCGTTGAATAATTCTATTTACACGAAGGATTTGATTTTATATTTTTAGATGGTTTAAAAAATTCAGTTTCCATGTCATCCAATCCAAAGTGGATTTGACTTATTTGCTTATTTTAGTATCACAGAAGCGACCTCTTTTCGACACATCATATTTAGAATTACCACCTAGAGATACGTAATTGTTGTACATTGAACGCTGTGATATAGGTAAATGCTCTTTTGGTGTCATTTTACTTTAGTTATGATATTATTGTCTATTATAATAACTTATGAGATGAAGGCACTAATATAGTAGGTAGGTACTCGTTATAACATCGCACTCCGCAATGATTTATTTATATTTCGAGGTTACGCATTGTGAATTTGCATAGAATGACTATTTTTTGTTGTTGATGTAGTTGAAAACCGTGTATTTTTCAAATAGGTTTCGTGTCTAAGAAAACTGACGTTTAAACAACTCCATACGGACAACAGAGTTGAAAGAACGATTACAGGAGAATTTTATAAATAACGGCATTAAAGGGAGTTGATTGAAAATTTAAATTACATTGAGAGTTAAATTGTGAGTAATTTGACGCCAAAATTTCGAGAAAAAGTAGGCATTAAAACTTAGAGAGTGCTCACAAGAAAATTCAACGAGTGCTGATAGGAAAATTCAAATGATTTTGACAGTAAAATTTAATTAGCATTACTAAGATATTTACAACCAAATTCTTTTTTCAGGAATGGAAAACATTTGGCAGTGAGAACAACAAAATTTAACAGAGATATTAGCCTAAAACTAAGTTGATGTTATATTACTAAAAATCAAAGGAAACTAGCATTTAAATTATAGGGAATATCAACTGTTGCGGACTGCAAATTTATATACCTACTGCTTGGTTTTAATACTCCATAAATTAATATCAACTCGTAAAAAAAAACAATTTATACCTACGGGAAGGGTTAAAACAGGGAGAAAATTTAGAACGGTATTATATTTTCATAAATGCATCAGTACGATGACCACCTTACCACCGAGGTCAGAATAGTATTGTATCTATACTGATTCACACTTTTTACTATGATTATTGTTATTATTTGTTGTGTACACACAATACGAAATAGTAGTAATAATAATATATTTTACTAATATAACATTATGTAAAACACAGTGACCTTCTCTGTAACAGATATATAATAACATCACAATAATACAAACACACATCAGCTGTGTCTTCATTATACACTACTATATATTAAAAATATAAAAATGGAGTGTTTGTACAAAAGTGTGTTTAAAAATATATGTATTTTTTATCAATATGTAAACACTATCTTTTCAAGTTCTGTTATATTAATAGTATGTAGGTACCCATTCATTGAATTTTATATTATGGAAACGCAGAACATTTTATCAATACCATGAGAAATATTAAGGATTGAGTAAGAGGAATCTGCGTGCATATATGAGAAACTGGATGAATGTAAAGGAAGCGAAAGAAGTGTCTAAGGATAGATCTATATGGCGTTCCGTTCTCTCTGCCTATCCCACCTGGGATACAGCGAGAGGGTATAGTATAGTATATTAAGAATGGTTCTGGAGGTCCTGCAAGCCGATTGAAAATGGAGAAGTACCTAAACTTAATATAATATATTATATGTATCTTCCCTACTTAACTTAGACAAGGTAAATAACGTTTCATCCCTTAAAATATTGTGTGTATATCTAATGCATAACATATTATAAAAAATATCACATTTTCAAAACGAACGTCAATGCCTTTTAAGTAGATGCAGGCTGGAAGGATCTAACGCTCATCTGCATATATTTATTATAGTCACGATCACTCAGCAACGAGAAACTAATTTATTTGAAAGAAAAATAATACTTCGAAACAAATAAAACAAGTGAATCGCTCCATGTTAAAGGGGCGTAAGTCACAATTTTTGCTAAATTGAGTTATTTATGCAAAAATGTCGAAAAAACACTTATCCATCCGTGTAGCACATAAAATGCAACAAACCGGCGTAAGTCGAGTGAATATATACAAAAATTATATCTTTTTTTTTTCATTCCATGTTAAAAGGGTACATTAGGTACGCAATTGTAATAAAGTTATGACTTTATTATAATACTATCAGTAGGAACTAAATATTTTTAGGTAGTTTACTGTATGGCAACATTGCAAATTGTCAAATAGAATATTTTACCGCCAAAATTGACATTGACATGACGACACCGATAATAGACTGTGATCATGGCATTAATGATTAATAAATACTCTACATACATCTATATCATTAATTTTTATATTTAAAAAGTTACGTCTGTCGTTAGAATACATTTATTTATTATTTTGTGAACTATATTTATGCTTTTTATAGTGAAATTGTTCATTTATTACAACTTCTTTCCATTCCTTGTAAAAAGGGCGTAAGTCCAACGTTTTCAAATTAAATTTTCTCACAGACTAAAGTGAATTTCTCCATGATTGATAGATAATCGTATGTAAAATATACTATTTTACTTTAATAAATGTAAACAAAAAATTGTTTCCTTTATTTTTTTTTCACCAGAGAGTTTTATTGCATTCCTGTAAAATTACGTGAATTGGACTTACGCCCCTTTAACATAGAGCGATTCAAGTGTTTTATTCTACTATTGATTTATTCGTCGAGAGAGACGTCTTTCGTCTTATTAGGACATTGGACAATGAAACACTTGTTTTATTTATTTCGATATGGAATTCTACTACCTAAACACCGACACAGTGAATAAAATAATACATACTTGTAGTTATGTTTGTTTAATCTTCTTCTGTAGATGCACTGTCGTTGTTCCCCCGACGTTGGCGATCACTCTGGCATAGGCTTCTCGGTCCTGCGTTGTCTGGAAACAAAAGTGGAAAATTATTTTAGTATTCGATGACCATTACAATATTTTGTTTAAAAGTTACTGGGGAATTAAACTGGTTGTAGGTAATTTGTGTAAAATTCTAGTGCTAACCATAAAATTGTTAAATGTAAAATCGATATGTAAAATGATTAGATACTGTTTCAAGACGTCACAACATAATAGAGATGATGATGCGTGGGTTACTCAATTAGAAAAAATAAATTATAAAATTACATATTATTATATCCATACTACTTACACGCATTTTGTAATTCGATGCAAGTTTCCTTGAATGTGGAAACACTACTGCGGTTATTGTGTTAAGTTTAGTTACTTTGCATGATTCGTTTTAGGTAATGTTAAAACAAAAAATCTCATTTTTTTCCTGGTGTCCTATTTCACGGTGTATCTTTCTTTATATAGGTACCATCACGGCGTAGGTACTCCACGAGTGGGACAACCAGTGGTCTAATAATTGTAAGTCGGAATCGTCTTCTCAGAGCCAATTATTAAAAACGAGATATGGCTGGTGTATATTTTTTTTGCATTCCACGTCGAATTAAAAATGTTAAATATCTTAATCGCGATGTTTTACGGACACCTGCTGTCTTTGACTGATGGATGATAATGTTTAATTTTGATCTTTTTCAAATTTTCTTAGGTCCTGGATGTCATTATGGAAATAATTGTATAAACTTTCAATATATTATATGTATGTATAATTGTATATGCTTACAAAAATAAGGCGAGTATTGTGAGCGCTGAAAGTTTACGGTGGATTTGGCTGTGCAGTCTCCATTCCGCTATATGCCATCTCAGATGGCTAAATTCGAGATAAGCACACTCTATCACACGTGGGACATGGATGCTTTCCCGCTGGTAGTTCTTGGTGTCTTCATTCCTTTGGGTGTTATTTATGTGTTAGTTGTCTCCACTTGGCACAATCAACAGCGCCTTTTTCCCAGGTGTGCTGGATATTACTGTCCATCGAGACGGTATGAAGGACGTCTTTGTATCGCTGATGCTGGTCACTCTGGTTTCATTTTCCATGCACGAGCTCCTCGAATAAAATGTTTTATGTGTGTATCATTGCGTTTGTACCCATAATATAGATTCATATCTTAGTTTGGGACTAGCTCGATTTATGCAAAAATTATATTTCAGAGTTTTAATATAATGTACATATAACCCTGTGATGACGATTGTCGAGGTAAGCACATGTAGTACATAATGTTATTACAAATCACATATTATTTTGTGACATTAATAATAACATATAATTATGATGATAGCTTAGCTATTTAGCAGCTGATAGTGTTGGGTTCTTGTGTTAAGTGGTGGATACTGTAGGGTAATGCGCTGTAAAGGTCACATATTAACCCATGTAGTATAATATTCTTATGTTTTATAAATATAAATGTTCGTTTGTATTTATATTTCTCTCCACTGTATATTGGTTACAAGGTATAGGCAGGAATATTCGCATTTGCTGTTTGATGTACAGAGTGCGAGTTTTTCGCAGTATTGCGAATAACCCTTATTATTGTGTATCAAAAATATCCCAAACGAAGAATGAGGCTCTCATTCTTTTAAAAGTTTCGTTAAACATTACGTTTTAAGACATTATACATCCTTAATTCAGCGATAAGATATGCCTCAAAATCTGAAAGTCTTAACTTTTATTGGCACGGTTAGAAAGACTTGCATGTAGCTGTTCCACTGTATAGTGTTTACCCCACGATAGTATGAATGAATGAAAAAAACTGTTGATAATTATTATTACTTGAAGATGGTGGATGATGCTCTGCCGAAACATTGTAAGAAACCAGCTGCCAGTAGACAAGACGATAATATAATATTTTCTGAATAATATACAAAAACATCCTGTAATATTTTCACTTTATAATCGTTTTACTATCGATTATCGGATTATATCCGCTCGAGACATACATAAAGTAGGGAAATTAATGTTTCCTGTACAAACTTCTCACCTGCTGAGTATGTTTCGGAGTTATTTTATTTTTATTTCTCCTGAAACTGGGTCCAAAGCTAGTACATACATACACAAAATAGATAATTTCCACGGTGGAAGGCACCTACAATAATATTGTGATAAGGAAACTTGGCAATGTCTTTAGTTACTAAACCTAACTTCTCTAGTACAGTGTTTCCCAAACTATGGGTCGCGGCCCACCGGTGGGTCGCGAGCGAATATTGAGTGGGCCCTGAGCATTAAGTAGTTCCATGACTCGCTGCTAGAGAATCTGAGCATTACCAATATTAATTATGACCTCTTTTCTCTAAGGCAGCTTAAAGGTGGGTCCCAAGATTGGAATTTTTTGCTAGATGGGTTGGAGCCCAGTCAACTTTGGGAACCACTGCTCTAGTAGATAATTTGTCATATATATCAAGGCGATTGAACATTAATATATTACTACTACTATTCCACAAGTAGGGTAGACAGAGGACTTAAATACTAATTTTTTGATTATCGTGTAAAAAATATTCGAAAAACTTGGCATAAGTATCATAATTATTTTAATAAACCAGACAATATGTTTTATAATAAAATAAGACATTAAATATTTTCATTCAGCAACTAGGTATGCCACCCATCTTGACTATGTAATTTTTATGTCATGAAGAGAATGATCTATACATATGAAATAAATTGTATAACGTTAGTCCATTGCTAGTTAGCTCCATCCCGGTTTTTCCAATTGGAACTTAAAGGGTCAATGGATGGATCTTTTATGCGTCCGTGTACTGCATACCTATTTGAACGCATACTCATAATTATACATATCTACAAACGTATGAACTAAAATGTCAACTATGTACTATTTTAATGCATGTAATGTTCCTAAGTTATGTATGTAATACTTAATGATTGAATTATAAATCAGATAATGATATTGTGCAATTCCATTCTTTTATTAATGCATATTGCATCGATCAGTGATCGTATAAAATACTTAACAACTTAACATTACTTTTGTGAGTTCAAGGGTTTTCGATGCAATCGATAAAACCCTTAGATCATATTTTTTGGTTTTGTCGTTTTACCGATTTTCCAACTCGAATTCTTTTTCTGCTTATGATGTCATAGCTGTTTGAAAAAATAGAATAAAAATAAGATAAAAGATAAACTAGATCCTCCAGGACGGATTAGTGTTGAGAAAATTGTATGCATGAGAAATTATTTGACAAAGACTATTTTTGAATAGTATTTGATTTAATATATATTATTTGATTTGATTTAATTTATTATATAATCATTCCATCTATTTTCCAGGATATGTATTTTTAATGCTATTGGCATTCTAACCTAAAAGATTCAATGGTAAATTTCTAAGCCAGTTGACTGTACTGGTAGCCAACATTAAACTCAAAGCCACATTCTCAAAGCCAGAGAACATTCCACAATATGGTTTCAGGAGTAGAGGACAAACCGCTTCGGTGCATATGGTCTGCATATCTGCCATACCCATAAAGAATATGTATTGATTTGTAGTTTCTCAGATATTAAATTAGAACTAGCCCCCTTATTCAAAAAACGAAGTATTATCATAGCACGTGAATAGCCAAGGTATTTTTCCTTCATAAAAAATCTGATACAATTATAGGTATTCAGATAGGTACGTCTAATCGATGAAAATTTAAAACTTCCCTAATTTAGTTAAACACTATACAGTGATTATATAATCAACATAGACTTAGACGAAATGTCATTCATTCTAAATGTAACATAATTCATACCAGAATATAATGAATTCTTAATAACACATATTATAAACCCACAATAATATACACAATTATGATAATATTGCACTCTTAAATACCTAGATGTGTTTCCGTGATCTTAACAATATTAAATGGTAGGTACCTACCTACCTAGCGATTCAATGTCAACATAGTGTATACAAAAAAAATATTGTTAGAATTATTTGTATAAATATTATCGTTAAATTTTTGTCAGCTGATCTGTAGGTATATTTATATTTATTTATCTCATCACGGCATCTTCTATATAAGTTGTCCGACGTGATTGGTACACCTTTTTGAAAAATTGATAAAGTAAATTTCGATTTTAACTAAATTCGATTTTGAATAAATTAATAAAACAAAAAAGTAGAGTTCGGCGGTAGCCTGGGGGTAGAGTCTCGGCCTCCAGAACAAGGGGTCCGTGGTTCGATCCCAGGTGCCGGCAAACTCCCCTTTCACGGCACAAGCTTTTAGCTTAGTGTGAAAGGTGTATAAGGTTGTATTTGGGTTTATAACAAAACCCAGATATATCTTTTTTTTTTTAAAAAAATGTATAATACGATGTTTTACAAATGGACATTGAAAAGTTTAGAGAAGAGAGTGGAAGACTTAGCTCCAATATTTCAATATGCCCTCAGGGTAACTTTTATCCTGAACTAGCCTTTAATTTGATTGAATTTGATTTGGCATTCAGTCAATTTCAATATTTCACATCTAAAATATGGGACAAATAGCTACGAGTATTATGAACTCTTACAATATGTATTATTATCATTCAATTTACCTTAGTTATGTAATCAATAAGTACGAAATCAGTTTCACCCTTAGGATTCTAGGCTAGGTATTGCTTTGTGTCAGAGTGTGAGTTCATTAATCTCAAGAAATATTTTAAAAATCTTTAACTCAAATGGGAACCTTGAGACATTTCACATTAAAATTAACATGTTTTATTAGATTTTCAAATTAGGTCCCTAACATTGATGATCACTCTGAAGAATGTTTTCTTGCCTGTGCTAGACCAGTTCATCCACTTGCGCTATTTCAGTCCATTGCCGTATATTTGTGCAGCCATCACGACATCTGTTTTCTTCCCCTTTTAAGATGCTCCTCAAATGCGTTCTATTATTAATTGAAAAAACTGATATTTTTCACTTCGCAGAATGTATGATCCAAGTATGAGATTTTACAAACCTCGATACTAGACAAGAGTTCTCTGTTAGAATGCGCTCTACCTAAGACTTCTGTGTTGAACGCATTATTCGATGAATCCACTTCTTAAATGCTTCTAACCGGTGCATTGTATTAAAGTGTCCAAATCCTATAGCCATCCCACAGAACTGACTAAATTTGATATTTTAATACCTGTTCTATGACGGAGTTTCAAATTAAGGTTACCGTTACTGAAAAGTGTTCTCATTTTATTAAAAGTAGCTTGTGGTATTTCAATTCTGCATTTCACATAGGGGTCCAAAGACTGCGTTATGGCACTGCCAAGATTAGGTACCTATATGTGAAATTTTAGATTAACGAATGCAAAATTCTACTAGGTAATCACCATTACTTAATAACTTTATTTGTACTTTGTCGGTGCAATAAAACAACAAATAATTTGAACTTATTCGTGTCCTTAACCTAAAATATTCAAATTTACCATCATCATCCGATCTGCGTGCATCATTCATAGGCACGACTTATTTATAGTACAACATCAGAGTAAAATATTTACCTACGTGTAAATGCATGTAAATCACAAAATGTGCCACTTTTTTTATTAAATATGATATTTTGACTAAACAACATTTTAATTTGTATCACATAATCATTTTAGAGATTTGTTGAAATGTAGAATCTATTGTTGAAGGGTGTTTGTGTTTACACTGTGAAAATTCATATTAAATAATTTATAAAGAATTAAAAACACTGTTATATTTTCACTATATTTATTTAAACTCTAACGTTTTCGCCCACTTCAATGGGCATTCTCAAGAGTACTGAATCAGTATAATGTGCTTTACAAAACGTTAGAGTTTAAATAAATATAATGCAAATATACCAGGTTTTGAAGACGGAGTGAGTATTGAGAATCATCAATAATTGACATAATACCGATTCTATTTTATTTTTAGTGTGCACTAACTAAAATAAGAACGTTCCAATTTTAGTTAGTCTACATTGGTATTCTATAAATTCTAAAATATCTTATAAAATACGAATTTTAGTTCAAGTGAGCTTAATTATTAAATTTAAGAACGTTTTTATTTTATTTAAAACATAATATATTTATATATTTTAGTTTGAATCAATATAGAATAGGGGGTAAATGTGTGCTCGAACTTCCGAATTTTCCGGTCAAATGAATAACATATAAAGTTCCTACATATCATATTATAATCGGTTGTATAAATAAACAAACAATTAAAACATTGTATAATTCTGCTCAATATATTAATTAGCTTACAGAGCTTTTGTTCACTTATCATCAGAACATATTCGTACATATTATAATCGCTAAAAGCTATAAAGACGGGATTTGTCTGCAGTTTTCCTGAAATTCGCTTTTACAAAGTTTCAATGTTTTGATATATTGTTAATGAAATATTTTTGTTTTCCAATAAGGAACGCAGTAGATTACATTTTCATTTCCTAGTCTCTAAATAAATCCAATGTATACCATCAAAAAAGCTCTGAATGGAAAAAAAATTAAAACGAAAAAGTCTATGACTGTTTTATCCTCATAAATATGTTAAGTATGATTTGTTTTATGTATAATTTATTTATCGTCGTTTATTCATCGCAGATTTATGTTTTATTATTACGTAACGAATAAGACAGATTTATTGTAAATATTTCAAATACTTTCAGTGCATTGTGGTGTATATTGTGTTCTATGACAGTTTCTTCCTTTTATGTCAAATAATAATAATAACAAACAATGCAAATCATAATAATATCAAGACGAATGTAAATCATAATACATATCTAGATATTATAATGCTGCTGTACTGTAATATGTCTTATAAATGGTACCTGAATATCTTAAGTATCTTCATTTGACAGATTTACTTAGTAATGGTGTTACTTAGTACTTCATAATGTAATCTTAGTACTTGATGTAATGGGGTGTTCACATTTGGCGAATATCGCCAGACGAATTTCAAAATCACCAGGCGAAAAAACAAAATTCGCCGGACATCCATTGATCGTCACACCTGTTCACACAGTCCACCGATATAGAAACGATCTCTCAGATGCTTTTTGATTTTGACACTGTTTTCAAAATGGCGGACGTCGAGATGGAGATCGCGAAGTGTTTATTTTTAGTCGAAAATGTTATAGTTGAGGTTATAAGGCGCCTTAAGGAAATTAAGGAAACAAACGCCACAAACCAACAATAAAGATAACAGCTGTCACGAAGCGGGAAACACTATAAAATTTATATGTTATAAAGTTTTTACCATAGATACGAACGCCGCGCACATCTGCGCATGCGCAAATCGTTCAATCGGCCGAAAAAGTTGGAAGGTGGTCAACTCGTTTCTACTGGTTTTTATCGTTTCAGACTAGCTGTCATTTTGTTCACACGGTTCAAATGGCTGAGGATATTTTGGTGCCCTGGCGATATTCGCCAAAGTGAGAATACCACATTAAATGTGCTTGGTGATGCGATTGTCTTATTATATACAGTGTCAGATCCACGGTTCAAGTAAGAAAATTTAGATGTTATTCTACTTTTGTGGCGCTTTTAATAATATTGAACTGAAAATCTTATAAAAAATCCAAATGGTATTTTGAAATAAAATGTATTTGATCTACTACTACTACTTCTACACCATCCCGTTCATCCAGCAAGTGCTGTAGCCAGCATATTTATTGCATGCAGTTAGTCCTCTCCGAGTCAATAAGTCAATAATTCCGCCCTATATAAAATAACCACTTATGTATGTGCCAACACTTATGTATGCAAGTGAGACGTGGACATGGTTAAAGAAGGATGAAAGTGGTATAAATGCAGTAGAAATGAGATCGTTGAGAAGGATGTGTGGTAAAAGTCTGAGAGATCGTGTGCGTAACAGTGATATACGAAAGGAATGTGGAATGAAAGTTGGTGTAATTACAAGGATGAATGTAAATAAGTTAAGATGGTTTGGGCACGTGGAAAGAATGAATGAGAAAAGAATGACTAAGAAGATTAATTTGGCTGAGAGGAATGGTGCGCGGAGACGTGGACGTCCGAGGATTAAATGGCAAGATCATTTAAATCAAATCCTACAGGAAGGTCGCGTGTTAAGCACATTAAACAGGAGAGCATGCATGAGGAATTGTATGACAGTGACGGAAACGAAAGATGTATGCAAGGATAGAAGGAAGTGGCGCTCGATCCTTTCTGCCTACCCCGCGAGGGAAGCGGCGTGATGGTATGTATGTATGTATGATCTATAAAATCACCCTCTATACGCCATCGATAAACTCTCCCTCTGTATATTGATTGTATTTAATTTGAATGTATACCTTTTATGTAATCAATGTACAGTAAAGAATGAATAAATAAATAAATGTCATTCAGGATGGTTAGCATGCCTTGTTGAAAAAAAAAATTTGCATCTTAAATTCAGCGATGAGGTTCGCCACGCGTCCTGATTGTCTTAATATTTTGTTGGTACGGAGAAGACAGCTTGTATGCTTATTGCATTAAGCTGGAATGCTGACTATCCCACTTGTGGGAAGAGTATTAGTAATAGTAGCGTGCCTCATCGCTGAATTGTAGATTTCGATTGTTTTACAAATACCTGAGTACAAGTGGACGACTTATTCTTTACCGGTGACTTCTGAGAGCTAAAATTAGATCTGACCCTGGTGATATTCTTCTAGCTCCTAGTTGTAGGTGAAGTACATACATAAATACACTAACATAGATATTACACGCATATACCTACATATTGTATAAATAATAATATATAGATATATGTATAGTAGGTAGGTACCTGATTATGTTTTATTATTACGTGAGGAATATTTGAATATTTTATGTCTCCGTCACGATCGACCTTAATTTAGAGTGCATCACCTACAGTATATACAAAGAGTACATACCTATACAGCAGTGGTGGAACTAGACTTTTTATATTAGTCATACTTTCGTCACGGGCGTATCCAGTTACCTACCCAGATCGAACGCAGCTGTCCCCTTATTTTTTTTTCCTATTAAGTTCTCTTAAATAATAGGAAAAAAGGTATAATTTGTATTTAAGTAAGTATACGAATAGTATGGAAAATTGGCAACGAGGTGGGAAGTTGCCCCCCTCCTTCTAGAAAACTAGGAGACAAAATATAAGGTGACTCTAATTTTTTTTCAATTAAACCAAGGAGAACATGGAACAATTAAAATTTCTAAAGGTACTTAATTGAATATCTGGTAAAATGAGGAGGGGAGGAGGGGGGGGGAAATCTTGTGCGTAAGCTAAAGAATTAATTCGTAATATTAATTTAAAAAAAAATCATTTAATTACAATCACACTAATATATATAGCTCCAAAATATTCTCTAGTTCTTAATTAGGAAATCGTAAAATATTCCAAATTCCTATTTCAAATTACTAAGTCGCTATCTCCTTCCTTCTGAGTACGCTTTCGTAAAGGATTTTTTTTTATTATTTTCACAATTTGGAATAGAAGTTAAAGAAAATATCCGACATTCTCTACCCCTCCTGCACCTTTGCCAATTTTCAATTTGGTTTAGGAATTTGAAACACTTCACAATCTCATCGTTTTTGTATACCAATTCAGACAGTATCCAGCTTTTCTTCACGCGGTGTACTTTTGAATAAATGGAGGGCACGCCACTGCTAGATAGACACCTAATACATAATACTATAAATATTAAATAGTATATACAATATTATTATATAGGTATATTATGCATATATACAGTGTGCCCTTCATGACAAATGGAGACATCAAAAACATCTGCAAGACATCTTATAGCACAAGTACAGGTATATATATTATTAAACTAATACATCTATTCATATTCAAATAAATAAATAAATGAACAACCTATATGTGTTGACTAGTAATGCATGACTAATTTTCTAAAAGAATATGTTCCAAAAATAAAAATAATAGTAAAAAAAAATTATACATTTTTTTTTATAGAAACTTAGAAGGTACACAATGCTCAACGAATGTAAATGTTGCAAATAAGGAAGAAATGTCCACATTCTGGGGAAATATTTGGTCCAATCCTATTGAGCATGATTCAAATGCAAATTGGATTAATGAAATTCAAAATCAAAACAGTGAATTACCTGAAATGGAAGAAATTTTTATAAGTTCTGACGATATAGTTAATTCTTTAAAAAATACTAATAATTGGAAATCAACTGGTAATGATGGAAGATGGCGTTTGGGGTGTATTTGAGCTTAAAATCGAAAATACCAATAATATTATTCTTACTTCGCAAAAATAATTTAACAACTGAAGCTTTGCAATAATGTTCTATAATACATACTTACATTTGTTAAATCACAGTTCATACAACTGTTACTGTATTGGCTCAACATAAGACATGATTATATAATATAAATGGTATCCAATTGACAGCAGTATAGGTATCTGTAAGTTGTATTGAGTTTGATCCTTAACATTGCGGTTTCTATAGTAAGTCTAGAAACAAACATATTCTTTAAATTTGGATATTACAAAATAATACTTCAATAAATTCTATTAAACATCTAGTAAATTTTTGCTGCGAAAACCGAATTTCTCAGAAGGGTTACTTCTAAACATCAACCTATTTTGTACTATATAGGTCAATGCTCCTAAAGATTTGGATTTACTAATCTTACGTGGTTAGAGTAGATAATCACAATTATAGACGGCTGATGTGGTTGGGGATTAGGTATAGTTCCTGCCTTTGACCCACGAAGTCTCGGGTTTGATTCCCGATTAAGGTAAAAATAAGAATAACCTCTCTCAAATTATTCTGCGTCTGAGTGTTAAATTTTTTAGTGCATTTGTGTAAAAGTTTGTAAAAGTTTTTAGTGCATTGTGTGTGTATGTATTGTTGCTTTATTACCCATAGTACAAGATTCATATCTTAGTTTGGGACTATCTTGATCTGTGTCAATTGTCTATACATGTCATGTTATGTTATTATAGTGATAATCTCGCCACTGTAAACTTTTTTTTGTAGGTAAATTTATCTGTTAATATTTTTACATTACTCTTATGATGTGCAAAGAGAATAAATAAAAAATAATAATAAATTAATTATATGAAATAATTGATGAAATTTTATGATGACATTGATAGAAGCTTATGATAAGCAGGGCTACTCTTGACAAAACTAAACACGATCTTAATCTAGTCTTGATCTTGATCATACGACGCACGAAGTGACTATTGGCCAAAAATACACACAAACCGATCGCGCGTTAGCGGTAGTGCGGTGTTTTTTTACCATAATCCCTTCGTGCGTCGTATGATCAAGATCAAGACTAGATTAAGATCGTGTTTAGTTTTGTCAAGAGTAACCCTAAAGATCTTGATTCTTATGATGATAATGAATTAATCTTTCGTTACATAGCGATTCAAAATAGATGCATAGCCAGTTACGACCGTGCGTTGATGTTTAATCGAGATTGTATGGAAATATGAAATCTTTCTACGTGAAGTCTTTAGCTTATACATATCTACTAACTTCATAGTATGTAGATGTTTCCAAATCAGAGGACTACTACTATTACTATTACTACACCATCACAACATATCCCTCAAGTGGGGTAGCCAGCAGACCAGACGCATGGAATAAACACGCAAGATATGTATAATGTATAATGCAATATCAAAGGACATCAGAAGTTCAAAGAATATAAAACAGTACACTAAGAAAGTTAAGAATCTTATCAAGAATAATTTGATATAACCAGTGTGATGTTAAATAATGTTTAATGATATTGATACCTACAATGCGGTGATGGTGAAGTGAATATATACAATATAGTTATAGTGTGATATAATGATAGACTTAAAATATTATTGATTGTATTCTGCTTGTAGTGTGTTCTTATATTTAATGTAATTTGTAACATAATGGCCTTCTGAAACCAGCAGATTCTACCTGCTGTTTGAGGGTTTCTTTTAAATAAATAAAAAAATTTTTTTTTTTAAATAAATGTAAAATGTAAATGTAAAGATGTCCTTTACGTGCTAACAGAAAATAAAACAATTGGAATGGCATACTCATTGCTGAATTTTAAGACGTGAAATGTCTATATTTTTTCGATCACCTGCCTTTTACAGGACACTTTAAAACTTACGGAAAACAGTGGGAGACTTATCCTTTACGGAGTTTTATAAATAATGGTTGGTATAAACATGTTTTCGAATTTCTAGTAAAAGGCAGGTGTTCGTAAAACCTCACGTACAAGACAATCAACATTCAGCGATGAGGCATGTCACCCTTTCTGAATGTTTTATTTTTTTAATGGCTCAGAGAGGACAATCTGCATGTTTATATCTTACAGTTAGTCCGCTAGCTACCCCACTGAGAGAGATGCTGTAATGATTGAAATACATAAAAAAATGGATTAAGTGCACTTCTTAAGCATTGGGACAGCTTTCTTGTTTCCTAGCAAATGGAATTTGCACAGTTGGTTAGTTGTACAGTACGGTGTCTATTGATTTATAGTATGGAAAACTGTCTCGACGAATAATGAGGTCCTCTATTACGGTCTCCTTAGGTTAATAAATTGTAAAGCGAATGCCTTATATCGTCCCTCTTCTGACTAACTGTCGTATCTGCTAAAATGTAAATTGTTTAGGAGAGCGTTTTTAGTGTTTTGCCGTGCGTATTTTCGTCTCTCCTAGTTATATGATACGGTGTTTATATATTACATTATTTTATTTGTATTCTTATAATATATCTCAGAATATTATATTAATTGTGTCGGTGCACACGAAGTAGAATTCCATAATTATGTAATTTGAAACAAGTTTTTCTTTCTACTATAGATTATTGATTCCGAGAGAGACTTTTTACGACTTATCAGGTCATTATCAATCTAATGAAGTCGAAAGACGTCTCTCTCGGAATCAATAATCTATAGTAGAAAGAAACACTTGTTTCAAATTACATAGGAAATCATAATATCTCAGAATTATTTTTGTAACTATATTCAGTGATATTAATATTTTTTACTTACTATTTATGTATCTCTTCATTCTTTACTGTACATTGATTACAAACAATTACATGAAAGGTAAACTTTCAAGTTAGACACAATCAATATACCTACAGAGGGCGAGTTTATCGCAAAGGCGCGATCTCTTCCAACTAACCCGAATAAATTTTATGCAAATATTTTTATCTCGTTTTATTTCGTAATTAGACGTTTAGCATATTAATTATTACCTTTTCGCATTGTTACAAGACAAAACGATTTTTAAATTAATTCATTATTTAGCAAGCACACAATGTAAAATAAGATTGTCATAAGTATCTACATAATTCTTATCAAATTACTAAATATACATAATCTTAATATGCGATTAAACAAATGTATAAATTACATTATAATAATTAAATAACTTAATAATTAAATTAAAACGTATATATTGTTTATGATTATAAATAATTTCCCACATTCTAATTTTTGGCATCATTTATAACAACAATTATTTTGATAAAAAAATGTTTATAGGTAGTAAGGTGTTGTGTTATTAACAATTAATTTGAGATGTTGTAAATAATTACAGTTTGTAATAGGACTATGGATAAGCTCACTAAAACCAACCTAAGCCGATTCATTTTGCAAAAGATACCCCATTCATTTTACTTAAAGGTGTTATGATTCTTAAATGGGCCTTTGCAGTGATTTTTCCACAAAACGGCGCATCTTAAATAAGTTGTTTATTAATTCTGTACCTGAGAGCCATTAGGACTTAAGTGCATTTTTGACAAAAATGCCAAAGTGACGAAAAAAGCGAAAATAACACATTAGTCGTGAGTCTTAAGTACAGAAATGCTTATGGGTCTATACTATAGGGTCTGTGTAATAAGCTGTGTATACTATATACAGCTTATTACTAGTAAATTTTTTTTATGTGTTTTTGTTATTATTATTTCTATTTCTGTTTAGTGTTAATGTGACGTGGTTAGATGGAAGAAATCACTATATAGTGATAATCTCGCCACTGCACATCATCACATTTTTTCCTGTGTATTTGCCCTATTTTATTTGTTATATGAATGATGATGTGCAAGAAGAATAAAATAAATAAATAAATAAATAAATAAAATTTTGAGATTTTTTCGATTAAAAAATTGAATTTGAAAATGGCATTTTAGTAATTAAGACTAAATGGCTCTCAGGTACAGAATTGTTATTATTATTATCAAGGCCTCTCCCACAAGTAGGGTAGTCACTGTAAATACATAATTAATATAAAGATCATCTTCTCCGTGTCACATAGAAACCAAGATATCTAGAATGAGCGAAATACCTCATTGCTGAATTCTAAATATTAAATGTTTTATTCGTATTCTTAATCGGGTTTCCAATTGAAAGTTATTGTACAATTTAATCTATCAAATTTCATTTTGTCAATGAAATAAAACTATTACAAATATAGAGATAATTTTCTCGGAATAAACATGCAAATTGTCCTCTATGTGGCACAGAGTCTGTGCCAATAACAATTAAGACATTAGGGATTGGTGACAAATTTTGGATTATATATTTTTTTAAAGATATATCTCGGTTTGTACGTTATAAATACTACCTTATACACCTTTCACAGTAAGCTACTAAAAGCTTGTGTCGTGAAAGGGGAGATTGCCAGTAGGTACCTGGTATCGAACTACGGACCCCTAAGTTGGAAGAAATCGCACCTTTGCGATAAACTCGCCCTCTGTATGTTGATTGTATTTAATTTAAATGTGTTTTTGTGTAAATTCACTTGTAATCAATGGACAGTAAAGAATAAATAAACAAAATAAATAAATACCTCAACACTGAACTCAAGATTTTATTACTACTACTATTACTACTATACCATCACGGCATATCCCACAAGTGGGGTAGCCAGCAGATCAGCTGCATGTAAGAAACATGCAAACTGTCCTCTTCGTGCCAATATAAAATCAAGACATTCAGGATGGGTGGCAAACCTCATCGCTGAATTTAAGATGTATAATGTCTTAATTTTTTCGAACACCTGCCTTTTACAGGACACTCGAAAACTTACGCAGAAGAGTGGGAGACTAATTCTTTACCGGGTGCTCCATGGGATAAAGGACTCAAGATTTTAAATGTCTCAAAAACATGTCTTATAAATTCCTCTCTTTTACAGGACTCAAAAATTTATGTACAGATACATAGAACCTTAAATCGACATTAAAATATTAAAGATTTTTTTATACTGTATTTATGCAAAAATGTAAATATAATAAGCAATAGTAGGTTAGTGGGTATGTATTCATATTGTATAAGTTTCATATCATAATTTTTTGTCATCTTTTTTTCAGCGATTGGAGAATGCGGCCATTGCATAATGAAGACGGTGTGTATATTGTTTAATTCTATTGATAGTAGGTAATGTAATATTTTAATATCTACTTAAATGTGGAAATTATAGAGGTTTCTAGAAGATTGCATTATTAGTTTTTTAAAGGAGAATCTGAGTTTGAAAAAAAGCAATGACTATAATATGTAATTCAAAACCTCGTAACAGCGGAATAATCACGTGTAATAAACAAGCATGTCGTCCTCTTCCTTAAAAAAAATTTAAGCATTTATATATAATAGGGGGCATATCTGATCTTAAACGTGTTATTTTTTTACGAATGCCTGCTTTTTACACGATGCATAAAAACTTGCAGAAAAGGCGGCCTATTATACATACTGAGAGTACTCAACGAATAAAATAAAATACGATTTTTAATTTGGTCAATGACGATTGGTCGTATAGGTGTACATATTTGAAACCAAAGTCTATTTTTAAATTGTGTTCAATATTTCAAATAGTGTCAAACATACTGAGTAGAACGTTTTTTGTATTAAATTCGAATTTCAAATTTTGACAGTTAACCTGATTATGGTGATGTCCCTCGCAGGCAGAATAAATCGAGGATGTTTAATATTATATTTATTATGATTTTTGCTAAGTAATTTAGTGATGTGCAGTGGGTGAGAAGTATGGCCACTATAATATGTCTGAGGTCTCAACACCAAAGAAGTTATAGGGTAAACAAGGTAGTAACTAGGCACATCTGTAATAAATACTTAAATAAAAAAAGTTAATGTTTTAAAATACTTGTATCAGAATTAGAAGTTGGTTTTTTTAAGTTTCTAAAGTTTTACCAGGAAAATACTAGAAAATACTATTTTTTTAAGTTTCTAAAGTTTGACCAGGAAAATGCTAGAAAATACTATTTTTTTAAGTTTCTAAAATTTGACCAGGAAAGTCCTTTTTTGATATTTCTTTTCAAATATTAATTTAAAGATATCATAAAACAGTGATAAACTATCTCCTCAGTGTGGATAAAAAAAATTCAGTAACAACGTTCAGGAGCAAATTGAAGACATCGTTCTTCCAACATAGTTTTCCCTGCCCTTGAGATGGATGCTCCATTAAACGGCACCGAATAAATCATCCAACATACATACATACAGTATTAATTATAATTTTGTTAATTTCATTTACATACACAAACTGTTATACACAATTTGAATATTCCAAAATACATTACAATAATTTTTTGATTAGGTATTATTAATTCATAAGATAATTTAAAATAATATTATTTGTTGCCTTTAAAAAACCACTAGTTAGTAAATAACTGAAAATAAATAAAAATGTAAACTTATTTAGACATTGTGTTAATTTTATAATAAATATAAATTTTTAGGTACAGTGTTCAATATATGAAATATGCAAACTAATTTAGATTGATTTGATAATAGTTTGTGAGATGTGATAATCAACTTTGAAACAAATTTAGGCGCAAGTAAGATAAAGTGAGTGAAATAAATATTCTAAAAAAACTGTAAATATTGAAATTGTTTGAAAAAATATTTGTGACCTTTCGAGATGATCTCATCAACCGGCCGGTTATTGCATTGTTTTCTCTATTAACTCTGATGGTAGAATCCCCTCTGCAACAGTACACTATCCCCTCCTTGTCGCCTGATATAAAAGACATAGAACCTCGCCCTCTCTGCTTGTACCACATTTACCTTTGTGCTTCACGTTGGTGTTTATATATATTATATTTCAAGTTCTTATTTTAACAAACCGGCAAAGGTAAGTTTTGTGTTTCATAATCAAAACTATTAACATTGTTATTCTAGTTATATTATTATGTAGGCACCACTAACAACATCTTTTTTTCTAATAATAATACACCATTGTGCCGTCGTAAATATCACGGTATTGTTTATTAATTAATAAACGAGTGAACGAACCTTTACATCATTTATAGTGACCTGACCTATTAGAGAAGATTATTATAAATATATGCGAGATTTAGAGAGTTTTTCTTTTAGACTTTTTCTATGGAATGTAGAATTTGAATTTGATACGGTGTTCGATTTTTGAAATTTCTATTTTATTGTATTCGCAGTGAATTTGTTCTTAAGTGTTTAAGAGTGCTATTTTGAAGACAATTTTTATCAAAAAAAAAATAGTTCGTTAAGTTTATTGTGAAAAAAGTGAGTAATATTTTTTACTTAGAATTAAAAAAATTAAATCATTTTTCCACATTATAGAATCGTTTATTTTTGTTAGTTTTTTTAAAATATAGGTATTTAATTAAAACGTGAAATTCACAATAATAAAATTTCTCATTGCATATTTAATAATGATGGTATGCCTCATTGCTAGCTTGAACATGTTTTAAATATTGTTTGTGGTAAGGAAATAAAAACTTATACATATGATCATTAAATGCAATAGATGGTCCATTTATGAAGGATGCTGTGATCAGATACTACTACTGCTATACCATCACGGCATATCCCACAAGTGGGGAAGCCAGTAGACCAACTGCATATAAAATCATACAAGCTGTCCTCTCCGTTCAAATATAAAATCAAGACATTCAGGATGGGTGACAAACCTCGCCGCTGAATTTAAGACGTAAAATATCTTAAATTTTTCGACACTCGAAAACTTACGGAGAAAAGTGGGAGACCAATTTTTTACTGGGTGCTACGGGATACATGAATAGAAAGATGTGAATATAAAGTCTCATTGCATTAAATTTCAATCTATCCACTAGACACCTCAATTGTGGAAATTTCATGATCACATATATATATATATATATATATATATAGATAGATAGAGATATCATATTAAAATGGAAAGTGATATTTTTATTACACACCTAAAAAAACGAATTAGCTTATTATGAATTTGAATAAACTACGTAGATATCTACTTATTTATTATAGTTTGGAAGTAGGTGTATATTCTATACATAGACAAACTTGTCTTATTATTAGGTATACTAAAGTATATAAAAGTTGAACATAGAAAAGGTCATACGATGATTTGCAAGATTTAAAAAAAAAGTAATTAACGCCTTGCGTCAGATTATTGTAACTAGAAATAAACCCGGCACCTATCACTCTAAAATATATATTATCTAAAAAAATATGTATTAAGATAAGTTATTAGAACTTCTTTGACATGTCGGTAGATAATTTATACAATATATGATAAAAGAAATACCAAAAGGAGAGCTTTTCGAGGTCGCATACGAAATTTGCAACAGCATCCCGATAACAGAAAGATATTAACTATGTAGATAAAAGAACGCATCATATTTTCCCGTCGAGATCCCGGTAAAGAAAAGGTCTTCCATTAATTTCTGTATGTTTTCGAAATTTCTGTAAAAGGCAAAATAAATTTACGTAAAACTTCGCGTGTAATCAAATTCAGCAATGAGGCTTTCATCCTGAGAATTTTTTTTATTTTATTTATTTACTTTATTCTTCTTGCACATCATCATTCACATAACAAAATCAACAAATGAGTTTACAAAAGAAAAAATGTGATGATATGGAGTGGCGAGATTATCACTATACGATGATTTTTACCATCTAACCACGTTATATTTACATTAAATACAAATAAAAAAATAAAAAATAAAAACACATCTATCTCATTTATAGCTTCTCTCGGCTAGAGAGACATCGAAGGAGTGTAGTCAAAAGATTCCACACACGGGGGTATTTTGGCCGGCCAGCCCTTCAGGCTGCCCACTATGGCACCTTCGGTGTGGACAAGATTTGTTATGTGTTGAATTTCGGATAAATGGAAGTCCCCAGACTTCTGAGGTATCCGGGTGGACGGTGGGTCCTTCTCGAAGGGATGTTTCTATCTCATTTTTTTAACACGAAGAGGAAAATCTGTATGTTTATTTCATGCAATTATTCCAAGGTTTCTTTTTCTTTTAGTGGGATATGCCGTGATGGTGGAATAGGTTCTAGTAAAAATTGCTGTACTTAATGGATAATTTATACTGATATACATACATGCGAGCAGTCTTATATATTTTCACACTGTGTAGGCAGGCATATTATTATATTTAATCATTATTATTTATAATTTCCAATGCGTTCCGTGAAATATGAAAGTTTTTTTCCACATTATGGCCGAGTACATATGTATACATTAATTTAATAGTTCACTAAACATAATAATACATGTTTGTTGTTTATATTATGCGTAAAGACTTAAATATTTTAGTATACCTACACATTATTATACATAAATCATAATATCTGTGTTATATCATAAGGTCATTGGTCTAATCGTAATTTTTTTGACTTCTCATTATGATTCCGTGGCTTGAATCCAGCAGCCGACATCTTGCCTGATATTTTTTTTTCTATTATATTAAAAAATAGATAGAATATAATATAAATATATAATTATCAATCTACTTATACCATCACGGTTTATCACAGATGTGAGGTGGCCAACAGAGTACCCGTACAATAAACATGCGAACCATCTTCTCTGTGCCAATAAAATATAAGATATTCATGATGTGTGGCATACTTATTTTTGAATTGAAAAATTACAGAAAAAGGTGGAAAACTTTTGAATACATAAATATAATTTAGTTGGATAAAAATAATAAAATTTTGAAAATAAAAATGGTGCGCTTATTGCTCAAGCATTCTCTTAATACAACCTTCAAACAATTATTGCAAGTCAAACAATCATTTATGATATTAAAAAAAATCATTTTTTCAAAGCCGGGTTAAAAACATAGCTGATGCTTAATAGACAGGTAGGTATCTGCGTTCACACAAAATCATTATTTTTGTCACGATTTACGCACCGAATGAAAATGAAATTTGCTTGATCTTTAATTCGTTTTTTATAAACATTCATTGTGTCTTTTGTTATCTGTGAAATGGAATCTTTTTAAATTCAAAACAAAGTATTCTATAGTAAATAGAAAAATTTAATGAATTATTTTTTGGTAAAAAGATATTGTATTTAATGAAAAACAATCAGAGAAAGTATTTGATTCAATCTATTTTAATGCAAAAAATCATTTTTATTATCTATCTTTTAAAGCAATGTATCATCTACTCCTTTGTAGATGAATTTAGTAGCATTAGTAAGATTGTTTAGATAATATATGATATCTACACATTATTTTTTTAAATAAATGTGACAATTTTGAAATATAATACAAAATATCTGTGTATGTACTAGACATTAAATACTTATTCTATCAGCGTTCGATATTTAAACAATTTGTTCCATATAAACAATTTGTTCCATACAAACAAGTCCAATTATAGACGTATTCTAAATGTTCGGTATCAGTCACATTATGTAGGTGTTCGATTTTCGAAATACTATAGGCGTTCAAAAAACAAAATGTTTTAGGTTATAAACATTCAAATCAATCAAAATTTATACGCTGAAGATTTTCAAAATAATGTATGCATTCAAAAGTAGTCTTGAAAACATTTGAAATTTAAAATATGTAATGCTTTAAATGTTTGATATCTGTCATAATATGGTTTTCGATTTTCGAATAACTTAATATCGAACTGTTGATTTCATTGAATTATTAGAATATCCTCATTTTATTGTACGAGATTACAATACGGTATAAGAGTTGAAGGTTGTATACACACAATATAACCTTTGTGAACTCTCTGTGGTTACATAGACATAACATACAGTAGATAATATAATCATGTATATTGTATAGCTGCATGTTTCTTAATACTTGTATAATCATTTCTATTATTTTAATAATTGTTATATTCACAATAATACAATAATTAGTCCAACCTTCTGAGTTAATAACAAGCTTCTCTTTTATAATTTTAAATAAATAAATAAATAATATATGTACCCACATAGAGAGAAGAACACCAAATTTATTTATCCTTACACCTTTCTTCCACATCACCCGGTAAAGAATTGGTCTCCCACTCTCCTGCGTAAGTTTTCGAGTGTCCTGTAAAAGGCAGGTGTTTGAAAAAATTAAGACATTTTACATCTTAAATTCAGCGATGAGGTTTGCCACCCATCCTGAATGTCTTGATTTTATATTGGCACGAAGAGGACAGTTTGCATGTTTCTTACATGCAGCTGATCTGCTGGCTACCCCACTTGTGGGATTTGCCGTGATGGTATAATAGTAGTAGTAGACACCTTTCTTCCACACTCATGCGATCTCATACATACACACTGATTTCTTAAATTTGCGTTTTTTTTTTAAAAGATATATCTGGGTTTTGTTATAAACCCAAATACAACCTTATACACCTTTCGCAGTAAGCTACTAAAAGCTTGTGTCGTGAAAGGGGAGTTTGCCGGCACCTGGTATCGAACCACGGACCCCTCGTTCACGAGGCCGAGACTCTACCTCCAGGCTACCGACGAACTCATCCGAATTATCCACATGGTCAAACCACGCAATTCTTGGACTTACGCTTTTTCGAAAGTTTTTTTTTTCAGAAAAATACACCCTGTTCATTTTCCATTCATCATCCATTTGATCCACATGTCCAAACCATCATGTAATTTATTTACTCGCATATTCTGTCCACATGTCCACAACACTCCTCTCGCATCCACTTACTCTCCTTATACATTCATACGTCAATCAATGCTTATGCTAGATGTCTCTTTATTATTTGTTTAAAAAGCCTTTCAATAAATATTTTCTTTCAGTTATCGAGCGTTATGTAAAATGAAGGTATTCATTAAAAAATATTACTAATTTTATATTTGTCATTTTCGATTCAGCAATAAGATATACCACACTTACTGAAAGTGATTTATAACACGGAGAGCAGTTTATTGACTTCTCGTTTGTGGAATGTATCGTGGTAGCCTGGTAGCATAAATGTTGAAATATTTAAGTGGTTCCGAATAAACCTTTATTTAAAAAAGTCATAAATGACAGAAAGTGATGAATATCTTTGTCAAAACCAATCAGAAACCTCGATTGGAGAACCATTGTGTAGAATCTAATCGGAAGAAGTGAAAAAGGTGTCCCAACTAAGGTTTGCATAAAGCGTCTCTCGATTGGTGGACCTTAGATCGTGACAGTGAGAATGGTGGAATTGGTGAACGTTGTCCATGGACACCGAAAGTGATCACTTAAGCCAGCCTTGAGCCAATTCGTAAGCGTTGGGACACCTTTTTCACTTCTTCCGATTAGATTCTACACAATGTTGCATTGTGTAGACATGGTTCTCCAATCGAGGTTTCTGTTTGGTTTTGTCATCTGCACCCAAATCCGGTTAAACAATAAAAAAATTAGTAAATATTCTAAACGAATATCTTTGTTTTTAACTGCATTTTATTATTTGACTATCCTATTTATAGGAAACGAAACCGCAATAGAAAAGACATTGCAGAGATCGTCAACATTTATATTCGTACGCGAATAGTATGAATGAAGAATATTATTCATTCGCTATACATATATAGTTAATACTATGACCTATGCATATAGCGCTTTAATATAATTACATCGCAGGTAATGTTAATATGTTTGTACTTATGTATTTACTTACTTAAAGTTTCGCAACAAGTCATGTCAAAGTACGTTAAACAATATTGTATTTAATGTATAATGTACAGAGTTAGACACCGTTAATCATCTTTTTTAACTCGATTAATCATTAATCCGTTTACGTTTATGTGTATTTAGTTCCTCGTTAAATATACGCGAAATACAGTACAAATTTCGAGGAGTTTAATGAAGTTTAAAAATAGCACAATCGTGAGAAAGTTTAGAGGTAAAACAAAAGGGGTTTTCTAAAACAAAATGTACCTATTCGTAGTATGGGTTAGTTGGAAGATATCGCGCTTCTGCGATAAACTCGCCCATTGCACAAATTTATTTGTCTGGTTCTACAATATTTATATTTTAATAATGTTTGTTTTTTTGTGCAATAAAGATTTTTATTATTATTATTATTATTAGTAGACATCAGCTTCTTAAAAATCACTAGAAAATCTCCCCCTCCCTAACTAAGTTTTTTGGAAGCTTTTTGATAATGCCAAGTAACGTTATAGTTAAAAATAGGATTAAATTAAAAATCAAAAGTTAATCGCAATTTAAACGGAAGTGAATCATTACATTAATCCGTTAAATGTAAATAAATATCCATCTCTCATAATGTACGTCTATTAACTTATTTCTTGAAGCTATGTGTACAAATATGCAAGTATTAGTTGTATGTTATTATATCTACATGTGAATTATTAAAACTGCGATTTGTAATCTTGGTTAGATAGAATGAGGTAAAAATTGACAGGGAACGAGATATTTGTTTTAAATCATCAAATAATAAATGTGATGAAATATACTGTTTCTTTTAAAAGTAATTCATAAAAATACTGTTTCTTTTTAAAGCAATTTTATGTTTATTTATTAACTATTTAATATAAGTTTTCGAATGTTCTGTAAAAGGCAGGTGTTCGAAAAAATTGAGACATTTTACATCTTAAATTCAGCGATGAGGTTTGCCACCCATCCTGAATGTCTTGATTTTATATTGGCACGGAGAGGACAGTTTGCATGTTTCTTACATGCAGCTGATCTGCTGGCTACCCCACTTGTGGGATGTGCCGTGATGGTATAATAATAATAATAAAAAATATATAATATATCATTAAATTAATAAATAGATGTAAACAATTCCATCAAATGAAACCTTTGTTAATAAGACTTTTTATTTGTTTTGATTAACTGAATTCGGGTGAAGTGCGCAGATGATAAAATAAATCAGACACATCGACTGAAGAACGATGTATTGTTAAGCCAGCCTAGAGTCAATTCGTATACATTATCCGATAAGATTATTTACAATATTGCATTGCCTAAACAAAGTTCTCCAATCGAATTAGGTATCTGACTTTTTTTACTTCTTCACTATACTACGCGAACGTAACTTTGGATGCCACCAGTGTAAAAAGAAGATTTCAATATCATTGGTTGTGTGTAGTTATTAGTATAAGATACAATAATTCGTATTATTTACCGCAAAACTATCATTGCTATGTTACTATGATATACTGTACACTATTATCATAATATTATGTACTTACTTTGAATTTCCACGTTTTCATTGCACATTTACAACACAACAAATGTAATAATGAGCATCTAAAATTATCCTCATCAAATAGGTAAATCGTTTACCTTGTAACAAAAAACTAAATAGTAGGTAGTAATTACAGGTGCTACACCTATCACCATAATTTATATGATTATATAGATATTTATTAGAATGACGCTCTTTCAAAGACTTTTAATAGTCCTGGTTTTTATTGCCGATAATCAACTTTTCGAAACAATTAAAAGTTGGGTTAATCAATACCTTAGAATTATTAGTAGCAATAGTTTTTCCTAAAGCATAAGTAAATTATTATTTCAAAACATCCAGTTAGTTAATTAATTTTTAGGGCCTATAATTTAACGCTTCTACGTATGAAAATGATAATTAACTGAATATTGTATTCTTAGAGCGCTATTACTTGTAATGTCAAATATTAATTAGATATGTAATCAAAAATAAAACATATCTCCACTCCAATCCAGTGAAATGTGTATACTATATTTAATATTTAAGCTTTTTAAGATTGATTACCGACACTTATGTATGCAAGCGAAACTTGGACGTGGTTGAAAAAGGATGAGAGTGGAATAAATGCTGTGGAGATGCGTTCACTGAGAAGAATGGTCGGTAAAACGTTGCGAGATAGAGTGAAAAATGAGGATATCAGGAGAATGAGCGGATGTGAGAGGAGTGTTGTGGACAGAATGCGTGTAAACAAGTTGAGATGGTTTGGACATGTTGAGCGAATGCAAGATGAAAGGATGACGAAGAGGATGTATTTATCTGAAAGATGGGGTGTGAGGAAGCGCGGACGTCCAAGAACCACGTGGCTTGATCACGTGGACCAAATTCTTAAGGACGGACGCGTGCTGAGTATAAGAGAAATCGGCGTGCATGTATGAGAAACTGGATGAATGTAGAGGAAGCAAAAGAAGTATGTAAGGATAGATCTATATGGCGTTCCGTTCTCTCTGCCTACCCCTCCTGGGACATGGCGTGAGGTTATAGTATAGTACATAGTAGTATAGTTGTTGGTTTGTAAAATGGAAAGTACATAGATAGTACGTTATTGTGATAGATGGGGGAAAAAATGAGGCATGGTAGTCACGACAATTCAGAACTGAGGGATTGAAGGTGAATATGAAAAGATAGATATAGAAATATAAGCATTTGTTTTTGTAGATTCCTAGAACTTCCTAGATTTAATCTCTATGTAGATAGTCAACTCGTGACTGTTCTTAATATAACAACTCTGTGGAACGATTTACTTAAAGATAGGAAATGATTTCATTAAATCCTTCAATTGTTTCGGAGAAAAGATGGAATAATATTGTTTAATTTTTTTTTTTTTGTAGAACATGCATTATTAAATACAGAGTAGATGTAGTTATTTATTCAAAACCAATTAATGAAAGAAAACGGGTCTTAAACTGATATTTTTTTTATAACAAAAAGGATAGTTGAGTGATATTTTAGTCATTTATAGTGAACTGAATAACACGTTGTTGAATCTCCCCACACAATTGTTTTTTTTTTATCTTCCGCGAATTGATTATCTCTCATGGAGATTTGCTCAAATTTCGATTTTCATAACCCTGCGACATACATAGACATACTAAACTTGTAGCGCGGGACATTTTTCGAAATTTTCGTGTTCCAACATTTTTGTCCTTCAAGCGTTAGCAATATAAGAGTATTGTCTTACAAACTTTCTCAACCGACGTTAGTTTAAAACTGGCTGCAAATTTTGATCGGGCGCATGACCGATTTTTTCTTTGAATTACCGATCTAGTATATCTTTGGCGACATTAACATAGTTGGATAGATGGCAGATAACAATAATTTTATGACGGAGTCATCCGGATTCATGATAATAATAATTGTTTTCGATTACGTAATCCATATCTAAACTTTAATTCAACAATTCAAACAAACAATGAAGATGATTCAACAGATCACAAGTCTATAATATTATTCAACAATTTGTGTAAACATAGTCAAATCGTGATTATTAGAGTATAAGTATTAATATTTATTGTAATTTATATTATTTAAGATGTTTTGCAGATGATCAGATAAATGATAATTATATAATAATAGTTCTAAAAATAGGAATGTTTTTATTTATTGATATAATAATTTTAAGTACATTAACTCATGCGTTTAAGATTTATTAAATTTTAAATCTCGAGCAAAAGTTTACCCGGGAATTATCAGTTTTACAAATTTTATTCAATAAATAAAATGTTTGTCAATTTCCTACTAGAGTTTATATGTATACACGCAAACCATCATTGGTAGGTACTGATCAAGAGGGTTGTCTATGATGAACGTTGTCCATGGGCACCGAAAGCAATCACTTAAGCCAGCCTAGATTCAATTCCTAAGCGTTGGAACGCCTTCCTTCGTATTAGATTTTGCACAACGTTGCATTGTGTAAACATGATTTTGCACAACGTTGCATTGTGTAAACATGATTTTGCACAACGTTGCATTGTGTAAACATGATTTTGCACAACGTTGCATTGTGTAAACATGATTTTGCACAACGTTGCATTGTGTAAACATGATTTTCTAATCGAGATGTCATCTGCGCGTTGTGCCCAAATCCAGTTAAAGAATAAAAACGTTTATAAATACTTTTTACATAATGTAACATATTTTTTCTTTCCCACGAGGATTCAGTAATAACAAATTATTTGTACCTCTCAAATTATGACCATAACACTCCAAATAAAGACAAATCCATTTTAGGTAACTAGTGTTTTGGTGATTCTGTGCTTAAGTGTTATGTAAAATCGACATACGTATTAATATTATGCTTCATTTGTGTCTATGTTTGTTTGTAAATCCTTTATACCTAGCTGTTTTGAAATGGGAATATTTCCCTGGGCTTAAAGAACATTCCAAGCCTCATGAGACTCTTTATCATGCATTCCTACAGGAAGTTAACATATCTATACGTAACATCTACGTATATCTATTTAGTTAATACCTATTTAAAAATAGAGTGTAATAGTGGTTAATATACCCGCATTAGGATGCATTCTTATTTAACATCATCGTTAATGCAAATCTTTTCCAGTGTAAGCCCGACGCTTTCTAAATATTTTCTGACCATATTGTTTAGACGTGTCTTCTTTCAGGGGCCCTAGACAAATCGCAATTGGCGATCGACTACAAACGAACTTTTTGACAATAACAACAACAATAACGCATAATTACACGATGCATTGAGGTAGATTGTTGAAAAGTTCGTCAGTAGTTGATCGCCAAGTGCGGTTTGTCTAGGGGGTCAGTCAATAGACATCTAGTCCAGCACTCATGACCATTTTTTTTGTAATTATTTTGATGGTTATCCTCTGAATTAAATCGGGCTTACAGCCAGTAAAATAATAACATCTCCTTAGTTGTAGTAGGTAAACAGTGAATTTGGCAATAGCATACGATCTTACAGTAATATTATATTAAGCAACTTCTCACTGACATTTAAAACATTGTACTGCACCTAATAACACTTATTAGTATCGTCACCTGAGGCGTACTATAGCTTATTAACACTGAAGCACGAACTGTGTGTACTGAATACTAAATACTTACATTAATTTACAAAGTTGTAATTAGATCACTATACCCATCGCTTTAGACTGCGAATATGTTGAGAAACATGTGAAACATTCTTCTTAATTTGTACAATATATAATAAAATAAATACAATAATTTTATTTTTGGATTAAAACAGCTTCAGACATAAATGCAAGTAAAATTATCTTCATTTATTTTCTCTGTGGGATCACATTAACCAAAAGCTGAAATGGTCAGAGTAAAAATTGACATATGTATTAAAAGTAAATTTGTTTTACTTAGGTTTATCTCAATGTGTAGTGGTTAGATGGAAGAAATCACTTTATAGTGATAATCTCGCCACTGCGTATCGTCATAGTTTTTTTTTTAAATTTTATATTGTTTTGTTAACACTGTCGTATAATGATGATGTGCAAAAAGAATAAATAAATAAATAAATAACTAATAAAATTTTGCGACAGAAACACCCTCGATTTCTTATTTTTAGTACAGAGAAGACATTTTCATCAACAATAAAATAATAAATGATTACATATCTCAGAGTGCAAAATATAATAAATGACTTTTACTTGTCGTTGAATAAACTATGTAAATTAAAATATAGATGGATTACTAATTGAAATTTTTAAAATATGCTTGGGTACCAACTTAAAATAATAATTTGGACATTTGTATTGCGTCTCTTTATATAAAAGATGTCCGTTAAAATGATGCCAAAATGATGACATTTTTTATAAATAAGCCAGCTGAAGTCGATGTTCATAAATTTAAAAATTATCTATTTGATATAAAAAGTCCTTCGTTGAAGGTGTTCTTATCATTTTCCATAATTAGGTATCAATTTGTTGAAATTTAAAATGGAATTTTGAGGTCAATGGTTGTGGTATTAAGGGTCTGACATTTGACAGAGTTCTTCTTTATTTATTTTCTAGATAAATTAATTTGGAGGTTTTACGTTGATTAAGAACAATTTGTTAACAATCACGTATATGTATATTTTTATAAGTAACATTGATTTCATAAAAACACGTGCCTAATTTATTGTGACTACTTATTTATTTAATTGATGAATAAGTTTATTATGACTACTTATTTATTTAATTGATGAATAAGTTTATTATGACTACTTATTTATTTAATTGATGAATAAGTTTATTATGACTACTTATTTATTTAATTGATGAATAAGTTTATTATGACTACTTATTTATTTAATTGATGAATAAGTTTATTATGACTACTTATTTATTTAATTGATGAATAAGTTTATTATGACTACTTATTTATTTAATTGATGAATAAGTTTATTATGACTACTTATTTATTTAATTGATGAATAAGTTTATTTCGAGAAGAATTGGATTTGAAATAAACTTAAATACACCCCAAGATACGTTTACAGAAAGCAAAATGCCTGTATCGTGAAGATCGGGTAAGCCGACAGCGAGTGGAATTGAACCCAGGTTTCTTAATGAAAAATTCAAGACTTCTCTCAGGCTACCGAACACTTCAATTCTTATGTATTTACGTATCATGTAAATTTATAAAAATATCATCTCTTATCATCAGATAAAATAACGTTTTTTTTTTAAATGAACAACTTTGGACGAAATACACAAAAAAATATCACCCTCAATATCTACGTCATCCAGAAAACCTAAAACCTTTAATGATTAGTTCACTTTTATTTAATTCAAACTTTGTTTTATGAGTCAAACATTATTTTCAAATATTTATCGACGATCGAAATATTAAAATAAAATTGCTCCTTTTAAAACGTATAACTTTTTTCAAATACCTATTTGTTTCGTGTGTTTTATTCTTTAATTATTACAAATTATCGATCAAGATTCAAGGAATTTTATGATTACTATTGAGTAAATATTATTTTATCATACAAAAAAAAACTATGTGAGTTTACAAAAAAAACTGTATTACTGAAATATTCACTTTATTGCATACATCATTGGGTATTATATATTTTGAAATTATATATTACTTTTCCTCTATTTCATTATTTCAAACATAAAATCGATAATTTCTCAATTTTTGTAATACTTACAACATACCTAAATAGGTAACAAAAATAATATAATAAAACATAAAATAATTAGCATAACATATTGTGAATCATCATTTTTATATTTGGTTGTTTATGGTAAACGTGAAAAAATTGGAACACTTCTTTTCCCATTCCTTTTCTGTAAAAGACGAGAGTTCGTTCGAAATCATGAATGCATGAGGAATATTATCTACCCTGAATGCCCTTATTTTTATTGGAACAGAGAGCACAATATTCATTGTCATTACATCTACTGGCTACCCCCTTTGTGGGATATATGTGTCATGATGAAGGTATAGATGAAAATCTAGCCTTTTAATTGCAGCCATAAATCGCTCTTGGCTAAGCAACGAATCATTTTATCTAACCATTGAAATGCAAAAGTTGCTATTATCTATGCTTTCACATAATCTTTAAATCACAATATAACTTCATCCATTTAAGTCAATAACAGCTCCCAAACCGGAGACCTTTCGGCATTTAATTGAAAAAATCTTCTTTATACAGATATACTCTCTATCTGCAAAAAAGCATTGCCGCTGACAGGAAGAGCTGGTCAGAATTGGTTCAAGACCCACGGGGGGCACCCGCTGCCGTATATAGGCTCCGTCCACGTACACGACCTTATGCAGCAAGGGCTCCATAGGCATACTCTCTATAACAAAGTCGCAAAAGGGCGATTATTCTTAGTAAAGAGTAGTTTGGTTACATGAGAATTCTCACGTTTCCAGAATTATTATTGCTTGTAATCCATGTTTGTGTCGTTTTGTAATAAATTAGTAATTAGATTATACCGTTAATCTGTTTTATATCACGAATTATGTGTTAATAATATCCTCTACAATGGTGGTTTATCGTGAAATTATAACGAAGTGATTTTGTGTAACTTTACGTACAATATGCCGGATAGTGGTATGATGTTAATATCTCGGACTTATATTGGACAGAAACACAATCATATATGGCTTACTGTTATTATGTTCATTCCATACTCATCACTTAAAATTACTATGATATTATTTAACTCTTATGCTGTTTCCAAACTTTGGGGTAAAAAGTAGAATCGCTGCACACATTTTATGAACATACATCGTAGATTATCATTTATTTTTAAGTAAGCCATTCAGGATAAGTGCCATTTCTTATTACTGTGTTGAGAATGTAAATGTTCCGTTGGTGGAATCTTTTTATAATTTCTCTTTAATTATCATTTTTGATTTTCCATTAATATCTCATCTAGAGCACACTCTATCCACATAAGTCCTGAGCCCCTAGACAAACACGCACTTGGCGATCGACTACAAACGAATTTTCGACAATAACTGCAACAATAACGCATAATTATACGGTACATGTAGGTGTTGTAGGTAGATTGTCGAAAAGTTCGCCAGTAGTCGATCGCTAAGTACGGATTGTCTACGGGCTCTGGAGTTTGTAACATATTGTCTTGTCAACGGTCATCTATTCATGACATTACACATAAAAATGCAACTGTCTTGATATTAATCTGGTATGTAAGAAATGTCTAAAATGTCGTGGTTAGATGGAAGAAATTACTATAAAGTGATAATCTCGCCACTGCATATCATCACATTCTTTTTTTATGTAAACTGCTTTGTTAATTTTGTGGATGACGATGTGCAAGAAGAATAAAATAAATAAATAAAAAATGGTCTTCAAAATAGGCCGTAAAACTTATTTTGAGCATCAATTAATATCATAAAAAGTGGGTGCTTAGATCCATTATTTAATACTTTACTATCACAGCATATCCCACAAGTGGGGTAATCAGCGAACTATATGCAGGTAATAAACATGTAATTTGTCTCTTGGTGCCAATTAAAAAAATATAATTTTTTGGGTGAGTGCTTGATCGTTGAATTGTAATATTCTTACACGTGAGGCATAGACACCTGCGTTTCATAATTATGACACTCTAAAACTTACATAAGTTAAGAGTAGAAGATCTGGGGATCTTAAAGGGGAACTGCACGGATTAAGAATGAAGATAGTTCGACGATTATGTTGTTATAAAATTAGACTATTTTTAAGTTGCCGTTGCGTGCTTTTAGTGCTGATGTACCTATATCCGATCAGCTGTAAAAATATTAGACAAACTAATGATCAATAACATTAGATATTATTATTATTAATATGAAGTCATGATGATGATGATCATCATACATAGATCGTGAGAACAATGATTATTTATTATTTAAGATCTCATAGATCCGTTGATTCCCCACCTCAAGGACGATAAATCATTATAATCAATACATATATTATGTATAATCCTTATGATTTAACTAAACATTTCGCAATACAATGAATTTAGTAACATCCGTTACTATATTATATCTAATTAATTTAATAGCTATTATTTTAATCATTAATCATATTTTGCGGAATCAAAAATGTATGAACTATTATGTCTTTAATAACTATTACCTTATGTGGAAATATTGATTGTTTATTTTTATCGTGCACGATGTTCGGTATGGTACCTACCTGCCTTTTTTGGGCGGAGGTCATTCATTTTCTTTCCTGCATTCCGAAGAGGAATATTTTAATATAAAAAAGACGTTTGAATTGTTCTTTTTCTTTCTTGTTTCTATATACATATTTTGGGAACCAATGGCAAACAAGCTTAATTTTTCAAATCTTTATAGTTATCACAATATCTTCTCATTATTTTTAGATGATAAACCTTCATTCAAAATGAACCCAAATATTCATATAAAGTAGCATGTTTGTTTCGTGAAGGAGAAAAAGATCGGGGCAGCAGAACGATTGGAATCTGAGATCCGCCAATTGAAAGTCTGCGACACTACCATCAGGTTAACGACCACCTATTAATATTTATTATTATTGTTGCTGACAATAAGACGATTCTTACAAGGATCATTACAGCTAAAGGCCAATGCGATCCTAGAAGAAAGGCTTAAACGATATCCAGATGACAACACAACTACAATGTAATATCTTAAATATTCCTTATAAATTCAGCATACGTCAAGAATTTCTCCAGCCAGACCATTAAACATTTGAATAGCCTTTCCTACTGGGGACTTTGCCAATATATTTATGTGCCTAAATAATTATTTATAGCAGTTCTGCAGGAGCTGCCATCAGATTAATCTGAACAACGGAAAAAATATAAACAAGTGTTACTAAATATAGACGTGGAAAGTATATTTCTCTAAAGAAAATTCATAAAAAGTTTATGATCTCATATATGCATATCTAGTACAATACAAATTATTTTGAAAGAAAGAAGAAATGTCTATTATAAAAAATAAAAGTATTGTTATGTTTTATTTAATTATTTCGAACTTTATATTATAACAAATCCTCATAAAGATAATGATGACACAAAGTATGAAGAACAATGAAGATAAAGTATCACGTAATATCAATAAAGATTATATAAATATAATTTAATATAAAATATTATATCAGTAACATTCTCGATTAACCTCTTATGTAGGTACTTCATTCGTTTCCTCTAAATGTTGATAGGCAATATGGAAAGTTTAACGACATTTTCTAATGTGTTTTCTGAATGTATTTCATAACATACATAGACATTTCACACAGATCGAGCTAGTCCCAAATTAAGACGAATCTTGTATTATGTGGCGGTACTAACGCGACGATACACACATATACAATGCACTAAACACATATACATGTAACACCCAGACCCAGGACAATTTGAAAAAGGTCATTCGTCACTCTGCCCTGACCGGGAATCGAACCCGGGACCTCGTGACTCAAAGGCAAGAGCGTTACCTCCGCGCCACACCGGCCGAGAATGCATATTATGCCATGATTGGATTTCCTCTCGTCTTAAAAGCTATCAAAATTATCAAAAAATTGCACAGATTTAATTATCTGAAAAACGCAGTGAAAAGACTTGATAAATTGTATCAAAACTTATATTAAAACTGGTCCTTTAAAATGTTTATAATATATTTAATAACAATAAACAATAAGATTCAATAATACTCGTACCAAGTAAAAGTTGAGAAATACTCTAAATATGACAAGAATTGTGACATTTCCCGTTTACGTGGGTATATCCAGGGGAACAAGGTTATCGAAAATAGTGGAAAAGTAGGCTAAACAGGGCGTATTAAAGAAAGGGAATAGTATGAAAGATTGGCACTCAAGTGGAAAGTTGCTTTCCCCTAGAAGTTTGGCGACTAAATATAAAGATTGAGACCTAAAAAAAATTATACCAAATTAAAAATAAACTAGAATTTTTTTATGTAAGCCAAAACAGATTACCAAATTGTGAAAATGTGAGACAAAAAAAAAACGTCTACACGTTTGATAACAGTACGACTCATACACTTTTTAACAAAACGAGGATATCGTGGAATATTCCATTTTCTATGTCAAATAGCTAAGCTCTGCTCCCCCTAGACAAAATTCTAGGTACGCCCTTGACCGTTCATATTATTTTGTTATAATATAAACTGAATGAAATACAAAATATATAATATTAGGTAAATCATCATCATCATCATCATGAGCTCGACAGCCCTGGCTGGGCCTTGGCTGAATCCAGTAGTCTCTTCCACTCTCGTCTATCCTTTGCTTTTGTCTTCCAGTTATGGTAAATAATTTGAAATATTATTGATTGAAATGATAATAATTTACAATGATTGAACGATGAAAGTGGTTTATAAACGAGTTTGTGTTAAAAAGAGTGCAACAGTATTAATATTCTGGTAATGCATTTAAACCGCTTATATTGGAATACCACGTTTGTATCTTCTTACTGAACATAGTTCATATTTATTTAAGTAAAATCAGCGATGAGGTTTGCCACCCATCCTGAATGTCTTGACTTTATATTGGCACGAAGAGGACAGCTTGCATGTTTCTTACATGCAGCTGGTCTGCTGGCTACCCCACTTGTGGGATATGCCGTGATGGTATAGTAGTAGTAGTAGTTTGTACATATTTTTGGTTGATAACATTTTTCCGTACCATTCATATTCATTATATAACTAGCTGACCCAGCGAACTTCGTACCGCCTAACAATCAATAAATAATTAATATTTTTAATCTCTGTACCGTTAATGTCCAAGTGTGTGATCGTATAGTGTAAAAAAATAAAAATCATTTATGTTGAACAATACTTAACTCAGATTTGTTTATAAAATTATCTACTGTACGTAATATAATTATGTAGGCACTAATTTATTTTTTTAGGTAGATACCTATTCATTTTAAATTTATGAAAATTCTTTCCATGATTTTTCAAAATTGAAATTTCAGAACCGCAGGTGTGAAATTGTATGGATAACGATTCTATTTTGAAAATCTATACAAAAATTATTCTTTAAATAGGCCAATCTATAAAAAAAATTTCATCGTTGATTTTGTATGATTTTCCATATTGTTTTTTTATTAAAATTAAAAATGTATGGCGTAAATAATTTTCTTCGTAATTTTTCTTCCCGTGAATTTGTTTATTTTAATAGCCTATCGGCTATTCGAGGTGGAGAAAAGAATCCAACAAATCAGAGATCATTCAAATCGGTACAGCCATTCTTGAGTTATGAATGGTGTAACTAACACGACTTTCTTTTATATATATAGATATGGAACACATCCTCTTTTAAATATTACTTATTCATTAGCATGAAGTGCGTCTTAAAATAAAACAATTTTCTAACCAAATGGTTATTAATGGATCTCAAGTTAAAAACCGTGAGAATTATACCTAGGTACTTACTTTTGTTGATTCATAAATATTTGCTTTGTATAGGTATATTTCATTATAAATAATTCAAAATCATACTATACACAATCAAAGATCATCTGTGATGAATTAAAAATTAAAGCTAGTAACAGCGTTTATAATTATTTTATCTATTATTGATTGTCTATGATTCGATGGTAAATGCTTATCTATCATTACTATCATAGCTGCACTCAAAGTTTAGTCACAATTATGGTACGGCAACTGTGATGCCTCTTTGATGTACTTAATAAATAACGTAGGTACTTATTTAGATATAATGTAATGATGTAACAATTAAGTGCCTTGCATAAGATGCTACCATAGATAAATTTCCGCCTGTCATAGTATATAAAAGGTTTTGATATCCCTTTTGTCAAAAATGAAGAAGAAGAACTATAGACACATGTATTTACGTTTTTTTTCTATCTAATGTGTTACGTCATGCGGTAAAGCTAAATATGCATTTTTTTCGGTTCATGACACATCAAACTTGGACTATTCAAGCTCCTGAATATGTCGAAAGCACGCTCGCCGAACGCTAGAGCTAAAAACATGGGATTCCGATAACTAGACAAGATGAGTAAACTTATTTAAAATGTATGTATTAGTAAGATTGAATGTTTGTTTATATCATTACTTAATAAACGTATTTTATTATTATACCTAACGGGGATATATTTTTTTTTTTTTTTTTTTTTTTTTTTTTTTTTTTTTTTTTAGTTTTAAAAAGATATATCTGGGTTTTTGTTATAAACCCAAATACAACCTTATACACCTTTCACACTAAGCTAAAAGCTTGTGCCGTGAAAGGGGAGTTTGCCGGCACCCATATATCTATGTAATTACTTTTTTTTAGTTTTTATATTCAATGCAAAGTGCATCATTCACTTATTTCCTACTTATAAGAAACAACAATATGAAAAACATTATTCTGTACATGCATGGATTAAATTGAAAATAATATTCTTTACTAATTTTTGTATTTTGCTTTATTTTTGTTCGGAATTTCGTTGATCAATATCCACAATGAACGGGGTAGAACTGTATTTTTGTTCAATGTATGCTGTTAGGTTTCCCAATATGAAGAAAATAAATGGATACCTTAATACTACGAGTATTCTAGTACCTAGCTTAGTATATGCATACACAAGCATGCTATTTGGTATAATAGACACATGGTATATGATGTGTACATAGTTATAGATAAGTAAAAGTTGATATACAATTATGTATTTGTGAATTTCCCACGCTTATATGTAGAACATACTGTATAATATCTAGAGTGTTTCGTAAAAAGGGCGAATAGATCAATAGAAGCTTTAAGAATATTGTATAAATATGGCAAATGTGTGTACCTTTTAGAATATAGCAGGGTTACTCTTGACACGATCTTAATACGATCATAATCTTGTCTTGATCTTCCCTCACGATACGCAAAGTGACTATAGTCAATAATATGTGCATGCCGATCCCTCGATAGTCGAGGAAAGTCGTTTTCAACATTAACATGAATATTATAGTCTGTTGTATTATGTGATTTAACCCAAGAATATACTAGACATTGGTGCATACATTGATTTTGTTGTGATACTACTGCAGAATTGACATGCACGTCTTTTTTAATAAAGTTGCTTCGCACATCGTAGGATTAAATTTAGACAAGATTAAGATTGTTTTTAGATAGTGTCATAAGTAACCCCTAAATTTCATCCTCAGTAAGATGTATACGCAGAGTCACCACATAATCGTAGAGTTTGTACGAATCACTAACTAAGTAGAGATGCGATTTGTGTGCAATATTGTTTGATACACGTGTACATCAATATTTTTATAAAAGTGAAATAAATTTGCCATCAAATGGCGTAGTCGCCCTTTTTACAAAACACCAACAATTATACAACAATCATCTTACAATAATACTATATTAAAGAAAATAGTACCTACTTATTCACTTGTATAATAATTATGAAGTACATATCTATCTATTTGCAATACTAACATTTGTATGTATAAATATGCAATGTAAACATTATGAGTAGTTACCAAATAATATTAATATGAGGAGATTATCAAATAAATATAATAATACCTATTAATAACACTTTATTGATCAAAAAAATCATGAGCAACTGGCGAGCTTATTGCCTGGAGGCAGCTATATTGATGTGATAAAAAAATGACATCTGAAATTTACGGATCTGTCGAATTCCGAAAAAAATATATGTAGATGTAATGATAAATGTTAGCAAGCTCGATTCTCAGCCAGGATAATGTGAAAAATGATCTTTTTCAAATCTATCCGAACCTTAGTGTTACGTGTACGAGTACATGTGTCTTTTGCGTTTATATATGGGTCTAAGTTTGGGATAAGCTCGATTTTTGTGACTCCCCCATATGTATAAATGTATAGGTATGTATATAACCACACAATATGCTAGGTTTATTTTTTTGGGTAAATAAATATTTTTTGCAATTATCTTACAATCCCATCTGCTCATTTAAAAAAATGAGTTGGTTTATGTATTGTACAGATATAAGGCAAAGTACATATAATATTTCTTTGGGACATATTTTTTTTACCTTTCAGTACACATTATAATAAGTCAAGGAGGCTGTTATATTTTGTGTTTTTATTATGAATCCACAAAAATAACTATAAATAATCATTCACAAATGTGTCAAAAAGAAATATGTTTAAAAACCTTACAATACAACATAATTTTTTTTTTAAAGAATCATCATTAACGTGCCATTCAGAATAATTGGCGGAGTTTGTTTTTTGTGTTAAGAATGACAAAGCCTATTTATCTACTACATTATATGATATTTTAAGTATTATATTATTATGTAACTAAAACGCGGATATGCAAAGTGATGTGCCATTGAATGAATGGAGACAAATGTACAGTACATTGTGTAAAAAGAAGTATGTACAAGTTAGGAACTTATATAGTATGGTAAAAAATAAAATAAAGGGTAAAATAAAGAATAAAAATCACGTGAATCCTAAAAAAATAAAACTGAGAAAGTATTTCTTTTTATTTGTACTTGAAACGTTTATATTTTTAAATAAGATTTTTAGAAGAAATAATTTTCTCGGGAATATCGATGAAATTGTGGTGAAGCCAGTGAAAATACGAACATTTCTGCATTCATAGGTAAATGAGTTTGAGTTCGTCGGTAACCTGGAGGTAGAGTCTCGGCCTTGTGAACAAGGGGTCCGGGGTTCGATCCCAGGTGCCGGCAAAACTCCCCTTTCACGACACAAGCTTTTAGCTTACTGTGAAAGGTGTATAAAGTTGTATTTGGATTTATAACAAAAACCCAGATATATCTTTTAAAAAAGAAAAGAAAAATATTTGTGAAAAATCGACCAATGTCATTTGGCCTCTACACCTCTTCAAATGTGAAGTAAGAAATATGTAACTATGTAAGTAGTATAGTGGTTTAATTGTTGAATGATTAAATTGTACAAATACATATCACATTTATTAACAACGAGATTACAATTTTGTGTAACATATTTTGTTTGCCATTTATCGCTGGAAAGTTGTTTAGACACTGTGTATGTTCTTTTAGTTAATTTGACGATTATTCTTTGAACGAAATCGAGTTTTAAACTAGTAATGAAGATTATTTTGCGAAGTGGTTTTTACAAATTAGCCATCATAATTATGAGAACCCCGCAACCCATCTTTTTACCCGGTGTACTTTGCCCAATTAACCTACCGAGTAGCATACTAAAGGCTTCAAAATTTCATTTTAATGCCCGTAATGACAGTTTCATAATATTGTGTAAATTCATGTCCCGTCTAAGGAACTAACAAATATGGTGGCGTACCATTTTCTGAGCCAAGTGATAGTTTTATTTGTTTAATTTACATAATAAAAATAAAATGCACGTCTCATATTAGTTGTATGAATAATCTGTTAACAGTATTCGAAATATAAATTGATTAGCCTCTTGTGATCAGATATGCAGCATAACATATTAATTTATAATAATATCTAAACAGATAGGTACATTTACATATTGAAACAAAATATCTAGAGGCGTGCCCGAAGAACAACACTATGTACGAGTATGTTATATGATACTAGTTAAAAAACCTGACTTAGTTCAAGAAAATGAAAAAAAATCCTTTTCCCTTTCCCTATGCATATGCACGCTGCAATATATAATATGTTATACTTTTATTATTATGTGTCCGTAAGTGCATTGTTGCTTGCATGTGTTCTTTTTCTTTTCTTTTGTTTACTTTGTGTTGTATTTTTATTTCTATTATGACTGTTGATATGTAAGGGTGTATATATGTATGCGTGTGTTTTTTTTATATTTTATTTTAATTTTAGTTACCGGGTTAGTTGGAAGACATCGTATTTTAGCGTTAAACACGCCCTCTGTACATTGAATTGTATAACTGTTATTTTTATGACACTATTTTATTATGTAATATTGTAACCAATGTACAGTGAAGAATAAAATAAAAAAATAGTTTCAAAGGGGAATGTGAGAAAACGTAGACATACGAGAACAACGTGGTTCACTTGGATCACCTTCTCAAGGACAAATGATATCGGTGTGCGCGAATGAGAAATTATATGAATGTAGAGGAAGCCAAAGAAGTATCTGAGGATAGAAGTATCTGAGGATTTATATGGCGTTTCATCCTTGGGACACGGGCTATAAATAGAAAGAAGTTTTATTCAATATTGAAATGATATGATGACAAAGATGAAGATCACACACCTAAATGCTAATACAATAAATATGTTCATAAATTAATATCTTTGAGAGTAAAGTAGGTAAGTTTATCTTTTTTTATGGAACCGTAAATGTCTTATACGTGATGTTATACGAATACTCGCCTTTTACGGAAAACTCAGGAGCAAAGAAAACAAAATAGTGGGATTCTTTGACAGGAATTATATCTTCTATGGATACATAAAAGCTTACATAAATGGGAAAGGATTTGAATTTGTTTAGGGTACTCCATCAATGAGATATTGACGAACGGGTTAAAATATTTAGGTATATTTTGATTTACTTAGATAAATCACAGCGCAAGTGATGGAAGTTGTAGAACCACTCGGCTTATGCTGACAACGCGTACGATGAATTAATGTTATATTAATAATAATATTATTATCATATATAACAACACAACACTCAGTATATAAAATCGACAGCATAATAAAACTTAAATAATGTTATCTCTACATATCTATCGAAAATGTATAAAAATAGAACTTTCTCCTTTTATGACATTTAAAAATATGTATATATAATAATGAACGAAAAATACTATTGACATGCACGCAATGAATAATTTATAATGTTGTTTATATATTTTTTTCGTGCCTCCTAGGTTTGGGATATTTTTTGCAAATTGATAATACAAGTAGTAATCTGTACTATGTGTTGTGATTTTTGTTTGTGGAAAATCATCGCAAGGACAAATTTAAGAAGCATTCCTATCATTTTAATAATCGTGAAAAATAGGCTCTTTTGTTGTCTTACCGCGAGTACCGCTCTCTCTAAGATTTTTTTGCAAATTGATAGTACAAATAGTAATCTGGACTGTGTGTTGCGATTTTTGTTTTTGTTGAAATAGATTTATTTCTCGGATATTTCAGGAGTCCAAGGACTCCTATTTATCCGTTTAGGTGACATTTTATTAATATTTGAACTCTCTCTAGTCTAATACCACTATGCCAGTGTTGGCATCTCCGATCCTAACACGTCAGTGGGCGGGGGACCCGGCTGACTTAGCAGATCCCATCTTGAGACCCACACATCCACGAATGCGATTTTTGTTTGTGGAAAATCATCGCAAGGACAAATTTAAGAGAGTTTCCTAACATTTGAATAATCGTGAAAAATAGGCTCTTTTTTTGTCTTACCGCGAGTACCATTCTCTCTAAGAGTCGGTGATGGTATCAACTCATTGATAAATCGCTGGGGATCCCCTCTACATATAAAGTTTACGAATAAGAAGTTAATGTTGGCGATCAGGATTGCATATACCTAGTCCCAAAGACGGTGACATAGAAAACACAATTTAAAAAGTATAACATCTACTACTAGATTAGCCAATAACGCCTGTAATAGGGCGCATCTTTGATTCATGATTTGTTATTGTTGTTTTTGCTATATGTATTTGATGTGCCTGTTGGTGTTTGTTTGCTTAATTAATAAAAAAAAAAAAAAAAAAAAAAAACATCATTAAGTATACCTACTCAGATTACATGATAGCATAAAGTTTCATAAATTATATAGTTTGTAGTTTCAATAAAACATGGACCTAAATAGAGTAATGGACAGACACTTTGGCAAACATTTTGTAGCTGCGCGGGGAGGGGAATGACGACCATTTTGTATGAAAGAAATTTGTTCGGTGCGTCGCATTTGGGCTGCGTTCAGACAGTCACCGAGTGATCACTCGACGACGCGTATTTTGAAAGTACCTATACAATGCCAGTAGGTACGTATTCATAGTGTTCTTGTACTGTATGTTACTATGTTTTCAAAATGTGTAACAAAATAATTATAGTCTCAGAAAATATACTCGATTTCTGCGTAATTGTCATTTATACTTTCTGACGCTGATTCAGTGAATTCGTTTGGATAAATTTAGGATATAAACTTGTAACAAGTATTTGGGAAGTATACAAGCTCAGAAAGTTAGATATTGGAATAATTTTAAAAAAAAGTATAAAGCAATTAGTTATAAACAAATCAAGTAGTTATTACTTTAACTGTTAATTTTAAAGATACCTATTAAAATAATTTATTCCTTCGTTAGAGGCAAAAATATTTTTATCATTTAAAAGAAACACAAAAGTACTTGAATGCTACTATAAAAAGGCGCCAGTCAAATAATAATAAAAATATTAATTATTTAAATATATTCATAATTTACGTCTTTTACACGTCGGCAAATTTAAGAAATTATAACAAAAAGTAAATCCAAAAAAAAAAAAATTATAAGTTATAAGTTATAAAAGCAATAAAAAAAATAATAAAAAGGTGTAAAAAATAATGGCACCATTACGATAATATTGGATCATAAAACGCTCTAAGTTATTCACGATTATCCGGATTACATTCACCACTCACTGCAACTTCATGGTTGTTCACGCCGAGTGACATTTTTGCTCCCGTGAACCAACCCTTATGTTGAGTATGTTGAGTTGTTTTGTCATATTTTCGGTAAGTTGTTTTAATGTTTTGTATTGTAGTTTTTATCTTTATATATAGCGATTTTAAAGTCGTTTATATTATAATTCGTATACTTATAAATGATCATAATAATGTTATAAACGTTCTATATAATTATTTGTCCTTATTCTCCTATATCTACACATGTAACTTGTTTTCCATTCTGTCATCTGACAATACAAAGAACCCACAATCTGATGTTTGGTTTGTTTACCCGTTAGAATGAAATGTTTCATGCATACAAATCTGATCAGGTTAATGATATTATAGCATGTTTATAAACAAAATCATTTTTTGTAGTTTTCCAAAGGATCCAGAAAGGAGAAACTGGACATTATCCAATATTTGACACCAAGTAAACATAGTGTTTTGTGTTCAAAAACATCTCGTTTTTCTGCGACGTTGGAGAAAAACGTCATTCTTACAAAATATCCTGGGTTTAGAGTTTATTGTATGTTAATTATAATGCATTTTGTTACTTTTTGTTATTACATATTATAAATCACTCAGTTTCTCCTGTTTATTTTTATATATTCAATAAAACTATCAAAATTTGTTTTTATTTCTAGCTATAATTTCTGTACATTTTTATTTATTTTCCTTCAATCTTCATTCATTCTCTCCATATTGTGTGTATATGAAAACAATGTTTAAAAATAAATACTGAATGATTTTGAAATGAATTCCTCAATTTTATTTACTCATCCTATTCCCTATTTCATCAAATATATGAAAACATTGAGTTATGTGGCATTGTAATTATTTTAAGAAGTAAATATAATGTTTTCTGATACTGTGTGAATAATCTCCATACATTGCTCATACAAATGTTAAATAAAGTGTTTCATACAAAATGGCCACCGTCGATTTCCCTTCCTCACTTTTTGGCTTCGCTGTCATGCATACAAATTACTATCAACGTTCCATCCCCTACCTATATACATCCATGCAATAAAAGTATCGAATATACCATTTTTTTAAATTTATGAATACATTTTGTAGTTATACATCCATTCATCGCCATTTAGAGATGTCGCCTTTTGAATCAAAATTACGTTTTAAAGGCGATATAATAATTATTATTATCTAAATGTGAACACCTACAAAATATCCAATTCACAAGTGTGCGGCCCTCGATGATATCTCAAATTAACCAGAAATAATATGTGACAACCGCTGCCCCATATAAAAGGAGTGCGTATTATATTATTTTATTCGCAATAATATACATACATAATATGCGTGTTGTAAATAAACTATTCATTACATTTAGCATAATGTCCATAGAGTTTTACTTTCTATTTCAATATTAGGTATAATACTCTTATATCTATATTTAGTGCCGATATGTAAAATAATGTTGATACAAAAGCGATATGTCTACTATGTTTGGTAAACTTCATATAAGTTTACATTTTATTATTATGGTTTATATATACTAGTGATGTAACGAATATTCTTATTCGCATTCGCATTCGCGAATATTCGCATATTTCAAAGTATTCGCATTCGCATTCGTATTCGCAAAAAAATATGCGAATGTTTTGTGAATATTATTTCTGTAATAAAGTACCGAATACTTACCCGGTACATTGCAGAAAAAGGTACTGCAAGAAAATGTTCTTTAAGAAAACAGGAGTTTTGAAATATTTTAATTCCTATACCATTTTGAAAATTCGGCGACGGGAGGGTAGAAATTTTAATGATTGAGCAATATTGTCGAAATCTAAGCAAGTCAATATTCGCTATTCGCATTCGCGAATATACAAAATCACACATTTGTTACATCACTAATATTATATTATACAAGTACAAAAGACGATGTTATGTCATCAAATTCAATGAATAATTGTTTTTGATGATTGAAAAATTTAATGAAAATAACGAATTAGATTTGCATTTTTAAGAAAATAAGAGTGCTTTGTGAAAGGCAGGTGATCAAATATTATGAGTATGATTTCATTACCTAGATTTTACTTATTTACTTTTCGTGTTCGACCTTAATCATTTCATTCCAATATTCATTACCTAGAATCAGCAGGGCTATTTTTGACACAATCTAAATACGATCTAAATCTTGTCTTGATCTTATGTAGTCACACGACGCGCGAAGGGACAAAAAACGTGTATACCAACCTCGCGGTGGCCCGTTATTTTTACTATAGTTCCTTCGCGCATCGTATGATAAGATTGTACATATTATTTAGATTGTGTCAAAAGTAACCCTATAGGTTTTCAAGATTACAGCCATCTCCTATCAGTGGGTACATAAGTAGATGACCATTGTTCTGACCTACGCTGCATTTGTTGATGATAATTTTGAAAGTATTAGGAATAATGTAGGTATATAAAATTATGCTGAATTTCATTGAAATTGTAACTAAAATGGTTACGTTTCAAGTAGGAAGAAGGAATACACGACAAAATTATTCCTACGCATGTGATGAATCTCGCGTAAATATTTTTGGTTAGGAATGCGAAACGAATACTATGAAGTCTGACAATATTATAGAGCCTTAATGTCTCCTGTATTAATCATGTTAATATTATTTATTTATTAATCTATTCCTTTTGCACATCATCACTATATAACAGTGTTAACAAATCAATACAAAATTTAAAATACTAAGACAATATGCAGTGGCGAGATAATCACTCTGAAGTGATTTCTTCCATATAACCACATCTATTTATCCATTTATTATGTATTATAAAATACAGGTGTGTGGATACAAAATATAATAATAGTATCTGGTATTATTATTATTTATAAGAATAAATAATTAATGTGGGCCTTGAACTTGACTGTGGGCTGTGAAAAACTTAATTTAAGATATCCAGCTGTGTGTTTCTACATCGAATGTATTTTTAAATTGATTGTAAAAATAGGCATATTTTTTATATTATGATAGATTTAAATGATTCCTGCATTTTTATTAAAGAATAATTTATGTAAATAATAAACATTAAAGAAGTAGTTAGTACCTATACAGATATTTGAATCTTTGGTCTATGCTTGAAAGTTCGATACGCTGTCGTGGTAGTGTCCAAGTTTCCGATTTCCTTGATTTTGTTTCATAAATATTATTGCCTCTTTTAGATTTCAGGAAGGTTTCAAGTTTTTGGAATTCAAAATATTTGTTTACTTTATTTTTCGCATTTATTTGGTTTCATATTTCAGTTGATGGGGGAGGTAGGGATATATATTATTATATAGACTTGGAAGTGTCTTCCACAATTAATTTCGTATAATAAAAGCAACAATGGTGCACAAAAATAAAATTAAAAAGAAGTAAAATTCGAAAAGCTATAACTAGTTGATCGATTTATTGTGTAGAGTAGATATGATTTTGTGTTGATTCCGAATGTGATTAGGTATGTTTTCCTGATTCGGTGGTCTCTTGTCACCAAGTTTTTAATTTTGCTAATATATTTTACATTTTACGAATGTCGTCATGTAGGAGATTCTTAAAATATTTTTTTGCGTGTTACCATTTGTGATTTTTTGTGTATATAATAATAATATATCCAATTTATACTATTGGCATTGGTTTTAAAACCATTTGAGTAAATAAAATAAATAAATTTTGAAACTTAATAGAAGTAGCTAATTCTTAATGAAGAATAATGCCTTAAATATTGTTTTATCTTGATCAGATACTGTATTTAATTTTATGCATACCTATGTATATATAAAAAAACAGCAAATCTTCTTTATAATCAATAATATTTCTAAAATCGGTAGACAAGTTGTTTTGCTTATTATATTGTTTTACTACAAGGTCAATAGGACAATAAAACTCTTGAATTGTTATGAAACATTTTATAAAAGTGGTTTTTAGACGAAATAATTTGAATGTATTAAGTATGTTATTAATATTATGTTATAAATACAAACGGCCCTCAAATTTCGCTATTCCGTACAACTCAAAAAAATATATAATATTACAGATATCTTTATCATAAATTAAAAAAGGGTGCTGGTATTTAAAAAAAAACAAGTTTTTAGACGTTTTTCATTTTGAGTTTGCCACCCATCCTGAATGTCTTACAACCCATTTTTTTTGTTGGCATGGAGAAGATAGTTTGCATATTTATTACATGCAGCTGATCTGTTGGATACCTTATGTGTGGGATATGCCGTCATGGTTTAGACAGATGGATAGATTTAAAAATTTAAAACACATGAATTTCCACAGGCCTTCTTAACAGAGCTATGTAGATATCTACATATTGGTAAATAAATAATTATTTAAAAATACAGTTTCTAGTGCATATTATATTTAATATTCCTCTTCTTTCAATTCGATCACAATTCAGGAACCAATTAAGTGCGAAAGTTAAGGGACGTCTGCGTTATAATGCTTCGAACATGGTATTGCTTAGTTTTAGTTACCTATGCTTCTGGCGACGGACCCCTGATGATTCTGCACAAGTCAAATAAATTGTTTCCTTTTTTCATTTTATACAAAAAATATTTATGATATTTGCAACTGTCATATAATTAATATAGTAACATAAAAGTTGTCTCAATATTGATATAAGATTTTTAGATGTTTGATATATTATTATCTTGCAATTTTCGAGGAATTATTTTAAAAACCAGTTATACGTAAAACATCACTTTTTCAATTCACTGATGAATTTGGCCACCCATTTTGAATGTCTTATTTTTTATAGCACAGAGATGATGTCTTGCATGTCTATCGCAATTGTAGGTAACCAGCTCACTAATTTATTTATTTATATAGAAATATTTACGGCCTGAGCTTTTTACATGTTTAAACTCTGTATATATGCAATACATGTATACAAAGGAATGATTTTTTTTTCAAAAAAGCCATAAAACAATTAGACTCATAATAAAATAATTTCATTAATTATCGTATATTTTGACTAAATTTACAAAGAAAGCACACACCTATTATAAATAATAAATTGAATAATCATGATGGAAATCACGAAGTAATACAGTTATTAGAATGCATTGTCCTTGATCCTCTCAATCAGTTCATCAGCGGAAGTGGAAACTCTGACATATGATTATCATGAAAAATACGTTTGCATACCAAAACGAACAATGAATTAAGTTCAATAACAACAACAAAAAATCAAGTATCTGATAAAAGTAATAATTATTTACAACAAGACCTTGGAAAGTTTTCAATTATACCTACTCTTTCAAGAAACATCAACATTTTGATTGTTTCATTTATTGTCTTACCTATATGAGATAATTTCGTTCATTATTCCCGAAGTATTTAATTATGCAATATAATGCAGACAGAAACCGGATATTGCATTCAATCATTACATTGATACATTTTGAAATAGTTTATATCCTGTTTATACGTATGTATGTTTATTTGTGAAATTAAAAGCCGTTGAGCGCCCGGCTTTGATCTCACAACCTTTTCCGTAAGTTCTCGAGTGCCCTTTTAAAGGCAGGTGTTAGAAAAAATAAAGAAATTTTACATCTCAAATTCTGAAATGAGGTTGCCACCCATCCTAATTTTTTTTTTTTTTTTTGGCACAGAGAAGACGGCTTGCATGTTCATTACATGCAGCTGGTCTGCTGGCTACCACACTTATGGGATATGTCGTGATGGTGTAGTAGTAGTAGTTTATTTGTTTTTGACGTACTTTTTATTCTTAATTAATAATAATAATAATAATAAACTTTATTGTGCCTTAAAAAAACATACATATAAACAGATTATAAATACAAATAATTATCATGCACAATGGGCGAGTTTATCGCGTGCAAGCGATATCTTCCAACTAACCCAAAATTATTATAAACTGTTTGATAAATATAACCTTTTTTAAAGTTCTCATCTAAAGCTGAATATTCAATACTTCAAGCTTCATGCATTTTGATATGTTAGAATAATATAACCTTTTATTATGTTTAAAAGCAATGTCTCATATTTTTTTTATTAAGGGCAGTGCCCGCCACATACCTCGTGCTGTACCTGGAGATATGTATCTCCATTACGACACACACATGCACAAACAGGATTTAATGTCACATTAAAGCGAGAATTAATGCTACCCCGAGGGAGCACTCTAGATTTAGCGGCCACACAATTTGTCTCATATTATTGTTAAAACATTTTTTTATATAAGTAAATACTAGATTTGGAAAAACGTTTTTTGAAGACATGTATTAAAAGCATGTCAAATTTTGGAAAACTCACATCACCCTTTGTGAATATACAACAAAACTAACATAATTCTTCTTTATTATTTGTGCACTGCCATACTACATATAATAATTATATAATATTCGCTATTTATTTATTTGTTTGTCGACTGCTTGATTTTTATTGTTTTGTTCAGATTAAATAATGATGAATTTTGTATATTTTGAAGCCGGGTTTAAAAACTAACAATAAAATATAGGTACAATACGCATCAATACAATTAACTATTCTTGAACGATGAACAAGGTCGAACACAGCTGATCTAATTGATATCTTTATAAACAGATTGAGATGCATACAATATCGAATAATAATGTATAAAAACAATGATATTAATATGTAACACAGTCATAAGTTCTTCATTTGAATCGAACTTACAGGTACGAATAACAGGACATGGTTCAAGGATTTTCGATTGAATACAAAAGATCAAAAGATAAAATACTATTACAGATACCCAATTCTCGTTATATGATATAAGTGCATTAGTGTTTCCATTGAAAAAGATGAATCTGCGAGCATAAAAAATATTATCGTAGTAAATGATTTAGTGGTATTCCCGTTTTAGTGAGAAATTGATTCATTATCGAATAGTTTTTCAAACTTAAATCAAACTGATTCATAATTGAGGCACTTAATATTAATATTAGACCTCAAATTTATTAATCATAGTGCTAAACGTAGAATTCTGTGTTGAAAAATGTTCTTGAATGCTTAAATAGTGTACACATAACCAAGTTTACATTGAGTTGCTTTCCTATTTTCTTTGATGAGAAGTTGGGTTGTATTACTGTTCTGAGTAAAAGTATTTTTCGATTAATTCGAATAATTTTATTTCAATATCAACCGTTTGGCAGTGATTGCATGCGATATCATTTTGCCAAAGTATCACGTGGGTAGATACCTATTTTAAACAATAAGCTCAACTAATATTATAGTAAACCTTTAGTAGTGTTCGTAATTTCTTAACCTATGAAAATGTCACGATAATAATGCATTTAATATCAAAATTGAAAATGCAGGAGGACATGGTGTAACATCAGCGAAAAAGTCTATTGAGTATAAGGAAATTACCAAATGATAACAGAAAGATTTAATGTCTCAAAGTTAGACGTGAGAGTAATGATTAAAACTCTCAAGCCTAGCTTTGTGGCATTATATATTTAAAAAAAATGAGTAGAACCGTTTATTACCTGTGAGAAAAAAGACCATGCTGGAAGTTGACACCTATGTACACGGTGCAGCAGAAAAGTAATGAGACTGATTTTTTATTTACCAAAGTATTTATTTTTTTCAAACATTAATATTATCCCTTTCAAAATAGTGGCCTTTCAAAATAATAATCCTTTGGGCAGCTACACACCGATGGAGACGTTGTTTCCACTGTTGGTAGCAGCGCTGGAAGTCTTCAACCGGTGTGGTCTTCAGCATGTCCGTTACACTCATTTGGATGTTTTTTAAAGTCCTAAAATGACGTTATTTGAGGACATTTTTCAGTTAAGGGAAAAGAAAAAGTCACATAAACTGGGGTCAGTTGAAAAAAGGGGCTAAGGAACCACAAGGATGCCTTTTGAGGTAGAAAATCTCGAGAAATCCTTCTGTTCAATTCTGAGGTTTTTCGGCACCATTTTGGCACAGACTTTCGCATTTGCAAATGTTCAGCCAAAATTTGATGAATGGTAAATCTGTTCAACTTTAGTTGTTCACTCAACATTCTTTATGTTAATCGGCGGTCTGATCTCACAAGAGTGTTCACACGTTCGATGTTTTCATCGGTTTTCGAAGTTAAAGGTCTCTTTTAACGGTTTTTATCTTCAACATGTTCTCTGCCTTCCAAAAATGATTTGTGCCAGCGAAAAACTAAAGCTTGGGATAAAGAATATTCCCCATAGGCCTGTTTTAACTTTTTAAACGTAACACTTGCATATTCTCCAAGCTTAACATAAAATTTAATGGCACAATGTTGCTCCAAATTCCGTTGTTCCATTTTCCGTGACGCACAACTAAAACACAACTTCACTAATAGCAGTCCCAAAAATCTCATAGTAAACGGAATGAGTTGAAACTCGCACTGAGGGATGGGAGGATATTGCTACACGTGCTCTATTAAGGACATCAACGCAGCATTGCCAGATCGCTTGCAGTGTTGCCAGTTTCATTACTTTTCTGGCGCACCTTGTATGTTGAGTTCTACCAAAATAATCTATTTACCATACACACGTAGTTTACAGTTTTGTTTGCGTTTTAGTTAACATATTATGAAACCATTTTTATCTTAAAGTAAAATGAAATTATGTCGCATGCAAATTTCTTCAGAAAACGAATCATTGTTCGTGTAACCCATGCATATAATATAATGATCTTTCTCACACATTCTTCGCATGAATGAAATGAGTAACGCGGAAGACATTGTAGCCATATTATTGTGTTTACTTGGTAATTTAATATTTTTAATTTTTTGCATGATTTGTTTTTATTTTGAAAATAGAACTGTATCATACGATCAAAGAGAGTCGACATGGGAAGATAAACACGCAAAATTGCAATTTGACACGGTGCGGTAGTGGAAACCTTTAACCTAAGTTTGTTCCACTAATTGCTAGTTTTCTATTCCCTATTAAAATGTATTTGAAAGTTGTGTAACTTAACATTTATTTACGTAGATTTTTTTGGATTTAGTACATTGACTATCAGTGATTATTTATAGTCAATTAGTTCGTCACAAAGTAAGAATTATTATTGACACTGAATATGAACCAGCTTCAGAAGTCTTATTTATAAAAATATTTAGTATTAGTTATTAGGTGTGGACTATAGGTACCACATAAATTTATAAAAACACGACCGGTTTCAACGCTAAAATGCATGATTGACAAGTTTAAGTTTGACACTCGTCAATAATGAATCTTATTTAAAACCAGAAATCAAACTTGGCTTTTGGCATAGGTACGCACTAGCTGAACGTTCATTCATAGATCTATCCTAAGTAATAATGAAGATATGACAAGGGCTTAAAAGGCCATTAAAATTATTATTTATATTTATATCTGGTGTAAAGGATCACCATAGTAAATTCAAGGGATTGTCCGGACTCTCGGAAATGGCAAACCACTGCATTGAGGAACATCATAACATCATTATCTTTCAATGTTGACAATGTGATTGTCTTGCACTCTGAAAGTTAGGGAAGTGAACTGAATGTTTTAAATACTTAAGATATCAAAAAAATATCTTCTTCAACCTCCCTATTGCTCAGTACCAAAATACCCTCAATAAACATCCCTATACAATTTTATATGTGGGTATACAGATAAGTAATTATTTATATCTTAGTTTTAGCTTTACATATACTCAGCCCTACTAATGTCAAATCGTAAGTGAAAGCGATGGGCGTGTTTGTGATATACGTCGTATACATTTTTGTGAAACAAAAAACACAGGGCTATTTTTATATTATAAAATTATTTACAATACATACCTATAGTAAAGCTTCATCTTAGAGACTTCTACTACTACATATTTTATTGTTTACTTTGTCTATACATAGAGATATAACAAGATAAGTTGTTCTAAGTATTATAGATAGCTACTCTATTGACCTCCTCACCCATACTCTAGTGAGTACACAATATTACATATTACATTATAGCGCGCTGTCGTATGAATACTAAGCAGACACGAAACCTGACGTAGTCAATATAACGTTTAATACTCTCTTCAAACCTGGCTTCACTCGAGATATAATCATTCAATTGGCTATGGAATGTCGTGAAATTAAAATTAGAATGTTTTGAAAAAAAAACATGGAAAATGAAATCAGGGGTGTAGGAAAGCATGGAACGTAGCTTGATCACGTGAATAAAATTCTCAAAAACTGACGAATGATGAGTAAGAGAAATTTTATGAATGTAGCAGAAGTGAAAGAAGAATTAAAGAAGGATTAATATGGCATTCCATCTGAGATAATCAAATTTATACTCTTAGTACAATTGATCACTCTGTTTTAAGTTGAAATGTTTATATTTATTTTTTATCTGGATACTCAAAAGTTGCGGTTCGCGTAATAGAGTAGGTATATTATTATTCTGGTAATAAAACAGGAATAACGTATGTTAACAAACATTTTAATGAATATACTCAAATATATTATAAAATCTTTCTTACATTTGTGTATAAATATACAGAATATTTCACTAGATGTATTATTATTATAATATATGTATAAGATTATGCTATTTTGCTTTTATTTTATTCAATCTCAACGTGAATCTTTGCACAGTTTCCTTATTTTGTCATCACGTCTTTTATGTATTATTTATTTATTTATTTACGGCATTATTGCCTTTGATTACAAAAAAATATTACAAGTGGACAATTTTACAAGATACAAAACAATGAAAACTTAATGACTACAAATTGACTAAAAAAACTTTGACTTTATTATGAGATAATATTATGAATAAAACTCTCACAACTACTTTACATGAGCTAAGAGTTTTAAGTGTTTCTTAATATTAACGATTACTTTTTTTAATAGTGGGTTAGATATTATTCCGTTAATTCCTCAGTAAAAAATAGGTGTCCCACTCTTTTCTTTTAAGTTTTTGAATGTCCTTTAAATTTACGGTGTTCGTAAAATATCGCAATTTATTGTGTTCATAAAATATCGTGAATAAGATTTATAAATATGTCACCGATCCTGAATATCCATAGATTTTTAAACATAATACCTAGATGGAGTACTCGTATGTATTTTCATTGTAATAAAGTGAGGCACCATTTTCCGGCACTTTTGACAGATCGGTTGGCGAAAAAAGTGTGATAAATCGCATAAAACGTCGACAAGAACTTCAAAAATTATCCAATTACGTTTTTATAAATGTAAAAATGATATATTTTTGTAAAAATGCGAGAAATACTTCATAAAATGTAGGAAACACCACACGCTTTCGCCAACCGTTCTGTCAAAAATTCATAGATTTCTTGCCTCACTTTTGTAAATGAGTCAGGGTTCTAGGTTTTGTATGGAATAATGTGTGAATATCAGATTTTATTATTGCCACGTAGAAAACACCTTACATGTTTATCACATGCGGTTGGTCTGCTGGCCATCCCACGTGTGGTGTAGATATAGGTATACCAAGATTAAAAGTTTTTGAATTTCTGTCTAAGAAAAAAATATTTGGCCAATTTTCGAAAACTAAACAAAACGAATTTTCCCTCCGGCACTATGAATATCTTTGAGGCCAATTGAACTGATAATTTTAAGCGCAGGTTAACCGAATTCGTTTTTTTATAAATATAATTTCGTTTCGATGGTTTTATGTAAAAATTTTAATATTTTTTGACTCTTTAAAACGACAAAGAATCGCTTTTCAATAAAAAATTAATTCGTATTATTTATATGTTTTGATATAGATATTGATAACGAATTGACCAAATATAAATTGATTTAAATTCTTTATTACATTTTTAGCTTGATTTTCCGTATTAATAAATCTGTCTTATAAATATTCATAAACATGCGACCTGAATCTTTAATTTAGATAAAAAAAATATTAGGATTGAATGCTACGTTTGTACATTCACCACTTATATTAAATATCATGCTGTATTCCAAGTGGGGTAGGCAGAGAGGACAGAAAACTACACAACCTTATCACTACATATTTCTTTTGCTACCTTTATTCATAAAGTTTCTCACATGTTTTTGTTGGTACTGAAAGGACAGCTTGCCTTTTTATTGGATGTGGCTGGACTGTACGCCACGTTTACTATCTCTTTTTCACTTACCGCAAAAAGAAAGACTGTGATTTTTTATGTTTTGTTCCGTAGGTACGTATTTTCGAAATAAATAATTTGGCGTAAATATCTGTTTTTAGGCATTTTTTAGCATATTTTCGAGCGATTCCGAATTAAATTCTTAATAAAAAAAATTACATTAAAACTATAGTAGAATAATATAATATTTACAGATATTAACGTAGTTTGCCTCCGTATTCCAAGTTACTTTGCATATTATATCGTGTGTATGTTATACGACTACTAACATGAAATTACTATATTCCACAAGTTATTAAGGGGCGTTCAAATAAGGCGGATATCATCAGGAAACCAAATATCGTCAATCGTTTGAACCGTGTGAACAGATTGTCAATAAATTTGAAACGATAAAAACAAGTGAAAACTATACCATCTCAAGTCGACCACCTTTCAACTTTTGTTCGTTGGTTGAACGATGTTTTTGTCGCATGCGTAGATAGATATGCGCATTTGTATCTATGGTAAAATTTTTATAAACGGTTCCCGATTCGTGACAGTTGTTATTTTTATCATTGGTTTGTGCGTTGCTTCCTTAATTAAAAGGCGCCTTATATCCCCTACTATAACATTTTCAACTAATGATAAACACTCTGCGATCTCCACCTTGACGTCCACCATTTAAAAAAAGAACGTCAAAATCAAAGCGCATCGGACAGATTGAATCTATGTCGGTGGACTGTGTGAACACGTTTCACGATCAAATGGACGTCCGACGGATTTTGTTTTTGATACAAGCGATATCGTCAGGCCTTTATGTGTCGTCTCGTGTGAACACCACATTATTGTGTCTGATGTCACGATTTGCAAATGTTGCCTTACTTAGAGTATACACATACATAGTACATAATATTATTATATAGTACTTACGTTATAATTTCACTCTCGTTCATACACAATGCATCACGTACCTACATAGAATACACGCATATATTATTACGTATTTTGCCTATTACAAAGTATCAACAGCTGTAACAAATGTTTCCAATTGTTTATTTTATGTAACATAATGAAATAGGCATTTTAATAACATTTTAAATTGGCACAAAATTGGTTTGAATAATAAGTTTTTTTTCTTTCATGTGTTTTTCAACAACAAAAAATTGTGTATGTATTCCCAAAGAGAATAATTATTATGGAATATGGAAAAAAATATTAATAGAATATGCGAAAAATAATTATTAGTTATAGTTTTACTTTGTATTTATAATTATTATATAGAGGGACCAGGTTTCGATTTATGAAGTCTTTGACAATGACGTACCTAAGTATAATATACGTGAAGTTTTACAAAATGTAAATGTTACTGTTATAGTTATTTATTTATAAAATTATAAAAATATTTTTTTTTACAATTTAAAATACAATATAAAATTAATTACAAACTTAAACTTATATACTAGTCATTCCACCCCATTACGTGGGTCAGAATCTTTCCATTACATATTTCGCGCATCTAAATTTAAAGGCTGCTAGTGTTCGAACTTCCTTGATTTCCACAGGGATTTCTCTGTAAAGTTTAATTCCTTTACAGAACAAACTATTTTCAGTTTTTGTGAGTCTTACCCTGGGAATCCGAAGTTCGTTCCTAGCCCTCGTTGGATAGTCATGTTTTTCTCCATTGTAAGTCAGATTCTGTCCCAAGTAATGGGGCATCATGCATTTAACAATTTTATGAATAAAAATGAAAGTGTTTAGATAAATCCTTTGTTTAATAGTCAGAAAGTTTAGTGTTTTTAAAATGTACCCTAGTTTTGTGAATTTATTAACCCCTAAAATAGCCCGCATTGCTTTGTTAATTATAATTTGAATCATTATTTAAAAATAAAATGCTTGAACAGTAATTTACATGAGGTAATATTATTGAATTAACTTTCTGGTGTCTGGTTTTATCTTCTTTTTAATTCTTAAAAATTCTTTTGTTACGTTTAGTTTTACAAAATGTAAATGTAAATATTACTGTTTTAGCGGAAAATAGCAGAATTTTAATGCCATAATGTAGAGACTGTTATAATTAGCACTGTGTTTCCTAAGATGTGTATATTTTTTATTTTTATTTTCTGGTGATTGACATAGATTTGATTGCCTACTCTCTTCGTTTCGTTGGTGTTTTTAGATATTTTTTAGATATAATGAAATAAAATATGATATGATGTGATATAGGTATAATATGTAATGCATATAATGATGATGAAACTATTAAAGCATAGTATGATGTGATATGATTTAACAATTTATAAAATATTGTCACAATTTATTAAAAATGTAAGCCACGTTTATAATTGTAAATTAATAAAATGTGTGTAAAGAAAAAATAATTTCAATATACATTCCATTTAATGACATTATAATTTTGCACACCATCTGATTTTTTGTCTTTATCTCTCTTTGAGATCTACTTTTATTTTTTTTAGTTACTTTTTATTTTCAACAATATCAAGATTAACTAGGTACTACAAAAATCAATGCTATTAAAGATATCTTTTCTCAACCTAGTCGCACGTGTTCGAAAAACAATACGCTACCTTAATGCAGAACTAGCCTAAGTTGAAATTTTGTAGTTGAATATTAGTGTCCTAAGTGAGTTGAATATTAAGAAACAAGAAATGATAATAATACCTTACCTTACCTATGCAGCCATTTCCGTCCACTGCTGGACATAGGCCTCCCCCATAATTCTCCAGGCATCTCTATCCTGGGCTCTTTGCAACCAGTCACCAGCGATTCTTTTGATGTCATCAGACCATCGTGTAGGAGGTCTTCCTCTACTTCTTTTATCTTCACGAGGTCTCCATTCCACCACCCGTTTTGTCCATCTTTGATCCTGTAGTCTAGCAACATGTCCTGCCCATGACCACTTCAACTTTGCCACTCTCTCGACAACGTCAGTAACTCCCGATCTTCTGCGTATTTCTGTATTTCTTATACGGTCAGAGAGTCTTATTTGTAGCATCGCTCTTTCATGCTTTCTTTGTGCCACACGAAGTTTTCTGACAGTCGACTTGGTCAAAGTTAACGTTTCTGCCCCGTAGGTTAGTACTGGTAGCACGCATTGGTCGTACATTTTGCGTTTTAGGCTTTGGGGAATGTTGCTAGTGAAAAACTTCTTCAGATTTCCATAGGCTGCCCATCCAAGACCGATTTTCCTCTGAAGCTCCGTGGTTTGGTTATCTCGAGACAGTACCATGTTGTGACCGAGATATTTATATTCACTGACTTCTTCGATTACCTGGTTGTCAATGTCTACCGTACCTCCAAGGACCAGATTTGTCATCACTTTTGTCTTGGATGTATTGATAAGGAGTCCAACTTTTCTGGTCTCTTGCATGAGCTCCGTTAGCATTTCGCGTGCTTCGTTTATATCTTCCGAAATCAAAACGATATCGTCTGCAAATCTTAGATTACTCAGTTTGACTCCATCCACTTTGATACCCTTTTCTTCCCAGTCTAGATTTTTGAATGCGTATTCTAATACAGCAGTGAACAGCTTTGGAGATATTGTATCTCCTTGCCTTACACCTTTTTCAATGGGGAACTGTTTGGTGTTTTTGTGGAGTTTTACACTGGCTGATGTATTGTCATAGATGAAGTTCAGGAGTTTTGTGTATCTGTAATCTATACGACATTGATGCAACGCAGCTAATATGGCATCTTTGTTTATGGTATCGAAGGCCTTTTGGAAATCTACAAATATAAGTACTAGAGGTCTGTTATATTCCACCGTCTTTTCAATTAATATTTTCAAGGTCAAAAGATGATCGTTCGTGCCGAAGCCTGACCGGAAACCAGCCTGTTCACATGGTTGATAAAAATCTAATTTATTCTCTAACCTGTTTGTAATTATTCGCATGAACAATTTGTACAGGTGAGATAGCAGGCTTATGGGTCTATAGTTTCCTACATCAGCTTTGTCTCCCTTTTTGTGCAGCAGTATCATTTGTACGTTGTTCCAGGCTTTCGGTGTAATGCCGTCTGTCAAGCACATATTGTAGAGTATCTTCAGTTTTTCGTGGAGGACTTTACCACCTACTTTTATACTCTCAATGACGATGCCATCCTCTCCTGGAACTTTGTTATTTTTCATTTGACTGGCAGCATATTCAATTTCCTCAGTTGTAATTTCTGGGATATCTTCCGAGCCCTGATTAATGACACCGGTGTGGGGATTGATTTCTTCTGGACATTGTATATTTTCGCTGGTGCGAGCATATAACTCCCTATAGAATTCTTCTGCGATTTTCAATATTTGGTCAGAGTCTGATGTGGTGTTCCCTTGTTTGTCCGTTAATTTTGATATCTCAGCCTTTCCTGTTGTCATACTTCTCTTGAGAACCTTTAAACTTTTGTTCTTCTCTATTGTGTGTTTAATGTTTGCATCATTGAATGTTCTCACGTCTCTTCGAATGCTCTTTGAGATTTCTCGATTCAATTTTTTCCAATCATGTAAGTTTATGTTTATGTTGAGTTTTGAATCCCTTCTCAGTTGCATAAGATCCAAGGTATGTTTGCTCAACTTGTTTGGACTTTTCGTATGAGGACAGTTTTTCTGAACGGATTCTGATATGGCTTTTGCTATTATTTCGTTTGTTTCATCGATATTGTGATTCTGGCTATCATGCTCAAGTAGCACACTTTCGATGGTCTTCTTAAAATCGTTCAACTTTAAAGGAGTTTGCCATCTTTTCACAGTCTTTTTGCGCATCATTTTGTATCTTTCGTTTCCCAAGTTAATGGATACTGATGCTCTAACCAATCTGTGATCGCTCCCTATTGTGAACTGATTGAGGACACTCACGTCATGAACAATTTCTTTCTTGTCGGTGATGATATAGTCAATTTCATTTGTTGTTTTTCCGTCTGGACTTAGCCAAGTCCATCGTCGTTGTGGTTTTTTGCGGAAGAAAGTGTTCATTAAGTATAAGTTATTCTCAAGGAGATAGTTCAACAAGGTTTCTCCTCTGTTGTTTCTTGAGCCACTGCCAAAATTCCCAAGGGACCTTTCTGCCTCATCACTCTTCATACCAATTTTAGCATTGAGATCACCGATTATAATGTTGAAGTGACATTTGTTCTCCTGGAGGGCAGTGTTAATGTCCTCGTAGAAAATTTCTGTGTCTTCATCTGTATGACTTGATGTGGGGGCGTATACCTGAATAACTTTAAGATTATATCTAGAGTTCAACTTTAGTGTTAAGTACGCTACTCTCGTTGATAGGCTTTTGATGCTCACAATATTTTGTGAGTGCTTCTTGTGAACTAGAAATCCGACTCCTCCAATGGCTCTCTCTATATCGCCTCTATAGTAGAAGGTATGTCCGGAATTCAATGTCAATAGTGCCTCGCCCTTTCTTCTTACTTCCGAGAGACCCACGAAGTCCCATTTGATCTTCTTTAACTCTTCTTCCAGTTCAAGCAGTTTTGTGTCAGATGCAAGTGTCCGAACATTGTAGGTGGCTATTTTAAACTTCTGTATCTTTCCTCGCTGGTGGGTCACACAAGGTGCCAAACAATTGCCCCCCCCAGAATCCGTGGGGCAGACTGCAGGTGCAGTGTGAGATTCTGGACGCCTGGTCCTACTCACCTGGGGTAATGCTCTTTGATTATTTGACATTCTCATACGGGGGGTGATTGGCATTACAACGCCACGCTTGCCGTGCGGGTTGGCGAGGACGTCCTTCCACGTTGGCCCATGCATCAACATTATCCACCGAGGTTGGTTACTCGATCTCTAACATATCGCATAGTTTCCAGGGGAGACCGATGTCGAGGAGGTGTGGATAGGTACTTGAGATCAGATCAATCTCCGCATGCAGTAGTGGCATCATTTTACAATGCGGATACACCTGCATACGGAGAGTCAATAAGATCCCCCTTTCTCCCCCGAGATAATTTAATGAATGAGAGTTATTAGATTCCTAAATAATAATGCTTGTCAAAATTTGCTTTAGATATTTTATAATTATAACAAAAACAAAACTTAAATCTGCTACTTTAAAAAATTATCCAAAAACACTTAGGCTAGTTCTGCATTAAAGTAGCGATATAGTAAAAAATGGAATTTGCTGCCTCACTAAACATTTTTCTGTTCTGAGGCAGTACTGAATAGATTACAATTCCTATAGGATTACTTTTCCTATATCTACTCCAACACGTCATTTCCAACATGTGGGATAACTTGCGTCTTAAAAAATGGTTATGTAGGATAGATTGAATATCAAATTCCTGAATCCAAGGGTATTTATAGGAGATTATACTATTAGCTAAAACATTCAATGCGAAAATATCTTCCATTAACGTGTCTTTTCTCTACTTTCTAAGAAACTAACAAATCAAGATATCTATCAGTTATAATGAGAAGTAAAGATTAAATTGTTTTATTTTTGGTCCTGTTTTTCATTTAGCTTTATTATTTTTGTTTTCAGATGAAGTTGGCGTGCTTGTTCTTGTGCGCGTTGGTGTCGTTGGCCGGAGGAGCTATAAATGAGATCAGACCACAACAGAACAAGCCAGGAAGGTTTCTCAGTTTACCAGTCCCACAGAAGTGTGCAGAAAGTAAGTTTCATTCCACATATTCACAGCAGCAACAAATCACACACCGTCTTTTTATTTCGTTCCAATGAGTGTAGATGTCTTCGGAATTTAGATACTATGGATAACATTTTATGAGTTGTAAGGTCAACAAATGTATTTTGTCTTTTTTCGGTTTTCAAAGGTTTAACGTTTTTATCGTTTTCATTTTTTATTATAATGAACATCGACTATGTAAGAGCTGTCAGTCAAGTCTAACATAAATGAAATACGATAAAAGTACAACTCATTTCATTTAAATGGGAAATATAAATTGATTTCGGCTTCAGAATATTTGAAATTTTCAAATTAATAAATGTTTGGAACATTTACAAATTTGATTTTAAACTGGATTTGGACAAAACGTCCAGATGACAAAACAGAAATCTTGATTGGAGAACCAAGTTTACAGAATGTAACACTGAGCAAAACCTAATCGGATGAAAATGAGAAAGGCGTCCCAAAGCTTATAAATTGGCTTTCGCTGTTCATGGACAAAACTTATGAATTTGCTCTAGGCTGGCTGAAATGACTACGAGTCGAAAGTGATATCTTATCCTTCTAAGACATATCTTCAAAATAATAGTTTTTTTCACATATTAATAAATATTTTTAATTCACTACTTAGGTAATTTTTTATGATGATGATTTCTTTACAATATTAGACATAAAAACAAATTTGGCTAATTAAAAAGTTTGCGTAAAGATCAGTTCGAATGAATATAAAATGATAAATTACTAGCAAGAATTACTTGTATTAAAAGTGGATATTATATTATGCTAACTGATCCGGCAAACGTTGTATTGCCATATACATTATGACGTTATATACATTTGCCATACACTAATATCCCTACTAAAAAATATGAGTTGATGGTAGAAAAGTGAAAATTTCGGGCTGTATGTATTTTTTAATGCCTCACCATAAAAAAAAAATATTGTCCAAAAAATAATCGGGTTTTTTTTTTGGGGTATAAAAAACAGATGTTGGCCGATTCTCAGACCTACCCGATAAGCACACAAAATATTATCAAAATTTGTCCAGCCGTTTCGGAGGAGTATGATAACAAACACCGTAACACAAGAATTTTATAATAAATTCAGAAATAAATAAATATTAGATTTATCGCGTTCGGTGATATTTCCACAAAACACTAAAGTTTTAATTACGTTTTAAACAATAGATCATCACTTACTGATTTATGCGTGCAGGTTTATGTAACATAGACAATAAAATCAAATTAATTTCGAATAGAAATTATGCCGAACAATGATCATCGGTTTCGTATGTACATCAATCACTTTTGTATGGTGAATAGAATTTTGCATTGATGTTTTATGACTTTTCATCATAATCTCTACCACCACAAATCTTCGGTTAGGACATACGCACACGTAAATTAAAGTTGAGAAAAGTTTCCAAAGATTTATTTCTACACGTCAAAACTATGTACATAATGTTTGTAACACAGAAACAGTGAGTGAGAAAATCTAAAAAGAAATTATAAAAAATATCCATCTATCTATGTATAATATCTATCTATGTATGTATACCTCTACCCCGTATGATGAAAATTATGTTTTAAACAATTTATGAAAATATATAAATAATATAATATAACAATATTGAGTGTGTTATTAATTTTGACATCCAAATTGATATATTTGGATCACAGAAAATCGTTTTTTATTTTCAACAAACATAATATTTAACATTTTATTGTAGATTTTATAGAAAATTCAGCAATGAGGCATGCCGTTCATCCTGAATATCTTATTTTTTAATTGGAAAGTAGAGGTAATTGAAAAGAGAGCCATTTCTAACCCGGATATCTCAGGAGTCGAAGATCCGTAATTATCCACATATTCAAAGTAAAATTGAACTCACGGGCGGGTCACTGGATAGGCCTGAAGGGCCGGCCGGCCAAAACCGCCTTCGTGGTGGGAATCTTTTATTTATTTATCTAATATACGGCTAATGCCTTTTACTTCTGTCTTCAATATCCCTTTTGGAAGAAAATTGATTAAAAATAATAAAAAAAAACTTGTAGGATATGCCGTGATGCCATAGTAGTAATATGTAAAAGCACATGAAATCTTGCAAATATTCTTCTAGATCTGGTTTAAATATGTAAATATGTTCAAATATGTCAGATTCATTGGAAATATTTTACATTTAATCGCATGTTCACAATGTTATAAGTATAATGTTTTATCCAAGATTTATGTCATATTCCGATTAATGGACTTACTAAGACCATTATGATAAAGAAAAACCTGATAATAAAATAATTTTGTGACTTAAATTTTCGAGAATTTAATTAATAATAATCGTTAAATTTTTCTTTGTATCATCTATTAATAATTTGAATTCGATTTGAAACACGTGTATACCTACTGGAAATAAATCTCTTTGAGTGTCACGACTAGTTTTATGTTGGTTTACAAGTGGCCTATGTCATAAAATATGTATGTACAAAATATGTTGGACTGTCCATAAACGGGCATGACAATAATAATATTGTTTTAAGTTTCTCTTTTGTTTATTCTGTCATCTTGTGTATATTATTATTATTATTATTATTGAAAGCTTCTCAATTGCTTATACCTGTAGCCAATTTAAGATTATATTTTTAGATAAATAATTATTTAAGATATAGATAATAATAAATATACCTCCGTTGATGTAAGGAAAAAAATCAAAGATATCAAATTGCAAAGACGATAAACCTGCACGTACAAGCGCGACTATGTTCTAGCAAATGTCGAGTCTTCTATACATTGTATAGAAATGCGTATTTTAATACCAGTATATATATAATGAGTTACAATCCATTGGATTGGTCTGCAACGAGTTTGGACTTTCTTCTCCACTCCTCCCTATTCTCAGCCAGTCTCTTCAACTCCATGTATGAGCCACAGCTCATGTCCCTCTTCAGTTGGTCCATATAGGCGTCTCTCGGTCGGCCTCTGCCATTTATGCCTTCGGTCCTACCCTCTGCGATTGCGATGAGCAGTCCTGGGTGCCTGATGCTGGGGCCAATCCAGTTAGCTCGTTGTTGGCAGATTCTTTTGAGGAGTTGCCTTTTTTCGCCAACCTTGGTTAACACGGACATATTATTTTCAGCAAGAGTAAGATGACATCTGTGAAAAACCTTAGAATATCTCATTAGAATGCTTCCGGAATTTTCTTAATACATATTTTAAAAACTGTTTTTAATAGAGACAGTGTATTTAATCAGAAATCTAATTACTTGTAAAATTGTGCATTCATATACTAATGTGAGATAGGTACGTTTAAATTATTAGCAAAATAAAATATTGTTTTACCTATGTTTATCTAAGTAACCAGATTATATATAGGTACCTACCATATCATCTCGTGGAGTCCTCGGTAAAGACCTATTTTCGAGACCTATCTCAAGTGCCCTCTAAAAGGAATGTGCGCAGCCTCACGTATAGAACAAAAAATTAAAACATTCAGAAAGGTAAGCCATGCTTCCTGAATGTTTTATTTTATTTTTGACACGGAGACGACAAACATACATCTGAAATACTTACATACTCTGATAATAATATATATATATATATATTTTAAATATTTTATCTCTTTTTTCCATTCGTACTATACAATAATTTGTAAAAATCTCACGACGTGAATGTCATAGGTGAATGTGACGTGATAAATAAAGTAATTAGAAAATTAAAACCTCGTATATTAAATACTTCCACGAAAACTGATTGGAAGAGACTCCAACAATTAGGAGCTTATGCTATCATCATCAGATCATATTAGTTAATAAAAACACTGACATTTATTTAATATCATATTCTTCATAATATATTATAATTATTGCTAGACGTAAAGTCGGTTCAGTGTTATTATAAAAGAAATATTTTTTTACACATAAAACCATGATGCTATCGATGAAAATACAATATAAATATATATTTCAGGTATTCAAATATATATGATTTTTGTTGTCATGTTGGTATAATTTGTTTATGTAATATCATTATGTATGTTCATTGCTGATGATGATAATATGGAATTATCTTTAACAGATCATCATGCACAATATTCATTCATTATCTATTCTTGATAAGACAGGGATGAAAAACTGTTGCGCTAACCAAATCACTTTAAGAAGAGTGTAGTAGACCAATTCTTTACCGGGTGCTCCACGGAATAACATTGAATACACTTGGTTCAATTAATATGTGATTATTTGACGGATAGTTTTGTTGAATTTTCTTTAAATTTTGAAATATATTTGAAATGCCATCGATACATAAATCAGTAAAGGTCCCACGGATTACCAAAACTTTATTCTGTTACCAATGGTAGAAACAATTAACTATAGTTTATAAAGAGTGAAGAATGGAGTAGAATTGAATTTTCACACTCACAGACTCAGACACTAAATTAGACTGGATTTGGGGTTAGTATAATTATAATAATAATAAACTTTATTGCACAATAATACATAACTACAAAGTTATAAAATAATGTATGTAATACAAATAAATGATATTATGCAATGGACGAGTTTATCGCAGAAGCGATATCTTCTAATTAGCCCATTAGTACAATCAATGCCTTTAAATTCAGAGTTCTTGTGTTCGATTCCGACTTCAGACAGATTATTTGTCATCACTTTTCAGTGTTACCTATATATTTGTCTATCTATCATTAAGCCATCTCTAGACATAGTAGCTAGCAGACTTACTACACATAATAAGTTCCAGAAAAAAAAAGATATTCAGGATGGTATACTTCACCGTTAAAAGTACTGGACGCTCTAAAACTTATGGAAAATAGTGAATGAATAGTTTTTAATGAATGAAATTCTACGATTGTTCATCCATGGTGAAGTCTAGTGTGTGCCTATGAGAGTGTGTATACGAGAATAAAATATATACCTAGGTAGGTCTTCATAATCTCCACAAGATGTTGTAGCCTCTCTTATATTGACATGCTTGCAAAGCATACATGATATAAGTACAATATATTATTGTATACTCGTACTTAAGTGAGCAACACATAATCCACACATAAATATTTTAGCCTGTTTCAACGTAGGTACAATAAAATAATAGAAATAATATTTTGGTTTGAAATATTTATTTCGATTGGTCAAGGACCATTTTATCACTCAAAATATGGCATCTGTTTCCTAGTCTCTTTTCCTACCTATTCTTCTCCTTTTCCTTCCTTAAAGATTTTTTTATGTGAAAGTTACATGAAAATGGGATAGTTGGAAGAAATCGCGCCTCTGCGATAAATTCACCCTGTGTATATTGATTGTATGATTGTGTTTGTTTTAAATGTATTTTTGTGTGAATTTGCTTGTAATCAATGTACAGTAAAGAATAAATAAATAAATTTAATCAACTTGTTGATGGATGATTTCTTCTTCATCATGGAGAAGTCCTCACCGTTTTGCGCAATCCGGAACAACTACCTACTCGACTCGTTGGATTCTGGTCCAGTCTAGAATGTTGCGCAGCCATGACATCTGCCTTCATCTTTCCTTAATTTTATTTATATTTTAGTAATGGGATGATGTGAAATAAACAATAAATAACTAAATAAAATTTAATATCTATCCCGTGGATTACCCGATAAAGAATTGGTCTCCCACTCTTCTCCGTAAGTTTTCGAGTAACCCGTAAAAGACAGGTGTTCAAAACAATGAAGACATTTTACATCTTAAATTAAGCGATGAGGTTACCACCCATCCTGAATGTCTTCATTTTATATTAGCACGGAGAGGACAGCTTGCATGTTTATTATATGCAGCTGGTCTGCTGACTACCTCACTTGAGGGATATGCCATGATGGTATGGTAGTAGTAGTAGTAAAATTCGATCGATAATGGCATTATACTTCCCCTTGCCTAAATATATTCGTATGAAAATCATTAAACTGAATTGAAAACCTTTTTTAATGGATTGCGATGATCTTAACTCACTGAGTGAGGTTGGGCTTAATACCGGTAATATTGATATTATTATCATCACTTTTAATTTTGTTCAGAACCGGTATTTTTGTATGATATTAGCAGTCAGTATTGGCTGTTGAGTTTCTGTCATATGCCATACTATCATGTAGGCAGTATAAAAGATTCTCGTAAATACATTGGCATGTTGTGCGTATAATAATAATATTTGTATTGACACTTTCAAAAATTTCGCTAAGAGACTGACACCTATAAGTTGTTATTGAAGACTACCAGTTATAGTTGAAACCACTCGTACGCATAATAAAATATAAATATTTTGGAACTCCTTTAGATGGTAGGCCCCAATGTCAGATATCTGTCAAATACAGTTTTCTATGGAGGAAAATTGTTTCTACAATAATATTATTTGGATTTTTTGGCGAAATATTTTGCCGGCAAAAATAAAACAAAACCAGCAAAAATAAAATAAAACTCGAATGTAAACTTTGCCGGCAAAAATAAAACAAAACCAGCAAAAATAAAATAAAACTCGAATGTAAACTTTGCCGGTGTCGAAAAACTTGGTGCCCAAAAATAATTGAACGTGGTGACCAAAAAATAATTCTACATATGGCAATAATTTCGTGAATATTACTTTTTCTATGAAATCTCACATTTGACAACAGTGGGGCCTACCATCTCATATAGTGCCATAAATTCATTAGGGGATTATTTTAAGATGAATAATCTTCTTCTTCTTCTTCGTGTTGTAGATCATCGATCTATTAGTTCGGAAGTTGATGCATTTTGTGATGCTGAAGACAAGCTGTCTTTCCATCTTTTTGGTGGTGTTCCTCGGGGCCGTAAACCGACTGGTGTTTCTTTAGCAACTATATGTACGATTCAGTTTTCAACCATCCGATCTACATGGTCTCTCCAAAATAGTTTCCTTTTCCTACTCCATCTTACGATGTCTTACGTGTTGCATATGTTCCTTATCTCAGTATTTCTTATTCTGTCTCTGAGAGATGGATATAAAAGACGATATTTTAACTTTTGTAGGTCATTATGTATTTCTCTCTCGTTTCATACTCGTGCATTTGTTCGCAGCTAAGCTTTGTATTTTTATTTTCATTGCGTTTCCTGTGCGATCTTTTTCAGCTTTTTGTACGATCCGCAGCTTATACATATTCTCGGCGTGTGCGCTGATTTGTCCCCTTACCCATCCTTTCCATCATTTCTTTTAGAAGGTTTTCGTTACGCATTGTGTGTCCAATTCATCTGCCTTGAACAAGTGCCTTTCCTCCTTCGATACTGTTAAGAACTTCGTCATTTGAGAAATGGACCCTCCAGGTTATGCGTATGTTTAATTTATATATATATATCAAAAAATTAAACCAAAAGATATTAATGATTAAACAATTTAAATATTGCCATGGTTTTCACCTTAGATATCGGCAGAACAAGTTTCTTTACATTACAGCAAACAACTAATTTCTTATACTTTTAAACTATGCATTTGATGAAGTGGAATGGATGGTAGTACTATCCCATTGCTAATAGCAATCTACTGATATCAATTCTCAAGTTCTCGCAGAATCTTTACAGTTTTCCATTCTCATTACATACTTGCATTTCATATCCTGCTTTTGATAATAATTAAGTGTACTTTAATTAGCAATCATTTTAATTATTATAGGCAATTATAAAAATATTCCCATCCGTAATAATGAAAAGAATACCAAATCCTTATTATTATTATATATCAAATAAAAAAGCGATAACTTTATATAAAAAAAACTGTAGCATCCGTATATCCGCAAACGTAATCCGAATTATGATAATTATGAGTTTATTTAAATCTGAAAAACATTTAAAATAATAAAAAAGGTAAATAAAAAAAAACCTCATAAATATTAATATTATGAATCTATGAAAATTAATGTACGTTATAACTGATGACTATTTCAATGACTCGTAAAAAGAATTCGAGATTTTATCCGACGTATATTTCTGAACAATAGACGAATTAGTTCTATTAAGACTTTTAATACAGTAATGTCTACATCTTGTAAGGTTTATGGGGATTTTTTGAGTAATTAAACTCATTTACATAGTTATACATACCATTTTGTTTATATCAATTATAAATTTTAATATGGTCTTATTAAGATAACAATGAACATTAATGGTTTTGATATTTTTTTAATTATGAGATTATTTGATATTTGCAATTCTTTTTGAACAGGATTAGATGTGCTTGAATATGTTGATTATAATGATAATATTATTTGTACTTTCAATAAAGTTGTTTCTATATTAAACTCAAGAACTCAGATACATAAGCATACACCAGAATCCGATATTGGATAAACACAAAAATATAGAACAATATCTACATATCAAGCTGTCATTGGGGTTTATAAGGGAGAAATTCGAAGCTTTTGGGATGTCGCCTGAAAGCTTCATTGGACAAAGCATACAAATAGGATGCAAAAATTTTCTAAGACACTTATTTTCAAAACTTAGTATCTTGAGCCTTAGCTACATGCTTACATCTACCTGCTAAATGATAGTTATTCGTGAATTAAAACATTACTAAAAACAAAATAGATGGGGTACTTTAAGATTACGATATCAAAAACAGTTATTTTACATTGTATTTGATAATAATTGATATTATGATTTTATTAAAACTTGTTAAATAGTGATACAATTACGCGTACCACGTATTACATTGAATTTTTAAACAATGAGATGAAGAAATGTAATCAGAATAATATGCAATACTATTAATAAACAAAGGTTCTGTGAATACATTGTTGTTAAAGTATTTTGTACAAGAAAATGTAGATATATTTATTTGTTTACAAAGCTATACTAATAAATCTGCAATGTAATTGCAAAAATCTTTTGTGTTTTTTTTTTTTTAGATAAAAACAACACATTCTAACACTAAAAACGTTTAATAGTTATTTTTAGTTTACAATAATCATTGTTAGTGTATAGTTATCTATTAATCTTATCTGATGTTTATCTCCATGTTGGATAATTCATTTTTAATCACAGATTTGAACTTAAATACAATGTGTTAACATAAATACTATTAAATTCCACTATCTGTATGTGTATACTGTGAGATTAAATTTTTGACTCGGCGTTTACTTGTTGTGTGTTTCATCTTTATGGGATTTTATACAAACACCCGTGCGATGCTTCACGAGTTAGTAGTTGTAATAAATTTAAGGAATTGATAAAGACAAATATTTCCTGGATCACCCGCCTAATAATTGGTCTCCTACTCTTTTTTAAAAGTATTCGAGTGCCCTGTAAAAGGCAAATGTGCATAAAAATAAAGCAATTTCACATTTTGAATTAAGAGTTTGTCACCATCCTGAATCTCGGAGAGGACAGATTGCATGTTTATTGCATGCGGTTGGCCTGCTGGTTACCCCAATTTTGGGATATACCGTTATGGTATTGTAGTATAGTAGTCTTAGTAACATAGTTATAGCAGAAAGCTAAAAAAATTCGCAATATAGTTTTAAATATTAAGTTTTAGGTTTTTATTACGAAGTTGATTATTTATTTATTCCTTTTATTTATCATTAAGTTATGATGAAATGCTGTGGTGATTATAATCTACTATCTATTCACACACTTACGACGTGTCCCCGATGGGGTAGGCAGAGAGGACAGAACGCCATGTATATCCTTTCATACTTCTTTCAACTAAAAACAATTTTCTCATTCGCATTTTGGCTCCTTAATAGCGTAAATTTTTTTTTTTTTAAAAAGATATATCTGGGTTTTGATATAAACCCAAATACAACCTTATACTCCTTTCACAGTAAGCTAAAAGCTTGTGTCGTGAAAGGGGAGTTTGCCGGCACCTGGGATCGAACCACGGACCCCTTGTTCACGAGGCCGAGACTCTACCTCCAGGCTACTGTGTGAATACTCTGTAATAATGTTTACTGCGTAAAATCTTAATTACTTCAAGCACTCGTATGCACATTTATCTATTTAAATAGGTAATAGAGACGTTAAGATTATGTCTAGGAAATTAAGTGGATATATTCATTCTTAATTATTATTGCAAATATTTCTATGTTAAAAAGAATGAAATTGTTTGGGAATCATATTTATTATGAAGACAATGGATGGTATTGTTCGCAAGCAAAGCTATTGACATCGGTAGATACAATGAGCGAATAAAACTTTTGTATTGTTGTTAATTCATAGATTACTTCAGTACCCATTAAACATGTAAAGATTGCATAGGTTGATATTAATTAATTAATCCGTGAAATATTAAGTCATTTTTATAAGATAAACATCATATTATTTTATGTAACTTTGACAGGCATGTTATGCATGAAAAATGTATTGTCTTCACATATTATAATGTTAAAAAAAACTGTAGTTTTTCATCGTTGCTATACAATTGCTATTTTTTAATATACAACACATTTATGTTCTAGTATTATTTTTCTTTGCCTCTTTACGTATGTTCATGTCTTATCACAGTGGAATTGGTTGTATTTTGTTTGAACGAATACCTGCTACGAGATTGATATATTATTTGACTTTTATAAGAAATAATGCGAGACTTATTTTTGTGTTCTTCTCCACAATATATATGATTGCAACTCTGTTACAAATATTTCAACGAACAAAATTCTTGCATAAACTCGGCAGATAACATTTAATTTACACACAATAATTTAAATCCAGTAGCAGAATGGCCATCTTATAATTATTTCGATTTCTCAATATACAATTAAACAAGCAGATATTATATAAAATTTCAATAAAGCTATTTTTGCAACAGTATAGGACATTTCATATTATCGTATTTGTAATGAACTTGTTTAATTAAAATTAAACTGCTTATTCTCAATATTTCTTCGGCTGTTTGTTTTGATCTTTGAGACATAAATAAAACATTATTTAATAACTGTATCGTTTATTTAAAATTGTGAAGAAATCTCATTAATAGTTTGGCATAATGTTGTCATCACTGTAATATTTGTGAAAGCTTGAGTCATTTTATTTATTTACCGCCAATTAATTTACAAACTTTATTTCAATAGTAGAGTAGTAGCAATCACTATCACAGAATTCCATACAAAACCTAGAACCATGACTCATTTACAAAAGTGAGGCTAAAAATCTATGAATTTTTGACAGAACGGTTGGCGAAAGCGTGTGGTGTTTCCTATAATTTATGAAGTATTTCTCGCATTTTTATAAAAAATATATCATTTTTACATTTATATAAATGTAATTGGACATTTTTTGAAGTTCTTGTCGACGTTTTTAGCGATTTACCACACTTCTTTTAGCCAACTGTTCTGTCAAAAGTGCCGAAAAATGGTGCCTCACTTTATTACAATGAAAATACATACGAGTACTCCATCTACATAGGTATTATATATAAAAATCTATGATCACTATCTATTTAAGTTTATGAATTTTATTTAGAAGATTTGCGAAGTTATTTACCAAGTTATTTTTTCATTTTTTGAGGTTAAATATTATGTAATTTAAACACATGAAGCATCATAAAAGACAATAATATCTTATGTTGTAGTTCTCCAGATGACATTTAAATTCAAAATTCATTCTTTTCAGAAGCTGTGTTTTAATGCTACTGGGCAACATACAAAAAGCTTCGTAATTATTTCTTATAAGCCACAACGACAGTTATTGTTTTAATAAATGCCCATCTAATGTATTAAATTTATTTCCATTTTAAATGGTACTTTGTGAGAAGAATACGCAGACATCAATTGCAACATTATATTTGTTGATAACTGGATACATACACATGCACTATTCGTATACGTGCTAAATATATACAAGGATGAAAAAAGGACTTTGTTTTTCCTGTTACTTGTCTAGTAAATGTACCTATGGCGGATACCTATACAATAAATTAAGTGGACTCAATTATAATAAATATTCAAAGGAATGGTTGAACAATATTGAAATCGTGTATTTATCATCATCATCGTCATCATCGCCCTCAACGCTCCTCTCGGGAGCACAGGGCAGAAACCAGCCTCCTCCATTCAGAGCGTCTCTGTGCCAATTGCGTCATCTATTTCCACGACATTCCTTGCGCTCTGATATCGTTGTCATAGGAATGGTGTATTGTGAAAGAGGGACGCCCGGGCCGACGGAACCCCTGCGGACGGAAGAACAGTGCTCTTTTTGGCCAACTATCATTAGGCATTCTCAAAACATGTCCCAGCCAGGACCATCGACTCTCCTGTATTACGGAGATTACAGTAGGCCTAGTCAAAACACATTTAAGCGTTACGTTTTCGTTCAAACAAGACGAGGTTGCGAGAACGCGAGTATTTTCGGAGCTAAAATACACAAGTAGCTACGAAACTTGACGCGTTCTCGCAACGTCGTCCGCGTTTGAACGAAAACGAAACGAAAACGTAACGCTTAAATGTGTTTTGACTAGGCCCACTGGTCTCTGCTGGGTGCGCCGGCGCACATCATCATTTGTAACATGTTCATACCATTTGTATATTTGTGTATTTATACAAAGAGAAAACTTTATCACTATATTCTCAAGTGCATGATTTTCCCCTTTTAAATAATCGAAAATATTAACATAGCATTAACATTGATATCAATTAGGCGGCTGAATATAAAAGAACTTGGCAAATCGATTTGAGATAAAATGAAAATACGAAACAGCAGTACTTATCCATAAAAAGAAAACAGTTACTTTGCTTGTATAGGAATACATGTGTATTATAGTTAATACATAATATTTACGAAAATACAACCATACTAATTGTAAGTGCTACTACTACTACTACTATACCATCACGGCATATCCCACAAGTGGGGTAGCCAGCAGATCAGCTGCATGTAAGAAACATACAAACTGTCCTCTTCGTGCCAGTATAAAATCAAGACATTCAGGATGGGTGGCAAACCTCAACGAAGTGCAGTTTTCAAATATGTACATTTTTATTAAATGGTATGTTCGTGTTACAAATGGATAAATATTCGAGAAATTATGAAGATATTTATTGTTTTAAAAGTGCATTTGATCATTTCTCTGCTGGCAAATCAAAAGTTTAATATCAAATACTAAAACGATTAACAACCTGAATGTTGAAGTTACATTTGCGTATAGATTAAGTGAATTTAAACCAGTCGAAGACAATTTTTAAGATTGGAGACACATTTTCTGATGTAACATGAAGATTTTGTGCAGATTGATGCAATTAACATGACTCTTTTGAGTGCTATCTCTATATTAAAATGACACATAAATATGAATGAGATTAATTATTAATAATCTCTGACAACAGTCAAACCTCATTTTCCTTTAAGAGACGTCGATGTAAATCTAATACATATAACAACGTGTAAAAATTTATAAAACTTAGACGTGATTCTAATCTAGAATAATACAATATAATCTGAGGGTTTCCAGTTATCACAAAGCTCAGCTCTGCAGCTTATTTTCGTTCATTCGTTCGTAACATCACGGCATTTAAAAAAAAAACAGGTATTAAAAGGTTGAGATACTTAATTCATTAGCTAATTTTAAATTAATTCAGAAGCTGTCTATAATGGACATGTACTTTTTAAGAAGCTGTCTATGATGGACATGTACTTTTTAAGAAGCTGTCTATGATGGACATGTACTTTTTAAGAATCAAGAAATTCGATATATTATTAATGCTTTCTCAAATATCTTATGTGACATAATATTACATCTATGCACAAAAAAAAAATGAAAAAAATATTAAGAACGTGTGGCATTTGGTTTTTATTAAATATTTCGATAATGGTATGAGTGTTATAGGTGATTACGTAATCAGGACATAGAAGACGTTGCAACCGATCTTGTACATATACTAAATCATTTTACCTAAATAGTGGACATGTGTCTTTTGTGCTTTTTTAAACCATCGATATAATAATACACATGCAAGTGGTCCTTTACGCTAGTTTTAATTTATCCAATAATTATTGAATTTCACTACTTGTGCACCAACACAATAAATTAATAATTGAAGTTCTAATGTATTCAAGTTAGTTAGCAGAGCGGCGTGATGTTTGTCGTCGATGATTATATTTTCATTTTTGTTTACAGTCTCGACTCAACAGACGACGGCATCTTCCTTGGCCTCGTTATACAATATTATAACTTATTATAACGAGTAACACAACACAACACAATATGTTGTCTTGCACAACATCATGGGACATTCATTGCTCAGTGATGGCTTCACTAAACTATTACCTACTACTCGTTATATTATTATTATTTCTATTAGATACTATTAAACGTAACGAACAAACTATACACTATCGATCAAAATATTATGCTTAGACGGCAGTCGTTGCAGCAGTAGGGGTCAATAGAAATATTGAGTATAATACTATAAATGGTAGTCCTGGGGGGAGGTGCAAGAGAGGTCGTGACTTTCTGGGAGGGAATGGGAATATAGATATGGACTTTAATGTTTTGTTATTTTATCGTTTGCTAACCGACACGAAAAGAAGAAGAATGGTAGTCCGATTTCAGGTTGATCTTAAAAAATGACAAAATATTATTTTGTAGACGTGGAATTTCCGCCAAAAAATAGACACCCTTAAATGTCCTGTAAAAGTCTAGTATTTGTAAAAAATCATAAATAAGCAATATTTAATGTACTTATTTTGTGACACACCGATAATCAATATTTGTGTTATCTCCCATATACATTTTTTATTACTTGACCGAAATGGCAATTTATTGACACGTTTATGACTGTTATATTGTTATTGCACCGTATTTTTTTTTTATTTAATCGAACTGATCTTTCTTTTTGAAAAATTATTGTAGTGTATGTATAGAGTGTAGGTATGTAACACGTTACATGCAAAAGGCTTATGCAGTGAATTACTGAATAACTAAATGAAAAATAATATTAATTAAAATTCAGCAATGAATTCCCAATCCATCATATGAATGTTTTATTTTTGTGGCACATAACAAAGACAACTTCTATCAAGGGGTGGAGTCATATTTTTTTTCCAATGAAGGTTAAGGGACCTAGTATCCCTTGTGTCACCGCGACCATAGTAGATCTATTGTGACATCCTTCTGTGTCATATCTCACTCTCAAGACCTACATGCGTCATGTAGCTCACGATCTGTCTTGGTGTGAGAAGCCTCACTTTCTCCGAGTCCAGCAGTGGTCCTCCGAGGATGTGACTTCGATTGCGAGCAGTCATATATAACACGTCTTATTCTAAGAATATGAAAAAAATTCAGGTGCAATGTAAAATACAGGTATTCGTAAAACATAACGTACAAGACGAGAATTTCCCAACTTTAATTCAGCAATGAGTTATGCTACCCATCCTGTCTGTCTTCAAAACGTCGTTCGCTGTCCCACTTTTGGGATGTTTTGTGATGGTATATAGTTGTTTAGTTATATCATCATGTATTTTTTAATACTAGATTGTTTTTTTTTTGTAAAATATCATTAAATCGCTGACATAGAATTTCGTTCAAGGAAACATCAGATTTTTATTCGTTCCTATATCAGTCATGTACGTGTGCATCTATTCAGGTAACGTTTGATCATAATTATAGAATTAGTAATCACATGCTTAAATGGAGGGAAATAACAAAAATTCTGCGAATAATGATATGAATATACCTACATACAAAAAAAAATCATTATGGAATTCTACTACCTAAACACCTACTCAATGAATTGATAGGAATATAATTATAACATTTAGTCCTCTCTGTCTACTTAGCAAGAAATATGGCATAAGATACATGCGTGCAAATGACTCATTTTGAAATCTGTTTGCAAAACACTGTTAAATAAGATTAACAATTGCTGTCAGATTAATACGAGAATCTTGTTATATTACAAGATTACCAGCATTATTTCGAATCAATTGGCTTTTTAAGTCTTCAACGGATGAAAAAATAAATAAATACAACAAATCAAATCAACTTGGGCACAGCTTAGTTTACAAAATATAAATCAGAATTTAAAATGTTGAAAATGATTTTCTTTTTAAATAACAATGAGATTAAGATGAATACAAATGAAATATGTGATATAACTAAACAGCTGTTGACAATTAAACACATTATTTACAATTATTTACAATAAGGTATTTACTAAAACATCATCACTGTGTCGGTGTTTAGGTAGTAGAATTCCATATCGAAAAAATAAAACAGGTGTTTTATTCTACTAAAGATTTTATTTTGTGAGAGAGACGTCTTTCGTCTTATGAGGACATTGTCAATCCTCATAAGACGAAAGACGTCTCTCTCACAAAATAAAATCTTTAGTAGAATAAAACACCTGTTTTATTTTTTCGATTAAAACATCATCATTACTTTGTTCTTCGACGTTCTTCTTGAAAATAAATGCTTAAATAGGGCTTTTCTCATTCAAAGTAATTTTTCTCTAACTAAGAGCAACTTCTTCTCACGAAATTACGAAAGTTCTGATAGCGAAATAAAGGAAATAAGTGTCTTGCGTAAGAAAAATAATGTTCTCTCTGTCAATATAATCATCGCACCTCTCACTTTGCGCTAAATATTAGCTTTACGAATCTTGTGAAATTTACAAATATTTCCTTTACGAAACATGCATTTTTTAAATGTTGAATTCTTGTGCATTCCTGAGACCTAACTCTTTTATTTAATACTTGATGTGCCAGTAAGAAATACTAAATATTTATTAGGGTTGTAACAGATGTCACTTGGCGGATGCGCATGCGGATAAGAGAATGCGGATTTTATATTTATGAGATTGCGGATGAGGAGACGGATGCGGAACCCACTGTTGATACATTCGATTTTCAGTATAAGATATTGAGGCATTTTTTTTTAGATAAATTGCCGTAAATTTCGCATTTTCTGTCAAAATTTCTCATTCATTTGTAGCATCATGACACTTTTCACAAGTGGGATAGCCAAAAAACGAAATAATGAACATTTCAAAAATATAACATTCTCATAGAATTTTTAAGGATGTGTTGTTTTTAAAAGGCTCTTATTTAAGTGATCATCAAAAATATACCAAAATCGTCACCAAATAATTCAATATGATCGCCAAAATAGTAGATTGATCATCAAATCGTGATCCTCAAATATTTCTAAATTGAACCCTAAAAAATAAAATATTGCCACCAAATAATTCAATATGATCGCCAAAATAGTAGATTGATCATCAAATCGTGATCCTCAAATATTTCTAAATTGAATCCAAAACAATGAAACATTCGCCGGCAAAAATAAAATCTGATTTTAATATAAATTTCCTACAGTTTTGTACATATAACTTTTTCTATGGAAAAAAATACTCGACATCGGGTACGTGGCCAATTTATATTCGAACTAGATTTTAATTTTGCCGGCAAAAATAAAATCTAGTTCGAATATAAATTTATTTTCATAATTCACTCGATTGCGGGTGCATTGCCGTAAAATGAAATAAGAAGAAGAAGAATATAAATTTACTTAAGTTTCGTACATATTACTTTTTTATGGGAAAAAAAATACTCGACAACGGGTGGGGCCGAAAGAAAAAAGTTTTTTTTCCAAAAACTTGACCAAAAAATAACTACTAAAATATTCAAATATTATTATTGTAGTCGTGGATAGTGAAATAATAAAAAGGGTCATGTCATTTTAAGCATTCTTAAAATATCACGATAGTGAGGGTGTTACATGTATATGTGTGTAGTGCATTGTATATGTGTGTATCGTCGCGTTAGTACCCATAATACAAGATTCATCTTAGTTTGGGACTGGCTCGATCTGTGTGAATTGTCTTTGTATGTTATGTTATGTTATGTTATGTTAGTGAAGAAAGAGACTTTTTAATGAATTTACTTAAATATTATGAACGATTTTTGTTATTATTATTACAACTTATAATGAAAAGATTTGGCGATCAATCTACTATTTTGGCAATCAATCTATTTATTTTATGGTCAAATGTATTTTTTGGTGGTCATACCGAAATATTTTGATGATCGGAATATGAAATATTTGGTGGTATTGTTTTGGTGTTAATTTTACTTTTTTGATTATCGTTTTATTTTTCTGATGGTCGGTGACTAGGATCAAAAAGATTATTTGATGATCATTTATATAATACCGTTTTTAAAATAAGTGCTCCGGATACTTATGTCAATATTTATGCGGATGTTACGCGGATTTTGATACGGATGTGAATATCCGTTACAACTCTTATATTTATATTTCTAGTATAAAGCAGATCTCGTAAATTTATATAATTTATGTATATACTTGACGTACGCTAAAGTCATTAAATGCATTTTATAATCTTGAAGCAGCTCTGAAATATCTAATTAACATTAAATTTAAATATTAAATACAGAGATATAATAGGTAGGTATATTATAGTAATTCACGTGTTTTGAAGATTCGCTATGGGGTGGCGATGGGTCACGAAGTGTTTAAAATCAAATTAGAATATACATACATTGCAAATCACAACAAAACCTTAAATATATAAGTGAGTTCGTTTTGTATATTTAAATCTTTAAACATAAGTAACGTCTAATTTAGCAAAGATATGCATTTACTATTAACTGTCCTAGTTTTCTATTACCACTGAAAACAAATGATTTAGTTTTTTTGGCATTTAATAAGAAAATCGCAAGTTTGTAAATGTGAAAAAATAGGCAATTTTTGGTACCTATTCGTGTATGAACTGAGAGATTAATTTTCTTGCACATGCATCTTCATTTCCTATACTTTTTTTTCTTGCACATGCATCTTCATTTCCTATACCTAAAAATTTTAACTGTTAAAATTTAATGGTTTTCTGTAGAAAACTAAATTTCCTTATAATTTATTTATAATTTATTATTGTATTTTTCTGTGAATTTGCTTGTAATCAATGTACAGTAAAGAATAAATAAATAAATAAATAATCTTAGTTGAAGCTTTTAATTTTCCACACGTTAACACTGGCTGTATAATGCTTACTATTTAAGCTTAGTGCCCTCACTGGCGATTTATTCAAACTTTCTCTTCTTTTTCATTGATTCCTTCGAGGCGGTATTGGCCGGTCAGCCCTTTAGGCTGTCCATTAAGGCCCGCTCGTGAGGAAAAGTGTTGCTTAGAAGAGCGGATAAATAGAAGTCCCCCGACTTCTGACGTATCCGAGAATGTTGTTGTTCATTTCATTATTTTTGTTTAAACATGTAAAAAGCTCACGCCGTGGAATGTGAACAGTGAAATAAATAAAATAGAAATAAATAAATTAATTAATGATCTTAATATGACCAATACCGGGTATAAGCCTATCTTGTAGTTATCATACACAAGTGTGTAGTTTGTGAACCTTGAGGTCTTGATGAAAATAGCAACTATGTATCTGTTATACCTACCTAATATTACATTCGTACTTCACATTATTCTAATATATACCTACTAACTCTTATTTGTAATAGACTTTGCATACCATACAAAGATGTTGCAAAATCTTACAATACATAATATTAGATGATAATATAATTATACTCAATAATAGTATGTATATGTAACCCACAACAAGTTGCTAGTTGAATCTGTACACAAATTATTTATTATTTATTTACCTATTGAAAATAATGTACTTAAAACATTTTTACACGATTCGATTCTCTGTAGAGTTCCTTGCAAAGATTGAATCTTTCGCTATTTTCTGTAAATTTACAGATATCCTGAAAAGGCAGGTATTCGTAAAATGTTTCAGATGATATTGTGTCATCACAAACGTACATGGATTTAGATCGATAACATAGCCTTAAAATAGATCGATAACATAGCCTTAAAATAGATTGATAACATAGCCTTAAAATAGATCGATAACATAGCCTTAAAATAGATCGATAACATAGCCTTAAAATGTGTGTCAAAGTACATATTGACTGTCCAGTTCCACAGCTCAACAAAACAAAATTTACAAAAAAAAAACATTTAATTGGTAATCAACTCCACTCTATCTATTCCACAAACAAACAACTTTAAAAATATATGGTTCCCTTTATATATTAAATATTTAGTTCATGAAAAAAAAATTACCCTTTTCCAACTCCATAAATATATTTTTCGATTTTTTAAATATTGAACAGAACAAGGACAACATAATGCCTCTAACAGTGCGGTTATTATTATAGTATATTTCAATTTTTGTTGTGTTTTTAAAGCAAAATAAATATACCAAAATTACAAAAATGGCGATTTCTCGAATGTAAGGCATTTCTACTTGTTGAGTTGTGGCACTGGACAGCTATCCACACAATCCCATCAATTTCTCAGCCACGAAACCACGTCTGACGAAGTGGAGTGGTTTTTTTTTCTGCACTACTTTTGAGTTATGGTAATAAAGTATACACCACAAATAGAAGAAGGTTCCACATTAGCGTTTTTCTGTTTAGTTGGAGGATACGAGCTCAAAATTAGTGTTTGTTTACGTTTTGTGAACTGTGTGTTATTTTTTTTCAGTAAACAAAATTTGTAGAATGTTTTTTACGTGGTGCACCCTACAAAAAATTGACTTCCCATTCTTTTCCGCAAGTTTTTGAGTGTCTTCTAAAAGGCAGATGTACATCTCGCATTTCGTGATGAGGTTTGCCACCCGTTCTGAATGTCTTGAATTTTATTTGGTATGGAGAAGACGGTTTACATGTTTGTTACATTCAGCTGGTCTGCTGGCTAACGCACTTGTGGCATATGTCGTAATAACGGTATAGAAATATCCCAAATCATTCAGTTTTTGGTAGATGTTCTATATAAATAAAAATCACACAATGGGCGTAGTCAGTTAATTAAATGCAAGTAACGGACATAATATTATAGATCATTTAAGATAGGTCATAGAGAGATATATTAGAAAACATGTCACGCCCTATTTGATTCATTTCCAAGTACTTAAATACGTGATAATAATTAACATTATATTATAGTAACATGACCTTTGCACAATAAATAATAACATGACAGAAGAAATTATTTATTTATTCATATCGATGTTATAACATACCCATGTGTTAAATAATGTATAAACATAATGTGTACTACAATGTTATTTAATATGTGTCCAATGTGTTAACACTTTATGTAATTATTAGGCATGTGAAATTATGTCAAACAAATCATTACATTGCATTCCTATAAGCTTATCTAGTGTAACAACACTTTGATAAATAATAATTAGCAGTCCCCCTAGACAAGCACGCACTTTTCGATCGACTACAAACGAATTTACGACAATCTACCTACATGTTCCATGTAATTATGTGTTATTGATGCGATTATAGTCGTAAATTCGTTTGTAGTCGAACGACAAGTGACGGTTTGTCTAAAAGTTGTCTGAAAGAAATCATACAATTAGTATTGGTCAAACGCTGATTTTGACAATATTTATTTGTCTTTGTCGTTCCTTCAAATTTCATTTTTTACACATATTTTACCTCCTTACTTCTCTGATCTTTTTTATAGGATTTGTTTGAACCATTTTATAAATAATTTTATAAATAAATCATCATAATATCTTTCTTTTTTTTTTCCACTTGTGGCATAACATCCTACAAGGATGATTTGTGCCGCATCATAATATCTTCTATGAGCAGCCAGATAACTAATTGCACGTAATAATCATACAAGTTATCCTTTCCATGTTATAAAAAGTAAGATATTTATTTATTTATTCATTCTTTACTGTACATTGATTACAAACAATTACATAAAAGGTGTACAATCAATATACAGAGGGCAAGTCTCTTCCAACTAACCCAAAAGGCATTTAGGTTCAATGGCATACATCATAGCTAAATTTAAGAAGTTTCTTATTCGTGACGTTCACAAATACTTACTTTTTTTACAAAACACTCAAAAACTTACAGAAATGCTTTCAAACCGTTGTATATAATTATAAAAAGTGTAGTTACATTGTGAAAGAGGTCAATTCAACGATAAGTTGATTGAAACATTAAAAAGATCGTTAATCAAATATAAAATCAGCGAGTGCCGCACGTTATAAAAAGAATCAATTGATTACCAGTATGTTTTATAACGACTACACATTATTATGTAGGTAAATGTTTTATAATAATGTTTTATTTAATGTTTGGTTAAAATTTCATCATCATATCATCGAGATGATTGCTGCAATACAAGGCCAAGGAAATTGGTGGTCAATTAGTAGATTTTATAGTCATTAAACTCGTCAAATTTGAAGGCCATGTATAACATATTGATGCAAATTAATTTCATACATATTATTATGTAGGCATGTACCTATTAAGTATTAACATTCCATGTAAAAAATCACAGAGTTCAATTGCATTAATATTTTCCATTGCGGTGGTTCCAACAATCGTCGATTATTAAAAAAACGTATTCACCACTGCATGAACTGACTGCGGAATGTTCTTTCTGTACCACAAAGTATGTCGAAAATTTTTCGAGACCTTTTTATATAACAAGTAATTCAATATGTTTCTCAGTGGATCATCGTTAAAATGTCTGCTTTTTATAGAAAAAAATACAAAGAAAAGAGAAGTTAATTTGGGATGTTCCACGGAAAATAGCAATAGTACGAGTAGAAAAAATTCATGAACCAATAGAGCAAGCATGTAATTTTTTGAACTATACTGATATCCAAAATAAATTATTTATTATTTTATTGTTAATTATTTTTATAACTTATTTTTAAATGTTATTTCGTTTTTATTATATTTTATAGTTTAAAAAAAACAATAAAATACCGTTTTTTAAAGTTATAATCCAAATTCGTTGTTACAATAAAGTTAACACAACCAAATAGACGAATAAATTCATTTAATTTTGAATTTTATCTCCTATTTTTTTTATCAGTAAACTGACTAACTTGTTGTTCTTATTTTATACAATTTGTGTATTTGTCAAAATGTAAAAGTCGTAAGTCGCGGATGTTAATTAAGTAAATAAATCAGGAAATTAATTAGTATTAATGATAATATTTTACAAGCAAAAGAAGATGACAATGAAATGATCATAATATTAATTTCAACTGAATCTTTACATTGCTTTATATTATTTTTTCAATGAGATGAATTCTTAGTAAACAATAATCATGCTGATAACATCAACCTGAACCCTATTAAATTACTGCAGACGATATTATTCGATTAACATTCTGTCCTTATCAAGGTTGACAAGTTTGGTTTTTATATAAAATAATTAAAAAAACATATTAACAATGTTAAAATTATAAATAAAAAAATCTGTTTGTATGTTCGGATTTGTACACGGAATATATTCCTATTTTAAAATACCACCGTAGAAGATTTACTACGTTATTTCATTTTTTGAAAAAACATCAACAGATTGTTTGTGGTAAACATCAATATTTGTTAGGAAAATGCTATTTTATTTAAGAGCGTTTCCTTTAAATATTTTAATTTTCGTGACAAAGTTGAAGATACAGTTAAGGGACTGAATATTGATACATTTTTTAAAAATATAAATCAATACTTAATGCAATGGAAAAATATGTAAGCAGATTAAAATATGAAATATATTTCTTTATAAAATTGTTCGGATTACAGTGACGAATGAATAAATAAATAAACAGCAGTTTATCCACGATTGTTAGTACGGTTATAGTGTCATTAAAAATAAATCATTTTTTGTTAATTTTCTACTTTAAGTGCCATGTCAGGTCCCCCGACGTCTAGCCGGAACGGCTCTTCCACCCTCCAGACTCCGGTCCACTCCGGATATTTCTCAGCCAGGACATCTGCCGCCTTCCCACACCGCGACTACCCTCGATTTTTTCCCTTCAAAATGAGTTGGAGCAAACTATATTAATAAAAAAATAATTGATTTGTTAATATACAATCCATTTATTATTTTCAATGAACGAATATCATTAAAATGGGTGATACAATAATTTATATGTGGTTATTTATTATTTTGGTATTTTTCACAATTCCCAGTGCTAAGCTGGGTGCACACATTTACAATACGTAACACTTTTACCTTGTAGGATTAACCTTGGAGCATCTCCAGACAAGGTATTTTATTTTAATACCTTATTATTTTTAATAAGGTGATTGTCTCCGATATATAGGATATCGTACTGAAAATAACACATAAATCATTTATATGCTGTGTGCCGTCACATCTTCCAGTAATAAAAACCAGGCACCACAATACCATTTTCTCGTTTACTTACACGAATTTTACAAGTGGAATAGCTAGCGGACTTCTGTCTGGACTGTCTCTCTGTGCCATGAATTAGATTAGTTGGAAGAAATCGTGCCTCCGCGATAAACTCGCCTTCTACAATTAATATATAAATTCTATGATTGTATATAAAATATTTAGTTGATTATATAAAAATATACTTAGTCTATTGATTGTATAAAAAAGTATTTCTATAAAAAATTTCTTGTAATTAATGTACAGTAAAGATTAAATAAATAAAAAAATATAGCATTCTGGATTAGTATCATACCTCATCGCTGATTGATCGATTTGATGATGATGATGATTTTATTTTATTTAAGTATGACGCCGTTTTACAGTCCCTAGACCGTCTCAAGGGCGCCAGTGAAGAGTTCTGTTTTTAATTTGCCTCTGAAGCTAGTGACCGTCTGACCATCTCTCAGCAGCACCGGTAACATTAAAATTAATGAAGTGTGTTTTTCTTGTTTGTTTTTTTTTATAGAGGCGCTCTATTCCAAGCACCTTTTGATTATGGGCGTCATTTCTCACTCAAACATTTCAGTCGATTAACTATTTTTTTCATACATAGCATGTAATATATAGGTACTTAGCACAAAATAGTATTTTGTCATTTTTTCTTCATATTCAATTGTTGCACGTTCTTTGGCATACCTAATCTACTTCAATGAAGTATATTTGTACTACATAACTATATAATATATTAGAGTTATTCACAGGTTATCACCCTTATAATCAATTCGTTTATCATCATGAATTTCCACAAAAAATGTCGTTGCAAAATATAGGAACATTATACTCTTACACCTAAACTTAATATTCTGCCTGTATTTTGATTTATGGTGTTGCGAATTATTTATTTATTCAGGAATTCCATGGAGTCTGGATAACCCATTACATTCGGATAAAATGATAATGACCTATGACATTCAAAAATATTATTCCCAAACTTGATTAGTTTTATTTGTCGAGTAGGTATTTGGTATTATAGGCAGGCGTACCCATAAATTTGCAAATTCAAAGTTAATGTCATCCCGGATCTTGTGTGAAGACTAAGAGACATCTTTTTATGGTTCTTTTTATTATATAACCTGATGATATCAGTGATTTATCATGTTTATCGTATCTAATTGAAAAACGCCACCTATCTTTATCTTTTTATGGTGCAAAGAATTTACAAATACATAGTATTAATTTATAAAATGACAATCTCATACCTGTGTCAAAAATTGTTTTATAGAATGAACCGATAAATACATTGAAACCCGTATTATTTATTTATCGTGTTGAAACCCAGAAAAAAGAAACAATCAAACTGATCTCCAGTACTGTGCAAAACGCACAGCATGTGGAGATGCGTTAAAAATATTCTCCATAGTGCATGTGAAAGGGCACAATAATGGACACTCCAACAAGTGTGGCATGGTTTATGCTGCACCGCAGTCACAAGCTCCAGACTCGTTTGAGAAAGAGTTTGTATCCTGACTAAAAGACTCACTTTAATACTTTTTTACAATTCAATGCTGTAGAGATGCGATCGCTGAGATGAATATGTTGGTAAAACGTTGCGTGACAGAGTGAGGAATGAAATGGATGATAGAAGAATGAGAGTGTTGTGGATAGAATGCAAATAAATAAGTTATGATGGTTTGGACATGTGAAGCGGATTGGCAATTGAAGGATGACGATGAGGGCGTATTTGTCAGAAAGCGGAGAAAGCGTGAATGTTCGAGAACTACGTGATTTGACCACGTGAATGAAATTTTCGAAGACACAACGTAAATCTACTATTTTTACCAAACAACATTTGGGATTTTCATCGACGGTAAATAAAAAAATACGTAGATCAAACGTAGATCTTTCACGACACAAGCTTTTAGTATAACTTACTGTGAAAGGTGTATAAGGTTGTATTTGGGTTTAGAACAAAACCCAGATATATCTTTTTTTTTTTTTTTTAAAAATTAAACACAATACGTTAAAAGAAACAGAAAAGCATTCCAACACCTAAAATTAACTTAGCTTTTTGGGAATATAATTTTGATAGAATAGCAATTCAGATGCTTTCTCGTTTTTAACTTAGTAAGCATATTATATTTGCGAATAAATGAATTACTTAATATTAATGCATTAAAAGTTATTAAAATGAATACATTGGAAAAATTAAATTAACGTAATCGATATGCACGATGTTCTAGAGAAAATAATAAAAACATAGATTTTTTTATGTTATCCTATTACACACATACTAGACCGAAATAAACAACGAAAGATCTACAGCATTGAGATTATATTATTGTTGCAAGCAGTGATCTACATACCAAATTGATAATAAAATTGAAGGCATTTAGTATTGGTTAATATAATTATAGATATTTATGTTAGCTGGTTGTATCATCTTTGGTGATCTTTGTCTCTGGTTGAACTGGTTCTCTCATTGAATGTATAAATAATATAATATTATAAATAGTAATTTATTTATTAATACTTATACTGAATTTAAAACTAGTGTTGAGATGTGCAGGATCATCTTTTACTTTCAACAAAAGCCCTTGAGTTAACACCGGATACAAATAAACATTATTATTAAACTAGTTTGGTTCATTTAAATAATATTGCTCTTGTTGTTAAGTCATTCTCACATTGCGAAACTAAAGTGTCTTCAACTAGAATTCGATCACTCAAAGAATGAAATACCAATCGTCATAGAGAATAGATATTTGAATCAATGCTGGAATTTGACAATAAAGCAGGTACGGAATATAAAAAATATCACAATCAAAATATTAATCCATCTTCACAACACAAGCTTTTTTTTAGTACAGAAGTGTTCAGCAGTGTTCGTAGACAAAACACATTTTAGCATTAGGTATGTAGTCGTTCGACCATAGACGAATTTGCGCGGGAAAGTATCAATTTACGAAAAGAACAAGCTACGAAAATTGATACTTTCTTGTAAAGTCGTCTATAGTCGAACGACTACATAACGCTAAAATGTGTTTTGACTAAGGCTGCTTGATATATTATTGATGATTCATGTTGTTGTTGTTGTTGTTGATGTTGATGTTGATGTTGGTGTTGTTGTTGTTGTTGATGTTGAAAAATATACGGAGGAAATTTTTACGTAGGTATGCTGATAAATTAACGGCTTAATTTTTCATCGATTGAAAATGTCAACCGAGCGCAGTTTGCTCAAGCTCAAAAAAAGTAAGCATAGACAATAATGCCTAAAAAAATTATAAAGGGTATAGTTTTTTTTTATTGAAAACAGATATTTTTTCTTTGAGTTTTCAATGTGCATGGATGTGAATATTGACTATTAGTGTGAAAGTCCTCGTCCAATAATGATTGCATTGCGAAGAGATTTGAGTGTTCCAAGTTTTGGTATCCTACATAAATCTCACAGTGTGAGAGTGTTCCAAGTTTTGAATATAAAACAATAATTATATATTATAATATATGCATTCGTCCATTTTATGTACCATCACGGAAAATATATAACAAGTACATCATCATAATAATACACATTAAAATAACAACATTCTACACAACATCTCCGTGTCGATCTCAATGACAAGACTTTCAAAATAGGAGGCTGTGGGGCTATTACCGACGCCACATTTGTTCACCATCTCATCTTATCTATTTATACAGCTATTCTTATACAATGCTAAACATAAACCGCCCTTATATTTCTTCAGATATCTCTGTCATGGACTTTTTGCAACCAGTTGCAAGCAATGCTCCTAATGTCATCGGACCATCGTGTAGATCTTCATCTACTAAAGTATTTTTCTTCACGAAGTCTCCATTACACAATCCTCTTTCTCCATCTTTGATCCTTAAATCAAGCAACATGTCCCGCGCATTTAAACTTTGCCACTCTTTCGAAGATATAGGATTCGAAGATAACTACTTTCGATTTTCTACATACCTCTTTATTTTCTTTTCCAAATACACAGCTTTTTCTGTAGCATAGTTCTTTTCGCATAGTATCCTAAAACTTCTAAGTGGTACCTTTGAATAAAAGCTGTCACAGCTTTGAAGCTATTGATAGCAGGTAACGAATATCATGCATAAGTAATGGAACAATTTGATGACATTCGGATAGATAAGCAGCTAATTTGATATCGTATTTTTTTCAAGACAACCTATGTGTTAAACATTCTAGGCTAGATGAATCCGCGCAGGAATAATCTCCTAGAAATTTCTTATATTGCAGATTCAATATTTTGATTAATCAACCAATAAATCGTATAGAAAAAACCCGTATTTTCATCTACGTTCATTCACAGGTGATTTACGTAAAACAAGTTTATTGAATAAGATACTTGTTATTTAATATTTTTTTCTGTCGTATTGCTTTTAGTTGTGTTAATTAATTAATATTTTATGAATGATTGTTGAGTATGTCATTAATGTATTTTGAGAATGATTTTTGAAATTTTAATGAATGATTTTTCCCCTCTTCCTATTTCCATGAAATCATACCAATAATCCAGACAATTCCCGTCTTGTCTGTCTGTCTGTCCAATGTGTCGTGGTGGAAGTTCACGATAGAAGAATAAAAACAAAAACTATAAATTCACTTGGTAATTTAAAAAAAAAATAGTCATTAGAAGTATTGTTTAATTTAAATATTAGGAGATAATGTTTAAAAGATTTAGATACCTATTAAGCTTGTTTTTTTATAACTCCATTATCAGATCCTTTTATTTTTACATGTTAATATAATATCCAAATATACTTCACACTTATATCACGTATCTATATTTTCTATGGACTTTTTACCTTTGAAGATTATAAAAAACTCGCGGAATTTTCAATGTTCAATAATAATCATGCTAGTGTAAAATGATATTAATTGATTATTATTTTGATTAATAGGTACATATTATATTTAGTAATTTAACTACAGCTGGTTGGGTATGTAAATAAGCATGTGATGATTATCTGTCGGCATATTTTTAACATGCTTGTCTATGCCATCTTTGTAGGTATATTTTCTCTAAAGACACATTTATCAGACAAAAAAGAAGCCGAGAATTTCATTTTTCAAAAACCAGCTCATTCTTCGAGCTGGTTTTTGAATAATAAATCCACACATATATTTTTTCTTCAATTTTCTTTATTTGTCTCAAAGAATTACATAAATTCGCTTGAAGACTACAAATATATACAAAATAAGATATTTTATACATACCTACATGGAACAAAAATATAGTTGTACATCAAGAATATTATATTCGCAGTGCAAAACATATAAATTATATGTTGGAAATTACATTATAATCTATGAACTATAGTCGATTCTGAGGGCTATGTGCAATAAAACAGTTATATTTCAGCATCAGTGGGACAATGCCTAAATTTCAGTAGATATGGAAAATGATTGATCATCACTGTCTTATGTTTCTTTTTGGGTAGTCATTTGTCAATTTAATGATAGTTTTCTAATCGAAGCTAGGCTTGCAACAAGATTTAAATAGGAAAAAAATACAGGAGTCTTATTTATACATCTACATTTTGTGTTCATAAACCTACATATTCTAAAAATATTGTTTTATTTATTTTTCAGGACCAAAAGAATTCCAATACAGAGGTCACAACTATTTCTTCAGCGACCATGTTCCACATCTGAAGGGACGTAAAGTTGACTGGCTGGATGCTAGAAACATCTGCAGGGAGTACTGTATGGACCTCGTCTCAATGGAGACACAAGAAGAGAACAATCTTGTCTTCAGAGTTATTCAACAAAGTAAGTTCTTTAAAAGTTCTTCCTTATTTTTACGATATTATCTAAACATACTTAGTGTAAGACCGATATTTCGATATACTCTTAGGTGACTTGAGGATCTGATGGTTATCTTTACTCGATTAATTTTATCTTTCAAATTCAGTAAAATTTTAAAACTTTTACAGTGACGTTATTTTATGTTGATCATAATAATATAATTCATAAATATTTAATTTTAACGTTTTAACTTTAATATTTATTTACAAACTATGTATTGCATTAACTCACTTTTTGATCTCTTTTGACACATTGTTTCGAGTATAAGTGAGTCTTAATAAATTGGCCTACCTACAAATTTTGATACCTATTATCTAATTCTTACAGAGGATGGCAAACTCCTTACTAAAATCTCATCTCTGATATGTTTTCTTTTTTTCGATATCGAACAAAGGCAAACGCTAGAGATGCTGTCTTTAAATTCGCCCTCAACGGTATTTAACATTAATATTTATCAATTATTGTTCATCACCAAGGATTTCTTAACAACCAATATTAGGATGTAATTTCTTTACATTACATTAGACTGATGATGAGAGCGGAAACTTTTGAAAGTCGGCTAGCGACATCAATGAAATCTAATTTAGGTAGGTACCTAATCTATTTTTACACCTTTACTTTAGAGTTTAATTGACGGGGTTTCAAAAACATGTTCAAAACGCATCTGTTTGTATATAATAGATTCACATTCACAATATAGAACCGTTTACGTCATGTTGTGAGTAAAAACCTGAAACATATTTTTTCATGTACCTACATATACCTAAGCGAGTTACAACGAATTAAAAAATGAGACTAGATGGAATCTGTATAACAGGGTCGTAATTAGGCAAACAAATATCGCTTGGGATGCTATCAAGGACAGCATTGTGAAAAATATGTTTATTATCGTAATATTACATTATATTATTACGTGCTCAAAATAAATTCATTAGCGGTTGACATTAATATTATTGTTGGATAGAAGGTAATGCGAAATGTATAATATATTAAAAATAACTGCATGATTTAGCGGTGAAATTATATTTTATCGCCTACAAAAAAGTATAATTTGATGGTTTAAAATAATTTGATAAATGATAGATTGTCATTAATTTGTGGTGTCTAATGTGGCTATTGCAGTTATTATATAACATTTTGGTACATTATTTTTATCTTGACATACATAATAAATTGGAATATGTATACAACCTATTATATTTCAATTCTTTTCTAACATTTGAATAATATATTAAAACTTAATTTAGGTTATTCTAGAGAATAAGTTACGCGGATATGTAAATAATGTAATGTAGGATCATACTTGTATATTTACTATCATTATTCTTGACTTAAAACCGTTATAAGGTGTTAAGAAACATTCAAATAAAAACAAGGGCCGGAAGAAAGGACATATCATACGTATTCACAGTATAGGTGTGATTATTTTATCACTACTACTACTATACCATCACGGCATATCCCACAAGTGGGGTAGCCAGCAGATCAGCTTATTTTATCACCCAAAGCACAAAAAAATTATTTCTCATTTAGAAAGAGAAAACTGTGAATGATAGTATAAGAAGTAAATTGAAGCAGTTATGCAAACTGTATAAATATCTATTTATGACAAAAGTATTTCTCATAGTATTTTTTTTTATTTACATATGTATTTATTTACAGACGACGCTCCTTACATCTGGACCAGTGGAAGGTTGTGTGACTTCAAGGGATGTGAAAACAGAAGAGATTTGCTGCCAAAGAACGTCCTTGGATGGTTCTGGTCTGGCACCAGGGAAAAGATTCAACCAACTGTACAGGTAAAATTAATACCTGTACCTGTAAAACTAAATACATTAATATTAAATTATTTTTTACCCTTGAAAACCCCTCTTAGAAAGATTCAAGAACATTGAAACTCACAAAACAGCACATAAAAAAACGGTAATTTACTCGAGGATGGAGGCGTATTTTCATTTTATCGATTAAACTACGGTGTAGGCAGCGAAAAATTGAACATTTCTGTATTCATAGCTAAATATTTATTATTAAAATGATTTTAAAAACACTGTATAATTTCCAAATTAAATTTATTCACCTCAAACGTTTTCGCCAAGGCTTCTACTTGGCATCATCAGGAGGACTGATGTCAAGTCCTCCTGATGATGCCAAGTAGAAGCCTTGGCGAAAACGTTTGAGGTGAATAAATTTAATTTGGAAATTATACAGTGTTTTTAAAATCATTTTAATTATAATGAATTTCCAAAGTGTTAACACAAAAACATTTGATTTACTAAATATTTATGATAAATTGATCGATTTTCCATTGCATATGAACTCCTGGCATATAAACATTTAGTTTGTATTTTGTCTTAACTTGTCCTAGTTGGGTCGGCGTCCCATTTCGATCCGGTGATATTTATGAAGAAGTTACTTTTCGCTTTCTATCCATTGATCCTTCCAGGATTTCTGACCACTCTAGTCCAAGTCTTTCAATATAATGATTTTTTTGTTATTTTATTTTTAGATTTTAAATTAACATTTGATGTTTCAGATCCCTAATGGTTGGGGATACAACCCATGGAGTCAAACCGGCCACAAGAAAGTCCGTCAACCTGATGACGCCGAATTCGACATCAACGGAACCCATGAATCTTGCCTCAGTGTCCTGAACAACGTGTATAATGATGGCATCGCTTGGCATGATGTGGCCTGTTACCACGAAAAACCTTTCATTTGCGAAGATTCTGATGAACTTCTTCAATATGTTGGTGCCACAAACAGAGGCATCCGTCTATAAAATAATGTAAAACATTAAAACATAATCATTTTTATAATATCATTTATAATTTTCTCACAGTTGTTAAACTTACAGAATCAACACTTCTGTCTACTGTTTAAAGTTTTCAACAATTTAATTATGTGCAATTTTTATTATAATACTCAAATATAAAAAACGATTTTATATTCAAATGTAACAGACTTCGAATGATAAATAAATATTTATTGTTGAAGAAATACAATTCAGAATCTCGAAACTTTCAACGTTACTCCTGTTTATATAGGTACAACTCTAAAGCATATACGTCATAGCTATAGTATATATACACGGAGTATAAAAAAGTTTTGTCTATTTGTAAGATTCGACTTTTATTGTACAAATAAATAAAATTTTATATCAGTGAGCAGCTAAATAAATTGATAAATTGTTAAGTACTCTCATATTCCATACAAAATAATAAAAATTGAAATTTTTCATGATCCCTTTGTCTATGAAACTTTGAAACTTTGGATTGTCTATGTTTAATTTATTTCTAGGCTTTTTAAATAATTTTATCTATATCTACTGTATAAAAAGTGTACGTATTTTGTAAAATAAATATTTTTATTATAAGGATGTTTGAGTTATTATTTTCCTGTTCCTGTCAAATTCTAATAAGATACTTACTGCTATAATTTCACTTAAAAAATGTTACATATTTTGTGAAAATACCACTGAAGTAGGAAGATGCACAATGCCACAAATAGCGATTTAATAAAAATCTAAATACTGTCATTGAGAGATAGTCAGACTGTCACCAGCTTCAGAAGCAAATTAAAAACTGAACTCTTCACTGGGGCCTTTGAGACGGTCTAGGGACTGTTAAACGTCGTCAAAATAAAATCATCCAATATCATTATCACCATCATCAACATCTAAAGAGAAAACAGTGTCCAATAACAGACAAAACAATGGAACAATTTTAGGGCTGTTTCATAACTGCAATTTATTATTTATTTGTTTAACAGAACCCTACAGACAAAACATAGTTATTTAGTTCAATTATGTAATTACAAACAATTGAGTATGCGAAACTTTTCCAGATCTCCTGGATGAGCCCCAACGTCTATTTTTGGGATTATTTTTATGTTGATTTGAAGAATTTCATCAGGGAAATAAGAATCCAAAAGAGTTTTGTTGATTTTTTAAGCACAAAATTAATTAGGTAATTAATTGAATAAAATAACCTTCTAAACAACTATTTATTAAATAAAAATAAATCAAATCAGCCCCAAAACAAATTTGTATTTAATTTAGTAGTAAGTACCTAAAGGGGCGTTCACATTTGTTAACTTTCAGTGATCACTCCGGATGATCCTCCAAGATGAACAGGTGTGAACAGGCGTTTCATCACTAGTGATCACTAGCGATGACGGAGGAAAGAGATTACCACTCGTCATAATTTTGATGAAAGGTCCTTTCACTGAAACGACCATAAACAAACATTAATGTTGTTGACCGAAGGTACTTGTTGGAAGTCCATTTCAAGATAATTGAAAAAAAACACAATATGTAGTTAACTTCCAAATGACTTTATTAACTTCGCGTACTAGTATTCGGAGACTCTCGTCTCCATCATCAGGCGATTAGTAAAAAAGTACTAATCTACTAAAATTTTTACTAAACTTTTTTACTAATCGCCTGATGATGGAGACGAGAGTCTCCGAATACTAGTACGCGAAGTTAATAAAGTCATTTGGAAGTTAACTACATATTGTGTTTTTTTTTTTCAATTATCTTGACCATAAACAAGTTTTATCTTATTATTTGTTTAATTCTCTATGAATTTGTATTGAATGTCAGAATCATGTACAAAATTATTATGCAGTCGAGAGCTATATTAATTAATTTTATGCGTTATTTTTCATTTTTGAATTTGTTTAATTATTTTTGTACGAAAATATGTTAAACTACATACACCATGACTGAGAGTGTTGACATGGCAGTGAAAGCATAGGATGAACAAGTGTGAACAGACGTGTTCCTTTTCGATGAACAGGTTTGACCCTGACACTCTGGATGATCATCCAAAGTGAAGCAATGTGAATGCTACTTAAGATATTTATCATTTCTCTATCGTATAATATGTAGCATCCATGTCAAGGAAATGTTTTAATGAAACATTTAGTTAGGGTTCATAGCATTATATTTTATCAATACTTAATGTGATATAAAATGCCATATAAAAAATGAAGTATGTATATCGATTATAGGCTTGAACTATAATATTATTCTACTCTAAGGACTTGAGCAATTACTATACAAAACTCAGTTGATAGTATTTTATTACAATAATTTCTTTCGAGGCGATTTATTAATTTTTATTTGATTCTTGGCGGGAAAGAACCAGTATGGCGCCAATATACTGGTCTTGCCAGTATATTTTTTATTTTATAAATAATTATTGTCTTTGCTCTTAAGTATTTCTCATATTTTGTCTATGGTAGAAATGGAATTCAAACATTAGTCAAACGTTAACTGTCATCTTCCGAATGTTTTTAATTTCTGTAGTGTTATTGTAATTTTTGTTATTCTGTGTTTGCTTAAATAATTTATCAAAAGTTTTGGAAATATGTCTGGCTTTAAAGAGCTGGCCCTCGCGGCTCAGAAGTTAGACGATGCTCTAAAGACGGTGTATGTGGGAATGGTGCCTTGTTCTGATGCCGGCCAGTTTGATTCTTTAACTGAAAAATGGGAGATAGAAATTAATGAAATGATAAAGGAAATTAAGCTCTTGAACTCTAAAAAGTTACTGGTAAAAGCTACACTTCAAAAAGGTAAAGTTAAATCAATTATTGATGTGCTATTTGTTCAAAGCTGTTTGAATTTTAATCCGTTTGATCATAATTCACTCGATTGCTGATGCACTACCATGAAGTAAAACAAGATTCCTATGAATTTTATACTTTGTTTTATAGATTCAATCCCTGCAGATGATCTTGGTGAATCTGTTGAGTGGAATTTATCTGGCAGTGTTGGAAATGCCATGAGATGGAGAAGGGCACTCAAGACAATCGCTATGAACAGGGCTAGCAATGAAGTATTTAAGAATAGAGATACAAGAAGAGAGGAATGTTTGTATGTACCTAATAAATTTATAAATTAAATTTGCAGCGTGACATATAAGCTATCTTGTCCAGCCAAACAATTATAATTTGTATTTTACATTTTGAGATTTGAATTCTGTGTGGATTAATTAATAGTTATAAAAATCTTTATTGCTCATCTCACTAATCCTTTAATTGGAGTAGGTACTGTATTCATTGAATTCAATCGAAGAATATGATTGTTAATTTGATTGTCGAAAAATTGCTTCTTCAAAAATCAGAATAAATCAAGCAATAAAAGTTTATGGGAACTAATTATTTGTACGGCTATTAATCCATTCGTTTGGCAAGAAAAAATCAGCATTTAAGTCATTTGCACAGCAAACAATGTTTTCATCAGCAATTAATAAAAAATAAGCGCAACACTTGTTTTACAAACAAACTTGGTTTTATCGGCATATTATAAAAAATTAACAGCTTAATAAATACTCGCACAACAAAATAATTAATTAACCAGCAGAATTGTTATTTGAGCAGCAGAATTATTATTTGACCGGCAGAAAATATTAGATAAACAATATTTTTCACACACCGATTTACCTTCGGATCCACATGAAATTTTTGTGATTTCTTACCAAATTAATGATGACTACGAAAATAATGACAGTTTCCGCTTTGCTATATTATCGAAATATCTAACTGAAATGTCGAAAAACGCTAGTGTCGTTCATTCGGATGCTACATACAAAATCACATAAAAAGATGCTACATACAAAGATTTATCATTTGAACAAGATTAAAAATTTAGCTTTCACAAGTTAAATTAAAATTAGCTCACGGTTTGCTGATCATTTATTTATTTTGCTGGACAAATAATCATGCCGGTCAAATAATAATTTTGCTGGTCGATTAAATTTAGAGTTTTACAATATCATATTATTTGCAATCATCATCATCATCGCCCTCAACGCTCTTCTCGGGAGCACAGGGCAGAATCCAGCCTCCTCCATTCGGAGCGTCTCTGTGCCAATTGCGTCACCTCTTTCCACGACATTCCTTGCGCTCTGATATCGTTGTCATAGGAACGGTGTATTTGCAATAGAAATATAATATTCTCGCTGGGCATAAGTAGCATATCAATATGATATATTTGTCGGCAGAATACATTTTTGTGCTGAACATAACATCAATATTATGCTGATCGTTTAAATGATAGCCAAAGTTTGTTAATCCATCATAATAAGGTTTTAGCTTTCTTTTTTTATTTTTGCTAACTTCAAAAGCTCTATTGTTTTGTATCTCATTTGTATTTCTGCCACAACACAGCCCTATGGCTAGTGTGGAAGACATTTTTTGTGATTGTATTAAGTATGTTCAACTGTGTTATAATGAAAATGTAAAGACGATATTATTATTTGAATAAATTATTATTATATTATTATATTATTATTATTATAATTAAAGGTGTGCAATATTCGTACAAATGTGATTCGATAATTCGCTTCTGATTCAGTTGAAACAAATGCATAGATATTAAAGTATAAAGATTATTAGTAAAGGATTACTCTTAAATTATCTCACTGTATTTGGCAACTATTTTATTTTGATGATAGAATATCAGATTTCAATGTGTGTTACAGAATAATAGATGAATTGAGTGCCAAATTGTTTAAGCAGCAACAGAGGTTAGATTGTTTAGAAGAGACAGAGGGAAATAAAAGAGCTGAGTTGTGTAAAGCAAAGAATGAGTGGAGGAGATGTGGTGAGGAATATGGAGTACGCAGCAAAGTTAACTATATGGTAAAGAAGAAAGAGGAACCTATACCAGAGTAAGAAATATTTATTTGTTCTTTATTGTGCATAATTACAAACAATTCTATAGAAAATAACATTCAAATTAAAGTATAATCAATGTACAGAGGGCTAGTTTATCGCAAAGTTCATTTCACCGTGTCGGTATTTCGGTGGTAGAATTCCATAGTGAAATTTAAAAAAACAATGTTTTTTCCACTTTATGTTTTTTTTTTTATTAAGAAAGATGTCGCATCTCTTACAACTAACCTAAATTTAGTATCTATGATATTATATCGGGTTCCACAGGATATGAAAAGTTAATTTTTATTAGTTAAGTCTTTTACAGACAAATCACAGAATGTCAATGTTTAATTCTGTAATAATAATAAACAGAGAGTATTTAAAGCGCCATCTTTGAGCCATAGCACCTCAAGGACGCTGTACATGATAATGTTTTATCTTCAACAAAGTTGTATGTGTCAAGAATTTAAATTTAAATACAAAAACATAACACATAATCTCAGATACATAATAGTGTATCCGCGTCAGAAATAAAAGTAAAATAATGCAATATACACAACAGTCACAGTTGATAAAAAAGTTTGAAGAAGTACGTCTTGAGGTCCCTCTTAAAAGCCTGGAAGCTGGCAGCACACCTGGGGCCTGAGTCAACAACATACTATTGCGTCACGTTCCTGCTCCGCTAGCGTTCGGGTGCAGACGATGGTGCGCCAAAGTGTTAATTTTCGTAACTATTGTGTATCTTAGCAACGAAATTGACACTTGCTTGCAACATCGTCTGCACCCGAACACTAACGGAGCGGGAACGTGAGACGAAAGTGTGTTGTTGACTCAGGCCTCTGAGCTCCAGAGGCAGTCTGTTCCACAGATTAGGAGCAGAAACAGAGAAAGCGCACATCCAGCTCCATTAGCCAATAATTAAAAAAAATATATAAATCACATTTTTAGTCTATCATTATATAGAAAATTATTTACATTCTACAAACGAAATATTCAAGAAATCAAATATTTTTTATTCTATAAGAACATATTTGTTTATGGTTTTTGTTGTCTGTCATAATGCCTCAAACTTTGATACGTCATATCTCAGAATATTAGAGTTTAGTTGACTTATAGAACTTGGTGATCTGTATTAAATGTAGGTATATGACTCCTTTATTATATTTTTCCTTTGTATATATTTTATTGGAGATTTTTCATGAGACCACAAAAAATGAAAAAAATACTCAATCTTGTTATCAAGTATTAAAATATGGTATACTTATATTTATTTTAAATGACTTGTTGTATTACTAAGCTGATTTTTTTTTTAAAAGATACTTATACCTGGGTTTTTGTTATAAAGCCAAATACAACCTTATACACCTTTCACAGTAAGCTACTAATAGCTTGTGTCGTGAAAGAGGAGTTTGCCAGAGTTTTTGGGTCGAATGTGTGAAACTTTCCTTATGCCTGACGATGAGAGTGAAAGTTAATGACAGTCGACTAGTAAATACTAAAATGTCAAGTATAACTACTACTTGACATGTTTTAATATTAATAATTAGATAACGTATCAATTACATTTATTGTGATAATATCACCTGAAAGGTTCTGAACTGTAGATATATTTCATTGTCATGAACTAATACCAATAAGTTGATATTATTAGTTGTTTATAATGTTTTTAATCAATTTATTTCAGGAATTTGAACGTTATGATCCGCAAGATAGAGATTATGCAGACGATAAGTAATAGACTGTTGACATCATCACATACGTACGACTGGAGTCAAGATCCTAAAGGCTTCATGGCTATCCTTAAGAGATTACGCAGAGACAAAATTAGTTCAGAGACATTTGCTTGATATTGTATAATATGAATTTATATTTTATTTTAATCAAGAAGTACCAATAATACAACTATTACTTCTACCATAACATCACGGCATATCTTACAAATGGGGTAGCCAGCGGACAAGCTGTCTTCTTCGTGCCAATATAAAATCAAGACATTCAGGATGGGTGACAAACCCCATCGCTGAATTTGGGATGTCTTTATTTTTCTAACATCTGCCTTTTACAGGACACTTTAAAACTTACAGAAAAGGGTTGGAGACCAATTCCTAGCCGGGTGCTCCACCGGTTATTATGTATTTATTATATAATTATGTGTTTATTTATTTTTCTGTTTAACATAATTTTTATAAATAAATAATAAACATTTATTGGCCATAACCAGTTCAATAGTTGTAAATAATTCAGATTGATAATGACCTGATAAGTGGAAAGACGTCTCTCTCTTGATCAATAACTTATAGTAGAAGGAAACACTTGTTTCAATTTACTTAAGGAATGAATGTCATCGGTAGATTCATGTAACCTCCCATATTATAATGTCAATGTGACATTGACACCAAATAATTTGTCTGCTTGGGTCGTATCTACAGATGAAATAAACTATGTGTGCTGGAATATCAAGTTATTGAGAGAAATTAAATCTCTTACGTGCTGGTTTATTTTTCAATAACTTGTGTAAAACTCAAATGTACTTAATATATGATTCAGTGAAATTCTAGAAATTCAATATCGTCATTGTATGTGCAAACATTTAAAAACTGTTCATTAGGGCATTAAAATAATTGTTGTTTGCTCGTTTTATTGGCATGTGATATTATTCTAGTAAGTATTGAATTTTAATATTTGACACTAAGAATTACTTTATGAAATGTTAATGATGTAATTATAAGCAGTTTATTCTAGAAATATCAAAACATTTATAAATAAATTCACATACCTCTTTTTGAATATGCAACAACGATATATTAAAAAGTTTCTTAAACACCTTCCACGTTACAAATCTGACTCATAGAAAATGTCATCGAGTAAAAATATTGTTTGATCTGTAAAATCTTCATAAATGCACACAGGAGATTTCATGAATCAACCGACAATACTCAACATTTTTATACTTTGTATTGAAGACATTACACATTTTAGACGTGACATTAGCCATGAAGTGACAATACACTTCATCAGTACGTGAAGTATTACGTTCAAATGACCCTCCTTAATATGACTTTGTGTGTACATTCTATTTCTTTTTTTTCTGATAATATGGCAAGATGTTTGTCACATGTAAATAATGGTTTATTTTGTCAAATAGACAAAGTAAAAGAATTTGAGTTTTTAATAAACTCAAACACTTGCAACAAGCAAAAGCTTTTGTCGTGAATGTACAGAAGTTAACATTGAGAGAATTGAAATCATGATTGAATGTCAGGGATTGTTTGCACGTTGGCCATTCAAATTAATTAATGTTTTTATTTTTATTTAATAAAACTGAGTTAACAATTTCACTTATTTTAGAGGCATTGACTATGTAACAATTACAAACAAAACTTGAATCACTATGTTTATCTATATTCAGTAATACGCCAACATCAGCTGTATGATTCATTGTCTTTTGTATGTATGTATAGGTGTCTATTATTATTGTTGTTGTTATTTTACTATCATAGTTCTATCTTTGTAAGTCAGTCTTGAAAAGCTCGTCAATGGTGCAAGTGCACTGAAATCGCGATAGCGTAATTTAAATTAATGTAACAAATAAACATAGTGATTCAAGTTTTAAATATTTTATTTGAAAAAACTGAGTTAAATAATAAACTATTGTATGAAAACTATATCTAGACTTTTTCTTTAACTACATTAATTTTCCGTCATTAAATTTGGCATGTGATGATGATGATTTTGGATGATTTTATTTTATTTATGACGCTGTTTTACAGTCCCTAGACCGTCTCAAGGGCGCCAGTGAAGAGTTCAGTTTTAAGTTTGCCTCTGAAGCTAGTGACCGTCTGACCATCAGATCTAAATGAGCATCTCCACCATACACAACAGCAGTGGTCATCACATTTTTCTGATCTTGGGCTATACAGGACAGTCTGAATATTATTGAGACCTATATAGCTATGAATTGGATTTTTGTGTTCACATTTGAATATAATATTGTCACCTTTATAACTTAATTTTGTTTTTTTTTTTTTAAAAAAAAGATATCTGGGTTTTGTTTCTTATAAACCCAAATACAATCTCATGCACCTTTCACAGTAAGCTACTAAAAGCTTGTGTCGTGAAAGGGGAGTTTGCCGGTACCTGGTATCGAACCACGGACCCCTTGTTCACAAGGCCATAAGACTACCTCCAGGCTACCCAAGAACTATTAAAGATAACATCTCTAAATTTAGGTACAATAGTAATGCAGATCTAGATGGATGTGTACATAAATGAAAAGAAAATGACTGTGTGTATGCTGTAATAGAATGTTGTACTTTTTATATCATGATATGAATCTCTGCATTTTTTTGGTCTAAATGTGTGTGTGTGTGTTTTTTTTTATCCATTTCTGTTGATATAAATGAATGTTAATTTAATTTTAATAAACGAGTTTGTTGGAAGACATCACATTCCAGCAATAAACTTGCCCTCCGTACGTTGAATTGTATAACTGATAATTTTATGATACTTCATATAATATAGTGAGCTACAATCCATTGGATTTATGGATGGAAGGGGCTTTGTTGGTATAGATTATTAATGTTAAATATCCTCACAGATCCACTGTGTACATATTTTCCCTTTCTTCCATATACAGTTTGCAGAAGGCTTGATAAGTAAGAAAATTAGTTTGACTCTAAATGATTATATGAAATTAAATGCTGTGATTGAAAAGGAACGAAATGAAACAGTAATATTTTACTTACATGAAAATATGTTTTCACAAAGTTTATTCACCAATACACATGACAATAAAAATGTTAGTAATGTGTTAGACTAAAGTATGTTGTTTGCTGGACGTTCAAAAAAGATCTGACCTAGCTATTTATTCTCTACTTCCACCAAACATAATTGTTAAGGAAATATTCATCGCCATCTACCTATGATCGTTGTAAACTAATACCTAGCTAGTTACCAAGATATTTAGTAATTATTTTCAATGCGTGCTTCTTGATACTTCAGGTAGATGTCGCCACACAGCCCCCTCCAAGTGAAAAATGCAGGTTTTTCACTGATTCGGTTGAAATATTTTCCTTCCAGACCGCGTGATGTATGTATGTGGTCTGTCGGCTGAGTTGTTAGCTTCCTCTGGATGTTCTATGAAGGCTGGTTTACATCGATCCAACGATACTTTTTTTTGTTCTCCGTTTATTTTTAATATAGCAGTTTTGTCATCCCTCGAGCAAACTTCATAAGGCCCCTTGTAAGCTGGAAGCAAAGGTTTATATATTCTATCGTCTCTCAAGAAAAAATGTGATGCCTTACCAAGTTCTGGATGTACGAAAATATTATCCTGTGGTGATGTTTAATAGGTTTCGGTTTTACATTCCTCATAAACGTTATAAGTTGCTGTGTATAGTAAGTTGGATCTGCATTTTCTGTGTTTTCCTGTAGAATGTCAGCTGGCATGCGCAGTGAGTTTCCAAACATCATCTCTGCAATGGAAAAATTATGGTTTTCTCTTATCGTGCACCTTAAACCAAATAAAATTGTTGTTAGAGATTTAGTCCATGGTATAGGGTGATGTGCTTTAATAGACGTTTTTAGTGTCCTGTGGAAACGTTCTATAAGTCCATTCGCCTGCGGGTGATACGAATTGGTTTTGACATGTTGGATACCTATTCTGCAACAGAAAGATTTAAAATCAGAAGATAAAAATTGACGGCCTTGGTCCGATATGATCTTCTCTGGGACGCCGTATTTTGTGATCCAGTTGTCCCATAAAGCACGTATTATTGTGGTAGCTGTGATATCTGCTATTGGGATTACCTCAACCCATCTGGAAAAACGATCTATAATTGTTAAGCAGTATCGCATACCTTCTGATGGAATAAATGGACCTATCAAGTCCACGTGGATTGTATGGAACTTTCCGTTAGGTAGTGGAATTGGAATAATTTGTGTTTTTGTGTGCTTGTGGATTTTTGCTTTTTGGCATGGTATACACAATTTACACCATTTTGTGCAATCACTTTTCATATTTTTCCACACACCTCTCTGGCTTATAGTTTTAATTGTATCCTTGGTACCTGTGTGACTTAAATTATGGATACTGTGGAAAAATTTTCTTTGTAAAGTTTTAGGTATATAAGGTCTCATGTTACCATTATGTGTGTCAAAAATTATTTGCAAGCCTTGAAAATTGTTTTTTATTAAATTAAGTGAGTGATCTTTTGTTTTTAACATGTCTAAAAGTTCTATGTCTTTTAATTGCTCTCTGGCTATTTCATCTAATGATATGTTATGATTCATTTCTATCATTTCGACGCGTGAGAAAGCATCTGCGACAACATTTGATTCACCAGTGATATATCTTATATCGGTGGTATACTGGGATATATAATCAAGATGTCTCTGCTGTCTGGGTGTTTCTTTAGCATAACTTTTTTTACTGAACATGAATTGAAGGGGTTTATGATCGGTAAATACTGTAAAATCTCTACATTCTAGGTAATGTTTGAAATGTCTTATAGTTTCATATATTGCTAATAGTTCTCGATCATAAGTGCTATAAGAGCATTGTGCCTTGTTAAGTTTTTTTGAGAAAAAACAGATTGGTTCATAATTATTTGATTCGTCTGTCTGTTGTATAACTCCACCAATGGCAAAGTCTGATGCATCTGTCCACACTGACAGTTTTTTGTTTGCATCAGGAAAACTTAACTAGTAGCATGTAATAAAGAATTTTTTACCTCTTCGAAATCGTTATTTGTGATTTCGTTCCATTCGACAGGTCTATTGTCGTTTTTTGTTGCCCCTTTTAGATAGTCGTTCCGTCTGACAAGTTTTTGTGCAGCCTTCGGTATAAATCGTCTGTAGAAGTTGGTCAGAGCGATGAATCTGCGGAGATCCTTTATTGTTTTGGGTTTTTTGTACTCACTTATGGCTTTTATTTTTTCTGGAGCTGGTCCAACTCCTGCTGCTGATATTTCATATCCTAGAAAAATTAAGGATGATTTGGCAAATTGACATTTAGAAGGGTTAAGTATCATACCATTCTCCTGTAGTCTTTCGAATAGAGCAGTCAGATGTCGTATGTGAGTTTTTTCGTCGGGTGACGCTATCAGAATGTCATCTATATATGTGTGTATTCCTTCTAGTCCTTGAGTGATGGTGTTCATGTGTCTCATGAACGTCTGGCACGCACTGGTTACCCCAAATGGCATGCGTAAAAACTCAAAATTCCCGAAAACGGTGGTAATTGCTGTCTTCTTGATGTCTGCTTCGTTGACAGGAATCTGATGATATGCACGCTGGAGATCTATCTTAGAAAAAATTTTACAATTGTGCAAATCATTACAAATATCATGAATATGTGGAAGTGCATATCTATCTGGCACTGTCATAGAGTTAAGCTTACGATAATCACCACACGGGCGATATGTACCGTCACTCTTTTTTACCATGTGAAGAGGCGATGCCCATTCACTGTTTGAGGGTAGGCAGATACCTTGAGCAACCATGTTCTCAAACTCTTTTTTCGCTTGCTTCAGCAGTTCTGGAGACAAACGTCGAGGTTTGAACATAAAAGGATTGCCACGGGTATCTATGTAATGTATTGTAGAATGTTGACAATCAGTATATGGTCTATTTATATCAATCAGTTTGGGATATTTTGCTAATAATTGATGGTAAGGGTTATTTTTATCTAGTAATGAAACTGACGAAATATCATTATCAATACAGTTTGTGTTGTAACCTACGACCTTATGTTTGTTAGTATTATCTATCAACATCTTGTTTCTAATATCTACAATTAAATTAAAGTGATTCAGAAAGTCTGCGCCGATAATTGCGCGTGGAACGTCTGCAATGATAAAGTTCCATCTGAAAATTTTCTTTAGACCGAGGTCTAAATTTAATGTGGTTGTGCCGAATGTCTTCACCACTGTCTCATTAGCTGCAAAGAGTTTTAGGTTATCTTTACCCTTTAAACTTTGGCGTAAACATATGGAACGCGGAACTAAACATAGTTCTGAACCGGAGTCAATCAAAAATGACGTACCTTGTATGCGGTCCTTTATGAAGAGACGAATTTTTGTATGCAGTTCACCCGTCTCGCTAGTGAACTGTTCTACAAGTTTTTTGAATTAGATGGTTTGTTTGATATAAATGAACACGGAGAAATACATTTGCGAGCTTTGTGTCCGAATTGCTCATGATAGAAACACAGTTTTGTACTATAGACCATTAAAGGATGACGTCACAGAAAAATCCGTGAGGGGCATCAGGCATCCCAACACAACACATTCACAGTGTTTACGGTGTAATATTAGGTGGGACGCCTAAAGAATAGATACCTAATAATAAAAAAAAACTGTCAGTGTCGATTTTGTTATAATTTTGTTGTCTGACTTTCTTTTTTTTCTCTTATGGCATAACATCCTACAAGTATGATTTGCGCAATTTGATTGTTTGCCCCCCACGCAAAAGCAAATCCATAGACAAGACCACGTGACCTTTAATGGTCTATTATTACAAGTCTTTACATTATTATAACTACGATATTTATTTTCGTTATGCTTGTAAGAAGCGTTGTTGTTTTTGACAGAGCTGTCAATATGTGAACTATGGCGGGTGTTGCCATGATAGAAATTTTTTCTATGAAAATTATTTTGATTTTTGTGTTGCAACTGTTTGTTGAGATTGTCGAATTTCTCAGTTAATTCAATCACTGATTGCTGTAAGGAAATAACTTTACTAGAATTTTTATCATCTTTAGGTTGAATGGAAGCTACTTCTAAGGGTTTGTAAATTGATGAAACTTTGTCTGCTAAAATTGCAATTTCTTCTAAATTTCTGTTATCGCTTGTGATATGAGCTTGTACCTGTTTGGGCAATTGTTGCACCCACAAATATTTTATCGTGGTGGTATCTAAATCTAAACCGACGGCTAACATTTTCATTTCCCTTAATAATTGTGACGGCAATTTGTCACCTAGTTGAATCCCCGAGAAAAGTTTTTCTCTGCGATTATCTGGAGATTCGCCCATTCTTTGAATGATTGCGTTTTTTAATCTGCTGTACATGGTATTACATCTGGGTAAAAATAAGATATCTGATACCTGACTAATATGTTCATGGTTGAGTTGAGCGACCAAATGTGAATACCTGGTGTCTTCCGCCGTAATATTGGCTAACTCAAATTGATTCTCTACCTGTAGAAACCAGAGTTCTACATTGTTTGTCCATATCGGTGGGATTTTCACGGACACTCGTTCTGAAAATATCGGAAAATTTGTATTAATTGTTCCTTCACTAGTACTAGCTTTCGCTGGGTGAGAGGTTGAATCGAAATTTTTGTTAGGAGTTGTCATTTTGTATCAAGTGTATGAGAAGAAAATTTTAAGTTAATTTTTAGAATTGAAATTATTTATTTTATTTTTGGATAAAATTAAATGGAATGTAAAATATTTGAATAAAATTGATTGATATACTTTCTTGTTTGATTGATTAAAATGTTTGGGAAAAATGTTTGCAGATGAAAAAATATTTGTGATAATAAAATTTTTTAGCAGAAAAAATTGGTACCCTGTCGACTGGTCTCAAACAGTGAATGTTCACAAAATATAATAATAATTAATGCTACTTACAAATAAAATGCTTTGTGTTATATTTAAAATCTGGAACATACAATTATATAAATAAGTACAATAAGTTATGTTCTGTCTTTGGCAGATTTTTTAAAAAGACTTGTAGTCTGAAATAAATAATAGTAAAAATATTTTAAAAAAAATAATAAATAAAATATGTGGCATAAAATATGTGGACGGTTTTCTGTTCTTTGCTTGATTAAAAAATACGGAGCTAAAATATCTTTTTATGTATTTTGTTCCGGGACTCTATATGCCTGAAAACCGTTCACAGAGAACTCTTCTGAACGCAGCAGTAAAGGTGAATAAAATTAGGAATTGATTAATGAATTGTTATTTAAATTGTTTCGTTCGATCACAGTTTGGAAATAAAGTTAAAATCAAAATTGAATATAGAATTAAAAGTTGTCAGGAAAATTTTCACTGATGTATTGTTACAAAAATTTTTAAAGAAAAAAGTTTTTTTAAAAGAAAAATGTAATAATTTCGTGTTCGTTCGAGGTCACCATTTATATGGATGGAAGGGGCTTTGTTGGTATAGATTATTAATGTTAAATATCCTCACAGATCCACTGTGTACATATTTTCCCTTTCTTCCATATACAGTTTGCAGAAGGCTTGATAAGTAAGAAAATTAGTTTGACTCTAAATGATTATATGAAATTAAATGCTGTGATTGAAAAGGAACGAAATGAAACAGTAATATTTTACTTACATGAAAATATGTTTTCACAAAGTTTATTCACCAATACACATGACAATAAAAATGTTAGTAATGTGTTAGACTAAAGTATGTTGTTTGCTGGACGTTCAAAAAAGATCTGACCTAGCTATTTATTCTCTACTTCCACCAAACATAATTGTTAAGGAAATATTCATCGCCATCTACCTATGATCGTTGTAAACTAATACCTAGCTAGTTACCAAGATATTTAGTAATTATTTTCAATGCGTGCTTCTTGATACTTCAGGTAGATGTCGCCACAGATTGTACCACTGTTCGTGTCCTTCTTCACTTGGTCCATATAGAGGTGTCTCTTGGTCGGCCTCTACCATTTTTGCCCTTGGTCTTACCCTCCGCGATGGTAGTGAGCAGGCCTGGGTGCCTGATGTGGCCAATCCAGTTAGCTCCTTGGCTAATTTTTTTTTAAGGAGTTACCTACTTTCGCCTACCCTTATTAACACCCCTTCGTTTTCGACATCTTCCGACCAATGAATCTTCAACATGCGTCTTTAGTAGCCGCCGACCGTCCGCTTTCACTCTTGCTGATGGTCCACGTCTCGCAGCCATATAGCAGAATACTCCATACAAAAACTTTAGTAAGGTTCGTATTGATAGATAATATTGTAACCAATATATGGTGAAAAATAAATATATTCGTGATCTTTATTGAAAGTTAAAAATTATATCATTATATACGGAATTTATGCCACTTTGTAAATTAAATTTATTATGATTATTGTCGATTTACGGTTTGTGAAATCTTTCTTTCTCTCTTTTAAAGTATTTGCAATTTTGTCACATGATAAAAATAAGTCTGCATTTAATATCTTTGCCTGTTTACTATTGTAATTTTTCATATTTAACCGTATCCAATAAATAAAAGAGAAAATAATAAAATTGTTCCATACAAGTACTAATTTTTATGCTAGCAACATCGATATGCAATTCTATTACTAACCTAACAATTAGTTGCTTTTATATAAAAATAAGAAACATTGATATATCATTGATTGTCAACTGTGTTGTATTAAAATACTCTTTTTATAAAAATGTTTCTTTTATACGTCCATTTACTATTCATTCATTCAACATTGTGAAGCTATTTTTATCTATGGTGAAATCATAAAACCATCTGTCAGTTTTGTTTTATATGTTGTGGGGGGTGGACGAATTGCTGTCACGATGGCGTCTTCTTCAGTGTGATATAAATATTACCAAATGCACATCGAAAACATTATAAATACCCTTAAAAAATATCTTTAAAATGTCCCACAAACATTGTTTAATTAATGCGTGTGGTTTAAAAAACATTATGTGCCATGTTTTATTTATATTTATTGTGTTTTCTATCACGTATGATTTTACAGTGAAATGTCATTACATTGATAATGAAAATGTTGATAAATTATATTCAAATGGTGATATGGATAGGTTTATCGAAAGCACAGACCAAAGGATACACCAACACGGCAGGCAGTGTGTGCATCAACATCCTAAAGTTCACGAAGTAAGTTTTTTTGTTTATTTTATATAATATCTATATTGTGCTATGTAGTCATTTACAATACACCGATTGCCGACTTACTATGGGTATTTTTAATATATATATATATTAAACACGGGGTGATTGAAAATCATAAATTTAATTAATGAGAGATGTTAAAATACTGATAATATGTAATTAACTGCATCGATCCTCTTGCAGGGAAGGCATAATGGATTTACCGATATTGTCATACACCTGGTTCTCGCACAAATATAATGTCATTGTTAATTCATCTGAGTATCAAATATGTACCTACTAAATCACTCGCAAACGAGTGGATGGCCTTGAGAAAAATAGAATAGAATAGAAATATGTACCTACATAGTAAAATCGTGTAACTAACAAGTTGAATAATTCATCCCTACATTTTATATTTTATACAAGTGGGGTAGTCAGGTGAGTTTACTGATTCTCATATGTGTGGTAGCCAGAGGACTAACTAACTGAACGTGTTAAACATATAGACCAGAGGTTTCCAAACTTTTTCTCTCTCATAGACCACTTGCTATGTTTTCCGGTTTTGGGTAGACCCCCTGCTACTCACTTTGAAATATTTCTAACAGTAGTAAAGTATATGTATTTATTGCTTCTTTATTTATTTTATTCTTCTTGCACATCATCATTCATATAACAAAATCAACAAATCAATTTACATAAAAAAAATGTTGTGATGATATACAGTGGCGACATTATCACTATATGGTGATTTCTTCCATCTAACCACTTGTAGTGGCATGGACCCCTTGCAGGTCCTCACCGACTCCTGGGGGTCAATATAGATCACTTTGGGAATCACTGATGTAGACCATTCTATTTATCCATTAAAAAATAGAGACATTCAGTATGGGTGGCATCATATTTCATCCTGAAACATAAACCTAGATTCTCCTTCAAAAAAATAATTCAAATTGGAGGTCTTTGCCAAATAATTATTATCAGCTAGGTGTATACCATATCATTAAAATATGTACTATAAACATAGACATACTAGATTTACGGTACATTTTTTTCGGAATATTTGTGTTCCAACATCGATGGCCTCTAAGCATTAGCAATGTATTGTCTTACAACCAACGTCAGTTTAAAACTGGATGCAAAATTCGATCGGCTGCATGACCGATTTTTCTTTGAATTACCGATCCAGTATAATTTATCTTTGACTATAATAATATAATACACGTAGCAAACTATAACAAAACATTTAAGGTAATATTTAGGTCACTATGAGGCGTGTGTATTGTAATTTGAATATAACAATGATGTCATACTGATGATTAGAATGCTAATTCTCACCCCCTCCCTCTCTGAGGGTGTAGATACAATATATTGCTTGTGGTAAACCCATTTCTATTCCAACTAATCAACTTAATGAAAAAAATTATTTTGATTTATTAAAATTTAGTGATTTTTAATTTCGAAATAATTCATCTAACTTTGTTTTTGTGCTTTTTCATAAAATAAAAAAACAAAACAAAGTAGATTGAATTCTCTTTTGAATATCGATTTTTATGTACAAAAAAGATGTTTTGTATGGTCATGTGATCAATGGCTACCCTTTTATGTGATAAACTACATCATGATTTTTTTTATTATTGTAACGATTATCTCACTATATCCATTTTCTCTACTCGCAATTTTCAGCATTATCGTCTTTCAAAAATTATCGTGAATTAAAATAATTATTTTGCGTAAATAATTATTGTGGTGAGAAAATTCCAATTAAGTATATTCAGAATCGATATGGTTACGTTGTCGAATGATTTATTTAATTTAATTGTTTTTACAAATTTGCAATACAATATCTATAAGAATACAATATTATAGATCACTCGAATATAGGTAATAAATTATCCAATCAAATGAATTTTATTTTAGACTATTTGCATAGTAGGATTATGATGTGGTTAAATTGTTATTCCCACACTTTTTTTTTATTTTATTTTTTATCAATTGTACCACTGAGTCAGTTTTGTTGTCATGAACATTGATCGTGATTTTGATGCACATCAAACTAAGTTTAGCAAGCAATGGTCTTAGTTCTTATGTAGTTTGTACTTTGTAATATTCCTCTGCGACATGGTACCGTATCTACATGGTATCGAGTAAAGTACGAACCGTCACATCGTTTTAGTTATAAGCAGTTCGGTCACCGTTAATCCAAACCTCAGTTTATTCGTTAACGAAATACGAGTAGTTAATTTAAACGTAATACAAGTTACAGCTATTTCTAAAAGCTTTATAAAGGTCCCCATCGCGATATTGTTTAGAACAAATATCTCCGGTGAAGAATAGGTCTTCTTCTCTTTTCTTTTGGTTTTCGAGTGTCCTGTAAAAGACAGGTGTTCGTAAAGTCTCGCGTTTAAGACAGTTGGCATATTCGATTCAGGGATGAGGCGTGAATGAATTCTTTTTTGTCGGACCATCTGCATGTTTTTTTACATGCGGTTGGTCCACTTGTGGGATATGTCGTGATGGTGCAGTACAGTTGTAGTAACTAAAAAAAGGATCATTCAAAAAGGCATTACCCGTTATACCAGCAAATATGGGTAATCAAATAAAAGTATTCACAATTTTAACTTAATTTTATCCGTTAATCGTTTGGTAATTAATACCTTGTTCTGAAGTAATATTATTCCATTCACGATTATAAATCATTTGGTAAAAGTACTTACTATACAGTGCAGCTCACTGCACCGATGAAAAGTGAAATTATTTTATTAGGTATCTATAGCTATATTACCTACACCTATATTCTCATATTGTATACCTTTATACGAAATACAATGTTATTCACACGAAATTCGAATTCGAGTACAGCGAATCATTCACTGTTCGATCATTCAGACTTTAAACAACATAACAATCAGACGGTTTTTATTCTTTCGCCCTTTAACTTTTATCGAGATGAAAGCCGCCCTTTACACCAGTGCCATTAAGACGGTCGAAAAATTGTAGAAAGGTACCAAAGGAATAAATCTTTTGTCATTATCATCATGAGAACAAAGAGAAGAAACAAACATCTTCTGTCGAGAATAAGTTGAGTCTGTAGCAAAAAACAAGTTGAAACCATATCGGACAGTAATTTATTTAGATGCAATGAATCTCTCTCTATAGCTATACCATAAAGGTATTTCTCACAAGTGGGGTAGTCAGCGGACCTACTGTATGTAATAAGGATGCAAGTCGTCCTCTACGTCTCATAAAAACTCGAGACATTTAGGATGGGTGACAAATGTCTTCTTCGTAATGTTTTTCGAACACCTGCTTCTTACAGGATACTATTGAAAACTTACGTAGGAGAGTGGAAGACCAAAAATATTTACCTTTATTCAATATATAAATAAATACCTTTGTATTTATTAAATGAGCAATAAAACGTGTAGGAAAGAGGATCTTTCAAATAATCTTTCAAATTTCAGAGAATGCTCAATGCGACCGTGGTGGAGGTTGGAATACTCGTAAGTACGTATTGTCAGTCTCAAGGTCTTGCAGTGTGCTTAAAATAATGGATCCTAATTAAAATTCATAATATTTTTGTATGAAACGACATTACGTTGACAAAAGACTACATTCATATTTAAATTTCTGCCGGTGTCGTGTTGGTACGACTAGGAAAACAAACAAAAAAAAAACTCGAAACAAACGAAAAATCTAATTGATAAATATCTACATAACATAATGTTATATGCTCACAGTATATTGTATTTTAATTATTTCATGGTTATTGAGGGCTTTCAGCGTTGTATGAAAATCTTTAAAACCAATCTTTTTACTACTGTTGTGCCCTGCTAAGTAAAAACACAGTAATTACCAAAACATAGATGTGTCAGAATCGCAGTCCAAGTTTGAAACTACCTTTTTGTGTGTATTTTTTCACGTATAAACAAAAAACATGCCACAAATTTTTTTTTTTATGGGGTAGTGCTCTGTTTTTTTTTTCAAATTGGAATGAATAGTTACTGCCAATATTTAACCAGCTAGTTTTTGCTCCATACTCCCGGGACTTGCATTGAAGGGCGAATTATGAAAGATGACTCATAAAATCAACAAAATTTCATGTTTGGGTTATATTCTGCATTGGAATAGATATGAAATTCTCCGACTTATATTGGCGAGGAAGATTTAAGGATGACGTGGTCTTTGTAGAAGGCAAACTTCACGGTTATGCAACGTAAAAGTTTAAAATGGAATGAGACGTGGATAAATTTTTCTGACTGGGCAAAACAGGGAACCTTTGCAGGTGTGATCATCAACGTCGGAGAAACATACTGTGGTACAAAGAAGAAGAAGACAAATTGGAAAAAAACACGGTATGTAGTTAATTTCCAAATGACTTTTATTAACTTCGCGATTAGTAATAAGTTATACTAATCACTTGATGATGAGTCGAGAGTCTCCGAATACTAGTAAGCGAAGTTAATAAAAGTCATTTCCAAGTTACTACATACTGTTTTTTTTTTTCAATTTATCTTGAAATAGACTTCCAACAAGTACCTCCGGTCAATAACATCGAAGAAGAAGACGTTTCTTCTTCACGACTATGTCTAATCGAGGGAGAATTTTTTTCGATAACAAATCGAATTATTGAATTATGTTGGTGTATGAATTTCATTGTAACTATTTTGTACATATAAGGATTTAATCGTAAGATCTCCTGCTATATTTGCCTTTTCCATAAATGATGTGATCGTGTGGCGTGATAAGATAAATAGATAGATAACTCCATAGTCTTTCTCTTTCAATTATGTTAATTTAGTTAAATAATACCTTTTTTTCAATCCAATCATTTTATTGTGTGCTATAACTTTGTATTGATTTATAATTATATTCACGATTCATTCTTTCGGGTGGATTGTCGTAATGAATTAGAATGTTTTTATTTAGTTTATACCATCACGCCATATTGTAACAATTCCCATTAGGCGCGTTCACTATTGTGATTGTGAATCAAAAGTGAAGTGATGTGTATAAAAATATGCAAACCTTGATTCGATTGCGTGTTTCTCACGGTGTATTTCTATAATCCCTGCAAAGAATCAACATTTAATTTGGCAATTTGGGTTATAATAACCTTTTACTCAAATAATTGCATGGAAAGAACACTGATACAGAAACATTCACTGTGTCAGTGCTTAGGTAGTAGAATTTCATAATGAAATGAATAAAACAAATATTTTATTCTACTATTCGATCTATTCACGAGAGACAATCTTGACAATGAATAAAACAAATAAATAAAATAAAATGAATAAAACAAATGAATAAAACAAATGTTTTATTCTACTATTCGATCTATTCACGAGAGACAATCTTGACAATGAATAAAACAAATGAATAAAACAAATGAATAAAATAAAATGAATAAAACAAATGTTTTATTCTACTATTCGATCTATTCACGAGAGACAATCTTGACAATGTCATAACAAGACGAAAGACGTCTTTCTGGTGAATAAATCGAACAGTGAAATAAAACATTTGTTTTCTTTATTTCACTGAGATAGTTCACTACGTGCTACAAAAAGTCAGACATTCTGGAGTCAGGATGAATGGCATGCCGCATCGTTGAATTGAAAATACTAATATAGTCGGAACATACATAGGTTCATACTGTAATGTCATCTCATGAATAAGATAAACTGAATTAATATATAATATGTGATGCTTTACTAATACCAATAACTGCCTCTTGCAGGAAACATGAATTTACAGAATAGACTGAAAAGATTTACTCTACTACAGGAAATGCACGTACTGAACGTGTATTTCTGTGTTATGAAAATTTGTTTGAAATTTTGACAGACAATACCTTCCGGCCAATAATTGTCTAAAATTTACGTTTATTGTGCGTTTGAAATTATTGAGTTGCCGGACTGTAATAGATCCTTAATTCTTTTTTTGATATTTTGAGCAGCCAAATTAACTTCACTTGAGAGGCATTTTAATTATATAGTTAATTCAGGTACGAGGTATGGTGCTCATTTTATTTTTGTTCCATGAGAAAGAACCATATTAAGATTAGTCCATTTTAGGAGATGCCATGATAGTATACATAAATGTATGAGAATTTTATCCAATAGTTCTTCTTTTCCTTTATCCCGTTCCCGTCCACTCCTAGAGGAAGGCATACTAAGCATCCTTAGACCGCATCCAATTCACATTATCACCAGATCATTCCTCTATTTCAATGGTCAATGCGATATTTTCTCATTCATACCTCAAGGCATTTCCCACAAGCAGGATCTCTAATTTACCAGCTGCATACAATAAACACGCAAGTCGTCTTCTTGATGTCGATATTCGAGGTGGGTGTAGGGGATTCGATCCCGGCCCTTTTTTCTAATCCCGGGATTTCGGGATTATCTATACAGTTGATCCCGGGACTAGTCCCGGGATTGTATTGATAATGTAAAGTGGTAACAAAAAGTCAGTAAACCATGTCAAAATCAGTTTTTTTTTATTTATCTAGCAATGAATTTAAGTTTCGAAGCGCGAAGGGACTATGGTCAAAAATACCGCTCTACCACTACCGCGAGATTAGTATGTTGCAGCTGGTCTCCTGGCTACCCCACTTGTGGGATATGCCGTGATGGTATAGTAGTAGTAGTAGTAATTTAAGTTTCGAATCTGCAAAAAGTCGGTTAAACAAAATTATACTTCAAACATCTTCTAAAATAAACAAACAAGGCACTTATGATTTGTAAAACTAACAATTTAACTTTTTTTTTTATTTTTAAATTGTATTCTTGTATTTGTATTTATTTCATAGTTTTAACCCAGAACAGTTTTAGTTTAGTGGGGCAATATATTCTATAATGTTGTTTTTATGTTTGTTTGTATGTACTATTTTGGATTTTTTTTTAAAATCAACTTAGTTAGACTTATTTAGCTTAACCCATAACAAAAAAATACATACTACAGGAATCAATGTTTAAACTCGTATTTTTAAATTAAATTGACCAGAGAGAATTATTTATTTGAATTAGGTCGGTGAGTGATTTTTTGATGCTATTTTTTAAAATATCAAATCGCTCAAGCATGGTTAAGAGGCTATTCCAACGCGATTTGCAGTTAAACAATAAATTAAGCTCTCTTCCATGTTCCTTTTCAATATAGTTTTGAAGCATAGTATCATTCTCAAAGATGCTCTTTTGAAAATAAGAACCACTACGAACTTTCTTTACGATTTCATTGATATTCCAGTCATTGGTCTAACTCACCATTACCGGTTTTATAGATTAATCCTGAGTCCAGTTCTTCATTATCATCATCCAAATCATCAATAAAAGGCGATAGCCTTTTATGTATTAAATAAATAAATAAATTAAATATCATCACTAAATAAATCACAAACGGCTAAGTGAATACCGTGTGCAAAACAAACTAGGTGCTTTGCATTAACAAGTTTTCCAACCTTCAGCATAGCATTTGGACCATCAGTAACTATTGCCACAATATCGGTATCTAGTGAGATATCGAACTCAGAATAGCGCTCTTTTAAGATACTAACACAAGCTTCGGATGTCAGTGATTCATTGATGCGAATGAGTCCCAAATTCTTGACTTATTGTATAATTGTATTAATCCCGAAAATCCCGGGATTTCTTAAATTAAATCCCGGGATTTTCGGGACTAAAATACGACCGGGAACCCGGGATCGAATCCCCTAGGTGGGTGGCACACTCGTACCAACCTCGTCGCTGAAATCAATATGTTCAATGTCATCGTGCTTAAAATAGCCTTTTACAGAAGACTCAAAAACTTACTCCATATATTATATTATTGTAATTTACTGAAACATACGTTGTTAGGAAGTGTAGTAGTGATACTGTATATATATTTCACATAACCATGTCATGTTTAATAGACACTATGTTATACATATTATTCTGTGTTAGGCTAGGATGTATACATGGTGTAATTAGTGTCATTTAGTGTTTGCATATATTTGCATGTTAATTATTAAATAATATTCACAATATTTTTAACTATATTTTATTCTTAGCAACGTAGTACATATTAATAATGAATGATAAGTATTGGGTGAAGCGTAAAAACACTGCGTTATCTTTTATTTTATTCAAAAAAATATATCTGGGGTTTGTTATAAACCCAAATACAACCTTATACACCTTTCACACTAAGCAAAAAGCTTGAGCCGTGAAAGGGGATATAATATATATCTGTTTATATATATTTAATATTTATCTGTATATATCTGTTCTATTTACGCTGCCATAAGTGGAGTGACCAGCGTATGTACTAAATTATCATATCGCTTTCTAACTTTCACAACCTCGTATTTAAAAAAGTACCATTTTGAGGGAGACATTAAAAACTCCATAACTTTTTCTGCACAACAAAAATATATTTTCTGTTAATGTATAATTTATTCTGCGAATAATAAAAAAAATCACTATAAATTTTTACATGAGAGTATTGGTATCTTGTGAGGAATAGACAAGAAAATAAATTTAGCTCCAAATTGAAAAAAAATAGATACGAGGTTGTGAAAGTTAACAAACGATATATACCTATCGCCTTTTCTCCCTGTAGGTATTATAAAAAATCTGATATGGATGAGTGGCATAGTTTATGTTTTTTACATGCAGTATTGTAAAACGATTTATCGGCAACATTTCACCAAATATGAATTGTAGATGAATTGCTCAATGTGGCCATTTTAGGCCCCCTGTTCTCATGGATGAATGGCATAATTCATAATATAAATTTATAACATGTTTATTACTAGCAATATTGTTCTTTCTGTCTTGGTTCTGATTGGTTTATTTGTTCTATGTTTATATGAACAAATTTGATTTAGTGATTAGAAACGCCACTATATCATTGAGATAAATATTGTCAGTGATCATTCGGGATGACGATTGAAAGCAATTTCCACTCGACATATTGTTGATTAAAGCTCCTTTAACTCAAATAACCTCAAACAAGTTTTCTCCTATAATTTGTCTTGTTCTCTATGAATTGGTATCGATTCATATCGTGTGCTTACGAGATTTTTATGAATTTATATTCATTTTTAATTACTGTGTTTTTTTTTTAAATTTATGAGAATATGTCTAAATTCAGAAACATGACCGGGGGTATAGACATTGTAATGAAAGCACAGGCTGAAAAAATGAACTAGTCTTTAGTCCTTTCACTTTTAGAAGATCATCCGGAGTGAAGCAATAATGTGAATGTCTCTTTAGGGATAGCTTGTTAGGTAGGTACGCTCTTTTACATTGAATAAATTTAAAGTTGCATGTTGTATAACGTATTTATTTACATATACACTTTTACTTTACATATAAATATGTTACAAGTGTTATTTATTGATAACAAATGCTTGTATGTTTTTATTTGCAATTCCCATTCTAATTGCGAATGATTGCTACATTGTGTTAATTCTCGTGTTTATGTGTTGGACATTCACTTGCAGTACATATTATTGTATTGAGTTTTCGTGTAATAATACGACAATTTACACTGTAGCTAGAAGAAGGGACCGTAAGTCAAAATTGTATTTTGAGATATGGCTATTTAAAGTTTTCAATTGCATCTCCTTCAATAGTATATTTTACATTATATGACCTGTTACTCGACGTATTTTTTTTTAATTATGTAATGAAATGAATAATATTTATTATTGTTTAATGTTACTATTGAGTATAACTAACGCACGACTGGTTTCGTGGAATTCGCATCATCTACGCAGGATACAAAATTAATGCCGATACGATCAATGATATTCTTAATATTTTTATTTAGAAAAATGCTAATTTTAACAGAGTAAAAACATTTGCAATTAACATTCAAACTAAAATACCCACAAAATTTACATGGACCTTTAAGCGAAAAAAATAGAGTAACAGATCGAGACATTTTGATTACAAATTTGCATGAGCACAGGAAAGATTTGGGAAAATGTATTTCTACGTTCTCCGAAGTAAAGGTCCACGGGTCCTTATCGTTGCCGACGCCTCAATTACCTATTATAATTACTATGATTTGGTGGTCTCCAGACTGGATTATTGCAACAGCCTGTACTTTGGTCTTCCTATGGTGCAATTGAATAGGATCCAGGCTGTATTCAACGCTGCTGCAAGACTTCTTCTGAGAGGTCGAAGATTTGAGCATATTACTCCTCTCTTGCACAACTTACATTGGTTAAGGGTAAAGCAACGGGTGGAGTATAAGATATGTGTGATGGTGTTTTCGGCCTTGAAGGGAGTATTACCATCTTATTTGTCGGAGATGTGCGAGATGGAGACCATCAGTGAAAGACGGCTCATGCTTCGCTCAGCACAGGGTGAGGCAAAATGCAGACTTGTTGAGCCATCTCGATCTCGCAAAACAGGCTTTGGAGATAGAGCGTTTAGTGTTGCGGGTCCCAGATGTTGGAACAAGCTGCCTCTGTGTCTGCGAGAGGAGGTGAATGGAGAGAGTTTTAAAAGAGGACTGAAGACACACCATTTTGCTGGAAGTTTCGGGTGATGGATACGATAAACGGCGCCCTTGAGGTCATGTTATGAGTAAACGGCGCTTTACAAATTGTCCATATATATATATATATATATATATGATTTAATGTGAATAAATTCGTGAATATATTTTCGTGTCCAATAATCTCTACTAAACAATTGCACAGCATCTTTACAGTCTATATTTAAATTTAAGTAAAAAAAAATTAAACATATTTCAGCACCAAGTGATAAATTTCGAAAAAATACTTGCGACTAAACTTTACAAAATCCCAAAGAAATCAAATCATGCGAAATAAAGTATTTTCGCGTACTTTATTTTTCTCATAAAGTATAAAGTACGATTTCCTGAAATAACGTACAATACTTTATAATAAAGTACGGGTGGCAACCCTAGCGTTATCGCTTAGTTAAAGTTGTTGAATATCTTATTCACAATGTTTCTAGAATACCGCATATGGGGTTTGGTTCTTTCTGCCTACCGCACTTGGGATACGGCTTAGTATAGTATAGAATTTTAGAATAATTCGAAACTTGAGTAACAATACCGGAAACTCCAAAGGAACAAGCTGTAGGAAGGTTCAATATATGGTTTTTCATTATAACATGTCCTTTGTAGTATTTAAATATGGATCCTTTCGTAATTGAATAAAAAAAATGATTGTGTAAAGGTTGTTGTATCATTGATTAATTCATTTATACGGGCGTTATTATAATTTACATAAAAGTCTTTTTCCTGATACATCCGTTATTGCGAATCGCGTTATTATTTTCTTGGTAACATTCTCTTACTAATTCACATAACAATGTATTCAAAAGACATGAATATTTATGGAAAATACATAATTTGTATTAACTACTGTTTTATGTCGATACAAATCGGTCTACGAATTAGAGATGGGTAAATAATGATTCAGGAGTCGGATCAGTGAGCCATACTTATTTGATGTATTGAAGATTCGGTCGGATCAGAAGAAAAAAAGATCCCTGATTCGAATCACTAAATCAGGCGCCTATCTACTGATTGAAACACCTCAAAACAAACGACTCCATTATACCTGACCCTTAGGATCAATAACTCAAGTATCCGCTCCATCTAATGACTCGTTTATTGATTCACCGATGCGGCTAATGAATTAAATCTTTTTAATTGAGTAGCCCAATACAATCGGCTTATAAAATATTAAACTGAGAGCTGAAACTTAAAATCACCATGAAAAAATTACGAAGTCGAAAGGAATTTTTACATAGGTTACATATTTTCATCTTATTTTTTTATCATCGCGCACGCCAGTATGTCACTTATTCTAAATGTCTTATTTTTTATATGCACTTACATTGATAAATTATTACGAACTTCTACCATGAACCGTTCATAGATAAGGACGATGAATTAAAACATTATGTATCGGATCACTTCATTTAGTCATTTTGCCCATCTCTATAGTACAAATGACTAACATTATTTCCAAATGACTTGTTTTAACGATAGCGATGCTTCGGATATTTTACATTTTGTAACGTTCACAAACACAGACAAAAATTTATTAATTTATGGAGAAAGAGCTTGTATTATTTCAGTTATAACATATTGTTAATATTTAATAATAATTTTGAAATACTCGCATAAAGTTTCAGCATAAAATATAGTTTCATCAAAACATGAACTCAATTTTTATATGGCATACCTAGTGCAAAATGCACAACATCCATTCATCTTCTTGTAGAGATGTCCTGTCCAGCGTAGAAAGTACTCCCGCTCGTCTGCGGATAGACATCAAAAATTGCCGTACAAAAAGCTATCAACATGGGATCTGCAGCCCCTCCAGTTTCGGAAAATAGTTTGTTACATTTTATAAAAGCAAATAGTGCAAAATAAAAACTAATAGATTGTTATGATAAAATAACGTTGGAACGGCCTCTGTTCGTAAATGTAATAAATAGGAAAAATTGTACTTACCACATTTGTGCACTATGCTATCGATTTATAAAGGGAGTTCTCCCAAGTAGGAACGGCCTCTGTTCGTAAATGTAATAAATAGGAACATAGGGCTACTTTTTCAAAAAGAAAATATTCCGCACGAGTGTCATATTGCTATTGTTTATATGATTTAATTGAATGGGTCAGTTGTATGAGAGACATTGATGTTATATTTTTTATGGCATTGATTAAATGCCTCCACGATGTAAACATAACAATGTACAGATACCTATTGGTAGATAAAACAGCTCTATAAGTTGTTCCAAATGATTGTTTACAAGTGGTGTGTAATGGTTTGCTCGCTCTGTTTATTGAATTAATTTTAAGTACGTACGTACCCACATATATTACTCAATGAGTCGACTTTGCAGTCTCATCATTTTAGTATGATTATTTTCATCTCAGTCTCTCCGGGTGGCTCTCTTTCTCTTTTTGTCTTTATTGGTATCGCTGGGAGCACTTAATTACATTTACGTGTTTTGCGGTCGTTTGATGTGTCCACATAAGATTCTTTGTTATTCGTTGTATGTGGTTTTGATGTTCTCCATATTATCAACTGTTCGAATGATTAAAAAATGAATATGTTTTGAATTGCATAAAACTTACCCATACCTTTGTTGAAACATTATTGAACTCCATTAAATAATGTGTCTTGAAGATTTTACGAGGAAGTTACGATGGTTTGGACATCTTGAAAATTTTACGAAGAAGTTGCGATGGTTTGGACATCTTGAAAATTTTACGAAGCAGTTACGATAGTTTGGGAATGTGGAAAAAATGGACAGAATGACCAAGAAAATATATTTGGCTGAGAGGAATGGTGCTCGGAGACGCGGCCGTCCGAGGATCAAATGGTAAGATCATACTAATCAGATCCTACTGGACGGTCACGTGTTGAGCACGTTGAACAGGAGAGCATGGATGAGGAATTGTATGACTGTGACGGAAGCGAAAGGTGTATGCAAGGATAAAAGGGAGTGGCGCTCGATCCTTTCTGCCTACCCCACGAGGGAAGCGATGTGATGGTATGTATTAAAGATTACCAACATGCTTTATTCATGTATTTTTTTATAGGAAGGACTGGGAAGGGGGACGCTTGTGTTATTTGTAGGTTGTATACAAGGCAGGTTTATATGTAATGTCTCTGCAATATAGAAAAGACGATGTTCCAATGAGAGTTGGCCAAAAGATTATCATCCTTTCGTCCACAAAGGCTGCAACGGCCCAGATGCCCCATTTCACAATACATCGTTTCTATGACAATAAATTACATCAGAGCTCTAGGAATGTCGTGAAAAGAGGTGATTTAATTGACGCAAATACAAAATCTCAGTTCAAATAAAACGATTTTACTGTATCTAGATTTGTTATTTATAATGTAGCATTGTCATGTAATAAATAACATTATTTGGATGAGAGACATGATATGATTTTTTAGATTATTATGTACTAATTGTTATTTTTTGAGCTTTTTATTTGCTACCGCGGTTTCGGTGGAGCGTCCACCATTAACGAGCGTTAATCTAAAACTTAAAGTTTATCTAAAACGTTAATCTAAAACTAAAAGTTTTAGATTAACGCTCGTTAATGGTGGACGCTCCACCGAAACCGCGGTAGCAAATAAAAAGCTCAAAAAATAACAATTAGTACATAATAATCTAAAAAATCATATCATGTCTAGAAATTGTAATATTGTGAATGCCGAAAACATAAGCAAAGTGGATGAGAGACATCAGCAATAGATACTTACAAATAAAGTTTTTATCTAATTAATTTATGTTGTGGACTTATATATTGTGATTGAATAGTTTCTCATCGCTGTTTTGTGGTGTTTTACGAATATTCGCCTTTTACAAAACACTCGAAATATATTGTATATCTCATCGCACATAAATGTATACTTACCGTCAATGTATTTCCCACGTGTGGGGTAGTCAGTAGACTAGCTATATGTAATAAATATGTAAGTTGTCCTCATTGTACCAATTAAAAAATACATTCCGAATGGGTGTCATACCTTATTTTTTAATTGGAGATGTGTTAAATGTGAGGTAACACTCTTGCCTTCTAATCCCGAGGTCTCGGGTTCAATCCTTGGCCAGGGCAAAATGAGGAATGACCTTTTTCGATTTTTTTTAGGTCTGGGTGTTACATGTATATGTGTTTAGTGCATTGTATACATGTGTAATGTCCTGATAGCACCCATGATATAAGATACCTAAGATTATTATTATATACTAAGATTGTTATCTTAGTTTGGGACTTTCTCAATCTGTGTGGATTGTCTATACATGTTTTGTTTTTTTTTTTTTTTTATTATTGGCGATGCATCCTTGTTTGGATGATTTCCGCCATTTATAATCATGGGTTTATTGTTTCAGGTTATAACTATAGATTAAACTAATTAGTTCAATAATGAGCAAAAGTGATCAATTTTTTAAAGTACAATGAAATTTTTCAGAACAAAATCAAACAACATTCCATACACCTTATCATCCTCTAAACCAAGCAGATAGCTGATGTTAAGTGGGTATTCTACATTCTGAAGGGAGAAATACAAATCACCGCGGTCCCGAAGTGGGCACGCGAAAAAGACGTGGTCGAGAGTCTCATAATCTGTACCACACTCACAGTCAGGAATTGATGCGAGACCCAGTTTAAAGAGATGACTCTCCAATCTATGGTGATTGAATCGCATGCGCGAAATCGTGACAATCTGGGTTCTATTTATCTTCTTTTTGTGATACCAAGGTTTTCTTGTTATCTGTTTTTTAATACACTTATAATAAAATCCCTTATGGTTACTTGCTGAGTTCCAAAGTTGTTCCCATTCCTGATATACTTCTCTCAAGGCCGCTTGAGAAAGGTCGCTATTTGGTATAATAAGCCCGGAAGGATACAAACCATCTTCAGTAGCCTTTTTAGCTAAAGTGTCAACTTTCTCGTTATGATTTATACCGCAATGGGAAGGAATCCATACCACAACGGCGTCTCCTCCTTTCGTTTTGAACTCGTGTAGGGTCTTCCTAATATTCAATATGTTAATGTTTTCACAGTTAAAAGGGTGAGTAATTATCAAGGATTGGACCAGTGAAAGCGAATCTGTAAAAATAGCAACCTTGTCAAAACGTAAACGTTGGCTAATATTTAGAGCCTCTAGCACAGCTAAAGCTTCAGCAGTAAAAACTGACGCCTTTGGAGGCAGTTTTAACAAAGTAGAGGAATCATTATGAGGAAAGTATACTGCTGCCCCAGAGGGATTGTTCTGGGAAAATTTGGAGCCATCCGTAAATATGTGAATGTGGTGAGGCCATCTTTTAATAGTCTCGAATTGAAAAAGTTGGTTAATCTGTTGGGGCGTCCGTTTTGTCACTTTGTCAATTCCAACGTTTTCAACAACATTAGGCTCATGCACTAAAGTTTCGAAGGAATATTTGTATATAGGAGAGGGAGATGCTTGTCTGGTCGTAAATGGGTGTGTTTTGAATTTTTCGAAACTGCTACACAGATAAGGCTTTTTTTTGTTTTTCCAGAATCTATTTGAATTGCAAAGTTGATTCAAAGTGAGCAGGTTTTTCGATAGTGGGTGGTCAATGAATTGGATTCTTTTGATGAGAAATGAGTCGGACAGGAATTGTCTTCGCAGTCTGAGAGGCATATCAGCACACTCAACTTGAAGAGAATTGATTGGGGTGGATGGGAATGCGCCAATCATTAGTCTGAGGGACTTCGATTGTACTCTCTCTAGCTTACGCTCAAGAGTTGAAGTAAGTGGAGTTAAGAGAAAACTTGCATAATCAAGATGGCTCCTAATTAGCGCATTGTACATGATTTTTACGGTGGAGGGATGAGAACCCCAAGAAACTCCGACTACAGCTCTTAAAATATTTAAATTTTCTCACATTTAGTAATAGTTTTGTTCACATGAGAATTCCAATTCAGTTTTCTGTCAATAGTAAGACCTAAGAATTTTACTTCCTCGACTTGAGGAACCAAATTGTCTCTTATATTCAGAGAAATGGTGGGATTGATATGTTTTCTAGAAAACACCACTGTTTTGGATTTATCAGCTGAGAGCTGAAAGGAATTTCGTTCCATCCAACTATTTAATCTGTTAAGGGCTGTTTGCAATGAAAAAATACCTTTGTCAACTGTTTTGTTTGAAGAATAGACGACGACGTCATCAGCATATTGCAATACCTTACAGTCGTCCGGAATAGATGCCTCTAAATCCGCGCAGTAGATGTTGAAAAGGAGAGGGCTGAGAACAGATCCCTGTGGTAATCCGCTCCATATTCGTCTATATATTTTCCTATCTCCATCATGAACGATGATATTTCTATCTGAATACATATTGAATATTAAACGAGCCAAAGAACATGGAATATTGAACTTTAAAAGTTTTTCATATAAAGTGAGGATGTTGACATTATCATATGCTGAGGTGATATCTAAAAACGCAGCAGTGACCAACTCTTTCCTTGTAAAAGCTACTTGAACATCTGATATGAAAGTACTTAAGTTATCCATGCAGGACAAAGACTTTCTGAATCCGAATTGAAAGTTTGGGAGGCACGAGCAATTTTCGATGTACCAGGTAAGTCTATTACAAATAATTCGTTCAAATATCTTCATGGTACAAGAAGCGAGTGCTATAGGCCTATACGAAGCGCCAGCTTGTGGGTCTTTGCCAGGTTTCAAAATAGGGAATATGATTTGGGTTTTCCAGTCTGAAGGGACGTATCCGATCTCCAAAATTGAATTGAAGATTTTCAATACATTTTCTAAGAAACATTCTGGAGATTTTTTCAAGAACAGGTAAGGAATGTTATCATCTCCAGGGGCAGTATTTTTCACTGAATGAAGGGTAAATTTCAGCTCACTCCTTCGAATTTTAGATGTAAGGATTGATGATTTGTCAATTGTTACCTCTGAGGTTTGAGGAGTGGATATTTGGTTTTCATTGGGAACCAACGGAGGAGCTATTTTATTGACAAACTCAGGGAGCCAAAGGTTTGAAGGGCATCTCGTTCTAGGTGGAATTTGAGAGCCTCTAAAACGTCTAACCATATTCCATACGGTAGATGGGGGAGTAAAAGGGGATAAAGATGAGCAAAATTGACCCCAACTTTGTCGCTTAATTTTTCGTAGTCTTCTTTTTACTCTAGCTTGAATAGCTTTTGCAGCAATGTAGTTTTGTAGGTTGATATTTTTTTTTAAAATACTCATGGCTTGTTTCCGTTCGTTTATTAGTTTGACACACTCTTCATTCCACCATGGAGCGTTTTTTGGATGCTTTTTGTTTCCATTCTTTAGTGGGATACTTTCGTTGGCTGCTGTATGGAGTATGTCAGTAAGGATTCTGTATTTAGTTTCAATTGATGAGCAGTCTTTATCGATAGGATTATCAGAACATAATCGTTCAATAGAGTGTGAAAAAAGCTTCCAATTCGCCCTACTTAAATTGTATTTGGTAGGACCGGAAGAAGTTTGTTTAGATGAGTTACGAGAAAAGGAAATAACGATTGGAAAGTGATCGCTCGAGCATGGATCTTCAGAGATTTCCCAGTATGTTAAACTGGCTATGTTAGCTGTACAGAGAGAAACGTCAACCGCACTAGGGTTTTGAGTAGGAGAAGACAGTCGAGTCGGTGAACCATCATTCATGATATACAAACAATGAGCATCAATGAATGATAGCAGTTTGTTGCCTGGTCGATCGGAACTATTACTACCCCAGGCGGGACAGTGGGTATTGAAATCTCCAAGAAAGAAGAAAGAAGTAGGTAGGAGAGAAATTAAAGAGTCCCAGTAACTTGTGTCGAATCCAATATTAGGAGGATTATAAGCAGAGACGTAGCCTACACCATCCACAACGGCGGCGACTACCTCCAGAGTAGGGTTATATGGTAAGGAAATTGGTATGACCGATAAGGAAGATGCAATAAGTAGAGCGGCTCCGCCACCTCTTCCATCTGGACGATCAGATCGAAGACAAATGTAGTTGGGAATGTTAAAAGAAAAGTGAGGTTTTATCCATGTTTCTGATATTGCTGCTATCTGAATGTTGTGGGAATTCAATAAAAAAATGACTTCTGATTTATTGGAGACAGCGCTTCTGGCATTCCATTGCAAAATATTCATGTTTTCTTTACCTGTAATAATTTCGGGGGGTATGTTGAAAATGTTTTAGTTTTGGGCTGATTTAAATTTCTCCAATAAATATAGGAGAGGAGAAAAAGAAAAAAAGAAGAAGAAAAATGATCCAAGTATTAGACACTCTCGAGAGGATTTTTCCTCTCGACGAGCATTCTAATAATAGGTATAACCTTCGTGGCAAAGGATGATTTATCTGAATTATTAAGAACAAATTCTATAAGTAGTTCAATAAGAGTATTGAAAATGTTGGTCTCATCGATTTCTTTTTTTTGATCTTGAGAAGGAAGTTGCTCTTTTGGAGCATTTATAGCACATCCTGGAGTAGGATTTGTAGCTTCACCATTTCTGTAACTAAGTAGTTCGTTGATTTGGGAAGAATAATTTGTTTGTGGAAGTGAAACTTTTTTCTCAGCCTTTTGGAATTTATGGTTCTCTCTAACTAAATTTTCAGCAAAGTTTTTATTTTGAGAGGATTGTACCACCTCGCTATATGATTTGGATATTTTCGGTATAGTTTTTTGTGCTTCCGAGAACGACATGTTTTCAGAGGCCATCATATTTTTAATATTTCTCTGTCGTGTTAGTTCTGGACAATTACTATCCAGAGCATTGTGACAGCCTCCACAATTAGGGCATTTTGGTTCTGTTGCGGCACAATTATCCTTCGTGTGAGCGGTCGAACTGCAATTAGCGCATCTTGGAGTAGATTTGCAGTTATTTTTTTGGTGGCCAAAACGGGCGCAGTTATGACACATAATAGTAGGTAATGAATAAATTTCCACAGGGAGAGAGTTATAGAAAAGATAAATGTTCCTTGGAAGGGTTTGATCTTGTAGTGTTAAAACACAGGTTGTTGAAGGAACCCATTCAGTGTTACCATCCTTATTTATTTTTCGGTTCAGACGTCGCACTTTCACTATTTTGCCCGTTATATTGGGAATAGTAGTGTTTTTGATTATTTCCTCTTCTGTAAGGTCAACTGGAATGCCCCTTACTAATCCCATTTTAAAGATACGGTAAGTTGGAATGTATCCTTTGAGTTCATTCTTTTCCAAAAAATCACTATCCAAAAATGCATTCGCTGAAGCTCCGGTGATAAATTTGATTGATATTTTAAATCTATTCTCAGATTTTATTCCGTCTCTCTTGATGTTCTTAATTTCTTGTTTGAAAACCAAGTTTCCAAACTGGATGGGATGTAGAGGAGTATCTTTTTTATTTTGCACCATTACTACAAATGGGCCAGAATTTTCACTCGAGTATCTGTAGTTTGCCTCTTTATTAAATAAAGGGGTAGGCACCTTTGAAGATAGAGTGACCGTAGGCTGTTTGGTCTTTTGTCTTTTGGCGAGAGGCTCCTCATCAGGAGGAAAAGGGTCTGGGGGCCTATCCAGATCCATTTTACCAATTAATTACAAAACCAGTGTTCACTCCTGATTTTAATTAAGTACTTGTGATATTATTTTTAAATTTTGAATTTTGTCTATTATTCTTGATTATGAAGATAATTAAATTTTAAAAATCAAATGTCAAATAGAACAATTCTGCATGTATTGAAAATGAAAACAACACCGACCACAATTGATGAATCAACACTCTGCTTTGCACACACTATCCACAACCACTCATATTATCCTGATGCAAATAATCTAAAACACCTCACTAAAACACTGAGACTATATGCTTGTTTTCAAAGTAAATGCACTAAATCAATCTTATCAACAGAGACACTCTATTCAGCCACCCATCAACACCGTTGCTAAGCAAAACCTACATGTTTTGTTATGTTACGTTATTTTTAACAGTAAACCCGTAAAAGGCAAATTTTCATAAAATGTTTCCATTGAATTTTTTTTATATACGTACAATGTTCATCTTGTTTTTATCAATAAGATGTACTGTGTTTTGTTTGTACAATCTGTAAAACATAAGGAAAACTATAGAACTTAATTGGATCATAACGATCTCTATTATGAATCATTAATCTATTGTTTGCTCACGTCCGCCATCTAATTAAAATTATAAACAATCTAAATTGTATTGACCTTTTTATATATATTTTTTATTTACATTAGGTAGATAATTTGTGAATACTATATCTTATAAAAAACTCTTAGCGTGTTCGCTGTGCTGTATTGTATTTTGGAAGGAAAATCTTGATGGCTCATTGTTGAAAATACATATAGAGATTTTCGCTACCGGGTAATTCCGTGTCAAATCAACACAATTTTGGGAGATTTTCAGATTTGATGTCTCAGATTTTCATGATTTTTTTTATGCAGCAACATATCATAGACTTATGAAAAAATACCAAATTTCAGTTATGTAGCACAATTGTTTTTGAAGTTATTAATTTTTGAAAATCACATTTTTTATGAAAAAATCTCATGTCTTGGCACCTTTGGAAGCCTATAGACTGGCAACCAGTGATGATATAAACCTGGGAGAGGTCTCGTTTTAAAGCTGTTGAATGGGGCTTTAATCTGATGTGCCACAAGATAGAGGTCACGGTTTGAAAAAAAAATTAAATTTTAAAATTAAATTTTAAAAATTAAATTTTTCAAAAAGTGACAATTTTAAAAATTTCAAAAAATTGTCAAAAATTGTTTGTAATGTATTAATACATATACCAAAATTCTATTATGGGATCTTAATGGGATCAGGAGATACAGGGCTTCAGAAATGCATGCATCGTGATATTGCGTGTTTTGACACCTTTGTATGCCTATAGACTGGCAACTAATGGCGATATAAACCTGGGAGTGGTCTTATTTTAAAGCGATTAAATAGGGCTTTACTATGGTATGCCACAAGATGGGGGTTAAAATTAAAAAAAAAAAAAAAAATTTAATTTTTAAAAAAAAGGCTATTTTTTTTTTAAATTGTCAAAAATAGTTTGTAATGTATTAATACATAAACCAAAATTCTATTATGGGATCTCAATGGGATCAGGAGATACAGGGCTTCAGAAATACACGCATCGTAAAATACATGCAATTTCACGATGCATGCATTTCTGAACCCCTGTATCTCCTGATCCCATTGAGATCCCATGATAAAATTTTACTATATGTATTAAGACGTTACAAACTATTTTTGAGAATTTTTTAAAAATTTAAAATTGCCATTTTGTGAAAAATTTAAATTTAATTTTTTTTTTTTTAATTTTAACCCCCATCTTGTGGCATATCATAGTAAAGCCCTATTCAACCGCTTTAAAATAAGACCACTCCCAGGTTTATATCTCCATTAGTTGCCAGTCTGTAGGCATACAAAGGTGTCAAAACACGCAATATCACGATGCATGCATTTCTGAAGCCCTGTATCTCCTGATCCCATTGAGATCCCATTATAGAATTTTGGTATATGTATAAATACATTACAAACAATTTTTGTCAATTTTTTGGAATTTTTAAAATTGTCACTTTTTGAAAAATTTAATTTTTAAAATTTAATTTTAAAATTTAATTTTTTTTTCAAATCGTGACCTCTATCTTGTGGCACATCAGATTAAAGCCCCATTCAACAGCTTTAAAACGAGACCTCTTTTAGGTTTATATCATCACTGGTTGCCAGTCTATAGACTTCCAAAGGTGCCAAGACATAAGATTTTTTCATAAAAAATGTAATTTTCAAAAATTAATAACTTCAAAAATAATTGTGCTACATAACTGAAATTTGGTATTTTTTCATAAGTTTATGATATATTGCTGCATAAAAAAAATCATGAAAATCTGAGACATCAAGTCTGAATCAGTGTGATGATTTGACACGGAATAACCCTACCGTGTTCAGAGAATTTTCCGTAGATTTTTATTTTTACATAAACTCACGGCATAAGCCTATTACATGTTAAAATACACATATACAAATACCTAAAAATTAAACAGTGACAAATATCATTAAATCATCATCATCATCATCATCGCCCTCAACGCTCCTCTCGGGAGCACAGGGCAGAAACCAGCCTCCTCCATTCAGAGCGTCTCTGTGCCAATTGCGTCACCTCTTCCCACGACATTCCTAGCGCTCTGATATCGTTGTCATAGGAACGGTGTATTGTGAAAGAGGGACGCCCGGGCCTACGGAACCCCTGCGGACGGAAGAACAGTGCTCTTTTTGGCCAACTATCATTGGGCATTCTCAAAACATGTCCCAGCCAGGACCATCGTCTCTCTTGTATTACAGAGATTACAGGTCTCTGCTGGGTGCGCCAGATACTAGGTGCGTTAAATACTAGAACATTAAAATTAAGAAACCAAATGATCAACAGTAGGTAAACAGAAAACCAATTTTGTGTGACACAATGCAATGCGAATCAGAAACAATAAAAACACATAAATACACACATATATATACACTTGTTGACATTTACCTAATAGGATAAAATTGAAAATCGAAGAATCAAATATGGGGTAAAATAATAAAAATAATCGAAGAAATAAAAATAAAAAATGAATTAAGAATTAAAAATAAATAAAGAATTCAGAATTAAAAAATAAATTGAGGAATTAATTATGGGGTAAAATAATAAAAATAATGTAATATAATATAATAAAAATAATCGAAGAATTAAAAATAAAGAATGAATTAAGAATTAAAAATAAATAAAGAATTCAGAATTAAAAAATAAATTGAGGAATTAAATATACTACTACTACTACTATACCATCACGGCATATCCCACAAGTGGGGTAGCCAGCAGATCAGCTGTATGTAAGAAACATACAAACTGTCCTCTTCGTGCCAGTATAAAACAAGACATTCAGGATGGGTGGCAAACCTCAACTAAAATTAAAATCAAACCTCAAATTAAATATGGGGTAAAATAATAAGAATAATATAATACAAAAATAATAATTAATTTCTCTTATAATATATATTTGAGAAGAATGGAAACCAAATATAAGAATAACGATAATAACAATAATAGTTGTATAAAGAACTGAAAATAAAGGAATTACATAATATAAATAACAATAGCAAAAAAAAAATAATTTAGAAAATATTAGGCTTTATACTCTATTTATAATTTTTTATGTATGCTGTTAGAGGCAGCTATACATAAATCGTCACGAATGAGACTTTTAACAATCTTCAATCAATTTTACATTTCACCCATCCTAATTGTCTCATTGAAAACTAAGTTTTTTCAGATTGTCCTGTTTTTACAATATTGTGTAACATGTATGTGTATTATTTGGTCAATAGTATTTATGTGTATCATCGCGTTAGTACCTACTCATAATACTGTATCTACCTATATACATATTTATCTATACCCTCGCGCCATATCCCAAGTAGGGTAGGCAGAGAGAAGGAAACGCCATATAAATCTATCCTTATACTTTTTCGCTTCTGCATTCATACAATTTATCATACACGCATGTCGATTTCTCTTACTTAACTCACGGCCGTCTTTGAGAATTATAAAATCATATCGGCATATCCCACGAGTGGAGTAGTCAGCAGATCAGTGTTATATAATAAACATGCAGGCTGTCCTCTCCGTGCCAACAAAAAAATAAGATATACATACCTATGTTATGTTAACTAGTTTTATGGTTACTCCACTTGTGGGAGATGTAGTGATGGTGTATATTATCTGTACAGGGGGGGGGGGTTAGATAAAGCATATAAGTAGCAATGTTGTTATATTATATTATTATGATACATGCTTATTATTATTATTATTATTATATTGTTTATTTTTTGTGCTGCCCAGGGCGGCGGTAGTGCTATGTTTTAGATAATTATTATTTGTGGTAAATATCAACGTAATCCGCCGTACATTAAATTATATTATTGTATATACCTATTTATATTGTCTTATTAACTATTTATATTAAGGTTTATATTCTTACTTACTATTTACTCCATGAACGATAAATATACGTGCAACTATGTACAACAAAAAAGTTCTATGTAATAGCAGTGCGTCGGATGTAACTTGGATAGAATAACGAACTGTTTTATGATCTAATAATATTTTTTTGATGTTTGAAAAATTTATAGTAATTAAATTTTAAATTTTCATTTATTACGATAATCAGTCACTTAAGATTATCCCATCACAAAAATGCTGATATTTTGAAACATATTTTTTGGGAATTTTATTAAAATTCAATTAAAACGTGGCGTAATAAAGCGAGAAAAGATATTATTAGGAGAATGAGCTGATGCCAGAGGAGTGTTGTAGATAGAGTGCGTGTAAATAAGATACAATCGTTTGGACATGAATGATGAAAGTATGACGAAGAGGATGTATCTATCTGAAAGAGGATGTGAATATCTGAAAGAGGGCGTGTGAATAAGCACAGACGTCCGAGAACTACGTGTCTTAATTAATGTATTTTTTTTTTTTTTATTTATTTATTCTTTACTGTACATTGATAACAAGCAAATTTACACAAAAATACATTTCAAACAAAGACAATCATACAATCAATATACAGAGGGCGAGTTTATCGCAGAGGCGCGATTTCTTCCAACTAACCCAATTTCATAAAACCTTCACATATAGAAATTTTTTTAAAGAAAGGAAAGAGGAGGTAAAAAAGGAGAAGAATATGTAGGAAGAGGGACTAGGATACAGAAGCCATATTTTGTGTGATAAAATGGTCCTTGACCGCCCGCTTGAAAGCTTGAAGAGTGGGGAGCAACCTTATCCTGGAAGGCAAACTATTCCAACAGCGAGCACCATGAACAGAAAAAGAGTTTGTAAAAAAGTTTGAGCTATGAGCTGGTATCGCCAGAAGACGCTCGCTATTGGATCGTAAGGGCAAGCCATGGCTCGAAAGATACTCAAACATTTCCTTAAGATAGTATGGTGAAGACGTAGAGTATAAACAATTATAAACCAGTGATAAGACATGGAGATCTCGTCTTTGGCGCACGGTAAGCCATTTCAGTTTATTCCTAAATCTTGTTATGCGGTCAGATCTTTTCAGATCAAAGATGAAACGAATGCCAGTATTTTGTAACCTTTCCAGTTTAGTGAGTAATTCCAAGTTACAACCAACGTAGGCACAATCGGCATAATCAAGGATTGGAAGTAGAAGAGACTGGACCAAAAGAGTTTTAATTTTCATGGGCAAGAACCTTTGCAATCTCCTCAGATTATGCATGCTGCAAAAGAATCTCCTCCTAACATTATTAACGTGTTGACGCCACGAAAGCTCTCTATCCAGTAAGAGACCAAGATTCTTTGCAGTTTTGGAATAAGGGATTACAGTGGAGTCAATGTATGTATTAGGAATCGTTAGATTATTCAGTTTTGAGATAGAATAGGGGCTTCCTATAAACATCGTTTGTGTTTTAGTAGGATTAAGAATCAAGCCGTTTTTAGTGGCCCAGTCAGAAACTTGTTGCAAACAATTCGACTTTTCATCAACAGCCCTTGACAGATCCTCTAACTTGAAGTGAGTATAGATCTGTAGGTCATCGGCATATAGATGGTAGTTACAGGGAATATGTCGCACGATGGGGCTGATGAAAATCGAGAACAGTAGAGGAGAAAGCACTCCGCCCTGTGGCACACCCGCCTTCAAATCCAACCAGCCAGACTCAACACCACTTCGCAACCGCACACACTGAGTTCTACCTTTTAAGTACGACTCGAACCAGGAAATACAGGATATACAAATAATGTAGAGGAAGTGAAAGAATTATGTGAGGATATATCTTTCTTTTTAGAGATTTTCTAATTGTATTTGTTTTTTGTATGTTTTTTTTGAGGCCACAACACAGCCATGAGGCTAGTGTGGCTACTCTATAAATAGCCTTTTTATGTATACTTGTGTAAATGAAAAAAAATGTACTTGTAAAAATATGTTTGAATAAATAAATAAATAAAAATATCTATACCTATGGCATTCCCCTATTTTTTGCTTTTGTTTTTAATCATATTTTCTTCATTTTACTATTATTTCAGTGGAATTAAGGTTTTACGTAATCTCTTACCACGTGGATTTTCGATAATTTATTCGTTATTTTTTTGGTTGATTCCTGAAGCGATTGTTATTATTTTTCCAAAACGTTTCTCAATGGATGTCTAATATCTTCTTCACTAACACCTTATGATTTTACTTATTGCCACTTTTACAATTACTTCACGTATTAGTTGTTTATTTATCTGTCAAGTAACGTCTGTTTTACTGTACACAATCGTTCTCTGTTGTATACAGATATTGTAAGGCGAACTTTAGTTCCTGCAATATTCGGATAGCGAAATCGTGCAATGACTCTATAGTCTATACCTACACAACCATACATTATTATAGTCAAGCTCCGTTTGAAATGTATGTAGTTAGTTACATGCAAATGTCTCTAAGCGATCACTCATGTTGCACAATAAATAAATAATCTTTCAGTAAAATGTCTGCCCAACAAATGTCAATTGTTTTTGTATAAAACAGGAAAAAATCTCCACATCAGTGATATGTTATACCTAGATTTGCAATATGAATCTCAAACATGTACCATCAATAAAATCTCCTTGCGGTCCTTGGTGCCGCAAATTTAGTTTGAAAAAAAGCGACACACATATAAATTGTTTGTAGATAACAAGAGATAGACAATATGAGAATGGGGATTATTACAGACGACAAAGGCCGGTAGATAGAGATGAATATATACAAAAGAAAAGAGATAAATATATATTACTCAGGTATTGTACCTCGACGGGTGGGTACACATTTTTAGAGAATATTTGTATGACATTGCGAATCTAGTTGTAACATATCACTGCTCCACATCAGCTTTTTTCCACATGAATATTTTCCACTTTGTTTGAAGATTAAAGCTGATTTGATAAATGAAGGAAAAATAACTTTGCCCTGCATTAATAATGCACACTTGGCAAACATTTAAATAGGATTTAACCAAATAACATATTTTTATTATTTATTTATTTATTATATAGAGACACACACAGTAGGTTGACAAAACATATATCAAAATAAAAAGAAAGAGAATAAAGATGATCTGATCAGGCCAATCCCCTAATTAAGCGTGTTTACAGCATACATCTAGTACTACTATACCATCACGGCATATCCCACAAATGGGGTAGCCAGCAGACCAGCTACATATAATAAACATGCAAGCGAGAGAGAGAGAGATCTTATGTCAATCTATTATTTTTTTTAGTAGAGTGATTAAAATAGGTATTGTTGTTTGATCCAAAATATATTTATTTGAGTTTCTACCCTTCTGCTGGTTAATTATGCAATTTTTGTTTAATGTTACATTAATACAATTGCACATTGAATAAAAGTACGACTGTAGTTGTACACTGCTTTATTGTTATGATAAAAGTTATAGGTGTATATATTATAATATTATACATCTCAATACAGTAAAACAGTGCAATATAATGAAATTGGCAAAGTAAAGGTCACACAACCGACACTCGAAAGATCAACTCGGAACCGAACCCCAGTCAGTAAAGAACTATGTAGAGAGAATATTATATACTTAACAGAGCCTAGAATAGTTTTAATATACTTACTGTGTTTTAGAAATGCTTTACTTCAAAGCACCCCAACCTTTTCCTTTTACATACTTGTCTATTAATTGTTTTATTTATTTATTAACCTTTTAGTAAAAGAGCAATTATTGAATTTAACAATACGCCGCCGCTCTTTTTGTAATTCTTTGAGTGTAAAATAAGTAATCAGTTTGTAAAATAAGACATTTGACATAATTATTCAATTGTGAAATAATGTTTATCGGCACGAAGGGGACAAGTGGCATTTTTATTTCATGGAATTAGATTATTGGCTACCTCACTTATGAAATCTGCCATTATTTTTCAGAAAGATAGACCGATTTTTATTTTGGTGTAAACTTTTATTAAAAAAATATCATCTTTACTGAGTTTATGGTTAGTCTCGACATTTTGTTTTATTTTGTTATCTATCGAAAGTTTCGAATAAGTTGATAAGGAACGCAAGCAGTCGAAATGAAATAAATGTAGACCACATAATAAAACAAGAAACATTTTGATAATGGTGTACAGAGAAATAACAAAATAATCGTTATCAAAATAACGGTAAAATTCAAGGTGTTGAAAAAATAGTTTTGTACTTTCTCTCTCTATATAGTTGGATTCAACAATTAATATCCTTGAATAACAGTTTTAAAAACACGTTTTTTACTTACCGTAATTTTCTAAGCAACCGTCTTTTAGTTTCAAGTTCATCAAAGGTCAGCGATAAACGTCAATCATGGTAGGAGTCAATCGTCTGGACCATTACAAAGAAGAAATCAAAATAATCGCAACAATTAAGTAGATACTCTACGATTTGAACAAGTAGCTCGAAAAATATCCGATTTAAATTATTTATATCTATCTAAGATCAACTAAGTATTACTTACTCTATGATATCTATATGCATAGTGGGTTAAAATCCATTGCTACACTGGTCTACAACGCGTTTGTATTTTCTTCTCCATTCTTCCCTATTTTCTGGTTGTCTCTTTAATTTTTGCACATGTGCCACAGTTCATGTCCTTCCTCACTTGATCCATATTATGTATCTTGGTCGACCTCTACCATTTCTGCTATATGTAATTTTGGGTGACTTTTCATGGTTTGCTTCAGTGGCATAAAGAAACGAATCCTGAAAGTCTTAAATTAGTTTCTCGAGACCCCGAATTTCGGTTCACGTTTTAGATACTCTCATAAGAGATGAGGCAAATTATAATATTCACTGAATCAGTCAATCAAACTGGGTGTTGAATATTACAGCAGTGGAAATAGATCAATAAATAAATCTTTTTGTTGACGAATGCATCGGATAAATGGAAGTTCCCAGTTTTCTGCGTTTTTCGGGTGGTCTGTGGGTCTCCTTCGATGTTGACGAATGCAAGCAAATACGAACAAAATTTAAAATATTTCGCTGAATGGCTATAATATTGCTTTAGCAACAATTATCTCGTTCATATTTACAGAAGAATCAAAATAGAACATGTCAACAAGGAAATATTTTTCGTATAATATGTAACTGTAGTCATGTACCCATACAAAAATATGCTGTCATTTACATGCTTAATGTTGACCTATGCGGATATCATATTATGTTTTGAACTGCACCTTCAATGTAGGATAATAATATAAATAAAATAAATAAGTAAAATGTTTATCTTATTAATTTAACTAAGGTGTGTGACAGGCGTGTAACGTGTAAATTATACGGAAAGCTTATTTTTATAATCATTTTATATACAGGTAACTTAAAACATATGCCTTCCCGTAATCTATAAATACACATTTAGGCATGGTTAACTAGTTATAATAAGTATGAGAATTTAGTTATCCTTCATTAAACAAAATACTCACAAAACTATTTGCTTTGCGTTGCTCCAACTCAATGCTCTACCGAAAGGTAAAATAATTCAGTAATATACATATTACCCCCGATTCTATTTCATTTTTAGTGTGCACCAACTAAAATAGAAACGTTCTTATTTTAGTTAGTCTGCATTGGTATTCTATAAACTTTAAAATTGTTCCTAATTAGAATTATAAATACAACTTGTATCATATAAAATACGAATGTTAGTTCCGTTAGTTCAAGTGAACTTAATTATTGAATTTAGGAACGTTCTTATTTTAGTTTGAATCAATATAGAATAGGGGGTATTGTTCCATAATGCAATTTTGGAATCATTCAAATTTCTGTTCTTCTATGGTCAGAAATGTTAGAATGCACCAAAAACAATTGACAGCCGGGAATAATTTTTAGGCAGACACAAAGTTGAAACAAGTCTAATCCATGATTATTATTAACATGTCACTTAGCCGGACATTGCACATGGAATAGTAAGTGTTCCGTGACTGTGACTGCGATTAAATATATCTAGTCAGCTACATAATATTATTTACTTATTAAGGATTTCGTGAGAATGATATACGTCGTAGGTTTTATTATTATTGAATTAAAATCTCTAGTTTATTATCAAGGAATATATTTGCATTGTGTCTATGTACCAGGTGTTGTTAATATATTATATGCATAGTTTGTCTGTCCATTTGTTATAATTTATCCTCTATTAGACTCAATCATGATAATAATATTATGGTTGGATTGTGGTATTATAATTGGCATTGTTGTTGTTGTTGTTATACCTTATGATTGCTTTGCTTTTTATCTGACTCTGCCGCAGTTCACCGTCCTGGGCTCTGCCCATACCCACTACTACTAAAAGGTCAAGGTGAATGGATGAATGTAATCTCTGTCTAACTATCTACAGCAGACAGTGTAGATATTATAAACAGGGCCTGCTTCGTATGTGCAGGTGAAGTAAGTTAATACCTGTGGTGCTGAAAACTTATCTTAAGAAGAGCGCCGAGTGATTTATGTCGTGTAATTTCGACTGTCAGTATGCGTGACATTATCTCGTGTAATGTGGTGTTCTCACTTTGGCGAATATCGCCAGGGCACCAAAATATCGCCAGCCATTTGAACCGTGTGAACAAAATGACAGCTAGTCTGAAACGATAAATACCAGTAGAAACGATATCGTCTCGAGTTGACCACCTTCCAACTTTCTCGGCCGATTGAACGATTTGCGCATGCGCAGATATGCGCGGTGTTCGTATCTATGGTAAAAGCTTTATAACCTATAAATTTTATAATGTTTTCCGCTTCGTGACAGCTGTTATCTTTTTTGTTGGTTTGTGGCGTTTGTTTCCTTAATTAAAAGACGCCTTATAACCTCTACTATAACATTTTCGACTAAAAATAAACACTTCGCGATCTCCATCTCGACGTCCGCCATTTTGAAAACAGTGTCAAAATCAAAGCGCATCTGACAGATCGTTTCTAAATCGGTGGACTGTGTGAACAGGTGTGACGATCAATGGGCGTACGGCGAAATTTGTTTTTTCGCCTGACGTTATATTTTGAAATTCGCCTGGCGATATTCGCCAAATGTGAACACCCCATATGACATTTAACTTTTTCGATTCAGCGATGATATATGATAATGATCCTGAATGTATTTTTATGGCACCGAAAAAACGATCTTTATGTTCATTAAACACAGATAACCTGATGGCGAAATGGCCATACAGCTGCAATGCCAACAGTGGTAAATAAATTAATAAATAAATAAATCATTGACTACTATTTGTAAGAGATGCAAGGATGCTTTAGATACATAGATAGTGAGTGTTTTGTTTTTCTCATTTTTTTTTTCATTTCTCTGCTATCAATAATTCTTCCATAATTTTTTTAAGGAATCAATTTAATTTTCCATGTATCAATAATAAATTAATCGAATCACTCTAACGAACAATAGTATTGAAGGACCCACTGACCACTCGAATAGTGCAGTAATTGGGGATCTCCCATTCATTCGCTTCTAATTTCTACACTAGTAAATTTGTTTATACAGGAGCTGCCCCTGTCAAAACCAAAATATGTTATACCTAGACACTAATTTTTCATCAATAGAACTCCATAAACTAGTGACTTTTATAAAAAAAGGGAATAGTATTTTTTGATAGTTTTCATTGGGCGCCATTTTTCCTTGAGTCAGTACTGTTGAGGTAAATGTGTTGTGTCTGTCTATTTTATTTATGGGCAGGGCACATCTCATTGTGCATGCAACAGAAATGGTTAATTTATTTCATATAAAATATACTATTTTATTGGTCGGTTAGATCCAGAAGACTATTATAAAATATATAATGTAAGGAAATTGCAAGGTAAAGTAATGTTAAAAGTCTGATTAAAGAGATATCTTTTCTATACATAACATGTGTTGTTTTCATTTAAATAAGCAAACTCTTTAAACCACGGCAATTTAAATAAAATACGATGAAGTGGACTTGTGGGGCGAATGCGTGATGAAAGGATGAAGAAGAGGGTGTATTTTTCTGAAAGAGGAGGGTTGAGAAAGCACGGACGTCCAAGAACTTCGTGGCTTGACCATGTGGACTAAATTCTCAAGAATGTCCGCGTGCAGAGTTAAAAGTAATCGGTGTTGTTGTAAGCGAATTGCATGAATATGCTGGAAGTGAAAGAAATACTCGTATGTTAGGATAGATTGATATGACGTTCCGTTTTCTTTGCCGATCCCACATGGAACAAGGCTTGTGGGTATAGATAGATATAAACTAATCTGTGAAAAATCACACCGCAGTGATAATTGGTTCGTATATTTGTTATTTATTTTACATTTGATATTCTTTCATGGAGTGTTTGAGTAAAATCATTTCCTTATTCAAATCATACATTTTTTTTTCGATTGATATAATATAAATAATTGTATTCAATATAATATGTTTATAGCCACACCAATCTCAAACAGATAATATTTTATGTTTTGTACTGAATTATTAACACTTAAACAGTTGTATGGGTTTTGAGTTAATGACATTAATATGCATATTATATTAGCGATTTTCTTTTTACAATTAACCATTGTATGAGGCTTTATAATATATGTGTGTACATTTTTGATTATTTATATGCAGGGATGGTTATATATGATTTTATATAAGTATTGTATACTTTGTCCAGTATAACAATATAAGGTTCCTTTTGAATAAAGACACGGACTCTATATTTACACAATATATTCAATAATATAATTCCTAATACAATTTGTCGAACACTATTTGTCAAACACGTCCTGCCAGCGCAAGTGAAGGTCGATCTAATAATAATGATGTTCCCTGTAGTGAGCTAACCTATATAGACTACATAGTATTGCCACTCACTCATCATAACTACTGTTTACTTGAAAACAAGGTTCAAGGTTCACTTAACCTGTACTGTGTATCAAAGTCCAAACACTACACTCTCCCCTCACAACCTTGAAAATCTTTCTATACTACATATTTAAATATTTATACAATTCTATGTGATTGACAGTGTTCTCTACTTATTCCAATGATTCTATATAAGACAAACAAAACATTACAAATACATTACGAGCATAGCAGACAAGAGTTTCCTTCCGTCCGGGGCAACTAGATGAATCTCTCACCATCCTAAGTCCTGGGTCTCAGTCGTCCTCGCCATGGCTTCCAATCTGACCTGAAAAATTTCGAACCGGTGAGAGCCTTGCCTTCAAACATTTGGAGGGGACCTAAACGCTTGCCATTATCAGAAGGACCATCATCCCAATGTACAGATCTCACAACTATCTGATCCATATGTCTTTTCCAGAGTTGATCAGTATCTCTAGTTCTAATAAGGAATGTTCTATTACCCAATATCTTTTCAATTTTACCTAAAACCCATTTGTTTGATTTGTTCTGAGATCTAAAATCTTTTACAAGTACAGTGGTACCTAACTTATATTTTCCTTTCCTCCCCTGAGATAACTTTGTACCCCCATAATGACGTCTCTGATTTCCTTGAGAATCACACATTTTATTAAACATGTCTGGTTGTATACTCTTATAACTTATGTCACTCATGGATTCTGGAAAAAGTGTATCAAACTTTGATCTTATTCGTTTTCCCAATAATGCAACACTTGGTTCCACACCTGTAGATAAGTTTGGCGTATTTCTATAATCTACAAGGAACTTTAACAACTTATCAGAGTAATCAACTGGTAATCTATCATTTTGCAACAACTTTTTCAAATATCTTTTACATGTCTGTACACCCTTTTCTGCTAACCCATTTGACTGAGGGTGATTAACTCCTGATGTTATATGTCTTATAGAATACTCAATACAAAAATTTCTAAATTCATCAGATCTAAAAGCTGGGCCATTATCACTTACTAACAAACTCGGTAAGCCAAACCTTGAAAATAACATTTTTAATTCTTTTATTGTGTGCTTTGAATCTAAACTATTCACCAAAATACACTCTAACCATTTTGATGTGCTATCTATAACAATGAGGAAATATTTTCCATCAACTGGACCAAAGAAATCCAGATGTACTCTTTTCCAAATCTCTTTATCTATAGGCCATGACTGTAACTCTACTTTTTTTGGTGAAATTGAATTTTCTGCACAAACTTTACATTCTCTTACAACTTTTTCTATGTCGCTGTTTAAACCTAACCAATAAAAATAATTCTTGCTTAAAGACTTTAGTTTAACCATACCTAAGTGAGTTTCATGTAAGAATTTCAGCACTATACCTTTTAATGATTCTGGAATCACTATTCTGTTTTGATAAAATAGGCACTCCTCAAATACTGAGAGATTGTCTTTCAGATAAAACCACTTTAAATTTTCCTTGTCTAAGTTTTTCTTACACGGCCATGCCATTTTAGAAACATATTCTACTATGTCTTTCAAGACAGAGTCTTTCTTTGTTTGTTCTGCTATTTCTTTTGAGTTAAGATTACTTTGTTCTATCACATAATTTAAATTTTCTAGTTCTATGTTACACACATAATCACTATCGTCACTTTCTTCGGAGTTTGACACTAACCTTGACAAAAAATCTGCTTTATTCTTTTCTGATTGTACATATTCTATTTTGTAGTCAAATCCTGATAATATTAAAGCAAATCTCTGTAATCTACTTCTCGCTATTGTAGGTATATCACTATTTTCACCAAAAATATGTACTAACGCTTTATTATCACACTGCAAAACAAAACTTCTACCATATAAATATTGAAAAAACTTTTTCACTCCGAATATTATCGCTAGCGATTCCTTATCTAAAGTCGAATAATTCTTTTCACTTTTTGTAAACGTTCGACTAGCATATGCTATTGGTTTATCTACTTTTCCGAACGAATGCATTAAGATCGCTGATATACCGGCTTCAGATGCGTCAGTAACTAATTTTAAAGGACGACACGTATCATAATGCACAACAATTACATTAGACGACAATATTTTTTTTATTTGTTTGTATGCTAGATCGCATTTTTCTGTCCACACAAATTTAACATCTTTTTTTAGCAATTCATACAAAGGTGACAATATTTTCGAAAGATCTCTAACAAAAATTCTATAATAGTTAACTGCGCCTATAAATGAACGTAACGTTTTTACATCTGTCGGTGTTTTCATAGTACTAATGGCTAATACTTTCTCTTTCACCGGCGATATTCCGTACTGATTAATAACATAACCGAGATATTCTATCTCTTTCTGCAAAAACACACACTTGTTTTTGTTAAGTTTTATTCCGTTAGAGTTTAACCTTTTCAACACCATATGCAAATTTTTGTCATGTTCCTCCTCTGTTTTACCAAATATTAATATATCATCAAAATATGCTATAACTCCTTTTAACCCCATAACAATAGAATTTACTATATTTGCGAAGATACATGGACTTGTCTTCAGACCATAAGGCAACACCTTATAACGAAACAGACCAATATGAGAAGAAATCACACATAAATCTTTTGATTTTTCGTCTAATCTCACCTGACCGAAAGCGTTTTTCATGTCCAACTTGGAGAAAAATTTTCCACCACTCAGTGTTGACAATAAATCCTCGATTTTCGGGATTGGATATGCTACATCTTCTAAAATCGGATTCAGTGTGTTCTTAAAATCTGCACAAATTCTTATGTCACCGTTTTCTTTCTTCACTACAACTATAGGGCTTGCGGACCTGCTGACATTTATTCTTTCTATCATTCCCAACTGAACCATGTTTCCCAATTCTTGTTCTACCTTTTCCCGAATCGCGTACGGGACTGGCCTAGCATTGACATATTTCGGGTAACAATTTCTTTTTACTGCGATACTAGCTTCATACCCCTTAAATGTACCTATTCCGTTTTCAAAAATTTCAGGAAATTTATTTTCGTACTGCTTTACATATTCGGTCGCTAACAGGTTAACCTCACTGGGTATATCCAACCTTATACCGAATTGTTTCATAAAATCTCTACCTAACAGAATATTCGTACCGCACTCAGTAATAGCAAATGTTATATTTTTGTCCAACTGATTAAAACTTACAATAAAATTCTTTATACCTAATACTTTCAGACTTTCTCCGCCATACGTAAACAAACTTAGCTCTCCATTTTCTATATTATTTTCGCTGAAATATTGGTTCCATTTTGTAATTGGGATAACGCTAACTGCTGCTCCCGTGTCAAATAAACATTTTACCAATTTATTATTTATTTTTACATCTATCATTATAAATCCGGAACTCTTATCCCCGTTCAAACTATATATACTTTGAACTCTATAGCAATGTTTAGTCCAATGACTTTTCGATTTACATTTCGTGCAAAATTTTTCTTTATTGAATTTACATTCCGATTTATAATGACTACCCTTGCAAATAAAACATGAAACATTTTTACGTGAATTATCTTTTTTAAAACTACTTGAGTTCGACCTTGAAAATGAAGGTTGTACATTTTTACCTAATTTTGAATTTTTATTAGATCTATTTGACGAGCTACTCGCATCCGATCTATTTGATATACTATTTCGTCGAGAAACTAAACCAATTTCTTCTTGTTTACTCTTTAAGATATGCTCTATACTGGAAGCAATTGCGACTGTTTCACTCATAGAAATTTTATCTTTTACACATTTTAAAAATAGTTGTTGTTTAATATCTTTATCTTTAATACCGATTATAAACAAATCTTTTATATTACTTTCCAATCTGGTACCAAACTCACAATCTATGCTTAGTTCTCTCAATCTTAAGGCAAAATCTTTAACATTTTCGGAATGACCTTGAGTAGCCTTGAAAAAATTTTCCCGGGCTTCAAAAACACTTTTCTCTTCTTTAAAATAACCGTCAAATAACTTAGTCAACTCTTTGTATGACTGTTTTTCCACAGAAGCTGGAAAACACAGATCAGATAGCAGTTTGAAACTGCCTTGAGACAGCGATGTGATAAGAAACGCACGTTTCTTATCATCAGTCCAGTTTTCATCATTTAACAGCAAGGCATTCTCCCACCTTGTTCTGTAGGAAGGCCAGCTCATTGTCTTATGACAATACGGCTCCAAACTTCTCAAAGTCATTTCGAAAGAACAGGCAACACAACCAAGACTAAAAAAATTTACTTATCTTATAATGAGAGACTCCTCCAATCGCCCGGTCTTCTGGATTTCCTTGCCACTGCAATGGACTCCACCTAGCTGACTTGAAGGACCTCTCCTCTCTCCTGGCTTCCTGGATCCACCAACTGGCTCCGCCTGGATGCTTGGTGACTCCTGTCTTCCACTGCCGCCTGCACCTTGCCTCAAACTGGCTCTTGAGACTTCCTGCCTCCCTGCTGCTGTCTGCAACCTGCCCACTGGCTCCTTGAGACTCCTGTCTCTTTGCTGCTACCTGCAACTGCTGGCTTTGGAGACTCCTGCCTCCTTACTCGTGTAGACTGCCTTTCACTTTTTTTCCCGCGTACCGCCGACAATAATTATTTTCGGCGCGGAAAAAAAAACTATTGTTGCGTGTCGACATTAAATTATTTGTTAAACTACCGAAACTGCGCCACGTATTGTATACTTTGTCCAGTATAACAATATAAGGTTCCTTTTGAATAAAGACACGGACTCTATATTTACACAATATATTCAATAATATAATTCCTAATACAATTTGTCGAACACTATTTGTCAAACACGTCCTGCCAGCGCAAGTGAAGGTCGATCTAATAATAATGATGTTCCCTGTAGTGAGCTAACCTATATAGACTACATAGTATTGCCACTCACTCATCATAACTACTGTTTACTTGAAAACAAGGTTCAAGGTTCACTTAACCTGTACTGTGTATCAAAGTCCAAACACTACAATAAGGATGGGTCGCGGGCTCAAACCCCGTCCGTTACACTACCAAATAAGTCGGTGTAAGGTTTTTTCTACGCCTTGTAATATGGTAGTTTAATTTGTTAAATTTACATATTATATTAGCGTTTTTACACGCAAGCTGTCTTCTCCGTGCTAACAAAAAAATAAAGACATTTAGGATGGGCGGCAAACCTATCGCTGAATTTAAAATGTTAAATGTCTTTATTTTTTCGAACACCTGGCTTTTACATGACACTCGAAGCATGGAAAAGAGTGGGAGACCAATTCTTAGCCAGGTGCTCCACAGAGTAATTGATTGTTGAATTTACTCCATAGAATAATTTCTATGTGAGTAAACTTTTGCTTCTGTCTTTTGAAAACGTCAATCTTCAATCATTCGGCGACAATTCGGAGCATTCTCCCGTCCCAAGGACGTTTTCATCCAGCTGTGTAGATGCTGATAATGAGGAACAATAAGTTTATTTTTTTTTCGAATTACAAATATTTAAACATAATATGGAACATTGGTGAAAATCTGTAATAATCCTTTTTTAACTGCCTGCTGCTGCTCTCATCTCCACCCACTACAGCCTGCGAGCTGCGGGACCACATCACTTTTCGCTACTGCTGTGATAAAGAAACAAATAAATTGTTTTGTGACATTTTTGATTTAAACTGGGCTAAGTTTGTATATTACAATCTTTGTTACCCAGGTCTAGATAATATGCATTTTTGTGTAAATATAGCTGGTTGAATGTAATACAGTTATTATTATATTCTTACACTGTGTAAACATCGTGACTTGAGATGTGATTGAGTTCATTTTGTGTTATATTGTTTGATGTATCGAATAAGTAAACATAGTGCGACAAATTGAAACGAAATGAAAACTTAATATTTTAAACGCTCTTTAAATCTCTAATATTGATAATTACCTACATTTAAATGTAGCGAACTTTCTTTATATTTTTTATTACTATTGTTTTCTTCACTTGAATTAAAAGTAACAACGACTTTTAATCTATTTATATTTTATGTGATTTAATTAATTAATTGGTTACAGTGATTTTTTCTTACGAGCGAGTAAATTATAAATAATCTAATTCTCTAAAATGTAATTAAAAAGATACGGTTTATAATTTTAACGTGGGGATTAAAAAATGCTTTACATTATTCTGTCTTATGCAGTGTGTACTAGCGCTAAACCCGATTTCGTTCAGTAAGTGATAGAAAAAATCAACACTAAACTACATAACCAACATCCTTGAAATATTATTAATAATAGTGTCAAAAATGATTCAACCTTGATGAAAATATATCTTTGATGTTAGCCATTTTAAATACATCTTGTTAATTAAATGTAGTCCTCTGGTTTCTCCATTTGTGGAAGGTTTCAAGATGGTGGAGAAATATTTTTGTCAGTTTTTTCATGGTTTGATGTAAAGTAACTACTTTCTATGTATTTGCCATTTTGTTTAATTTTTATTACTTAACTTCAATTGCAATGTTTTTTTATTCACTTAGAAATTTTACTCATTTAAACATTACGTTTACTTACCTACTTCATTTATATATTCATTCATTGAAATTTCAGTATTTTGACAAAACATGGTAATTTAAAAATTCATCCATAAATGAGTTTTATACACCGTAATATTTTTCTTATATATAATATATGCACAAGTTTATTGGTGATGAAATTAAAACAAATGTTTTTTTTTCTACTATGTTGATTTTTTATTGCGAGAAACGTCTTTCGTCTTTCAAGGAAACATTTGTTTTTAATTTCATTATGGAACTCTACTACCTAAACATTGACACAGTGAATAAAGTTTATTATTTGAAAACTCGCTGAATTCACGACGCATCGTATAGAGGGCATTAGTTACCTTATTTTATAAACATACATACATAAATACAAAGCAAAGGTATAAAGTATTTATATGTAGATTTGTTATTAGATTGTTGTATGTTGGTTGCATCCCATAGTTAATTATTATATTATGTAGTTATTCCGTCGTGTTAATCTGTTGGTTCCATCTTGTGCTATGCAAGGTAAAGTGCACCGACTCTCACTTTACTAACGTTCTATTTGAGGTATGTAGATCAATGAAGTAACGAAATAATACACTCACACATTATATTATTTATATTGTATTCTTCTTCGCCCTCAACTTTATCCTATCTTTTGGGGTAAATAAAAAAACTATAGTTTTACTTACAAAGTTATATCTTATATAGTTTTATTTACAAAAAATAAAAACTATAGTTTTATTTACAAAGCCTATAACATTATGTGATATAAAATATTGCGGATTTTATGATGGATAATTATTCATGCTCATTATCTTGCCCTCTAACGCCTCCTCTCTGCAGCACTATACAGAAGTCAGCCCCCTCTATTCAGAGCGTCTCTGCGCCAATTGAGTCACCTCTTCACAGAGCTCTAATGTCGTTGTAATAGGAAAGGTGTATTGTGAATGAGGGACCCACGGTAGGGTATGTATGCAATGTATGGGTTGGTAATTAAATAATATTGTACGGTACGGGTGGTAATTTGATAGATTCAGTTGTGGATGAAATCGTAGTATGAAAAAATATTGTACCTCTTTTCTTCTGATGTAAACATCAATCAGGTGCTCGTTAGCCTATATATAGTTCAATTTTGAACATCCAATTAAAGATCCCCGGTTCGAATTTCCTCGCTGCCGACAGACGCTAGCTTCACGACATAAGCAATGTTACCTACTGTGAGGGTGTTTTGGGGTAAGTACATTTAGTTTTCGATATTTTTTTGGGATCGCATGGGCCAAAAGTTGTAATGGTCTCAACGAAAAATTGCAATCTTATAAGTAGGTACTCTTTTATCAATTATAATCAATATTTTAATCTCTCTGCTAGTCAATGTTCGTACGCGATTTTTACCGTGGACAATCCTCTATAAAACAGTATCTATTAATTTTTTTCTTTTTTTCACTTGAATATTATTGTATCTTTATCACGATATATTTTGTTTATTTATTACTTTATTCTTCACTGTGCATTGGTTACAAAATCAATCGTACGTAGCACAGTGCCAAATGTAAACAAACAATTGTAAGAATTTATCGCTGTAATGTGATATTTTCCGGAATTATCATTATACTATGGAAACCTATCCATATGGGCTCTGCGGTAGGTAATAATTGTGTGTGTGTAATATGGAGGCATGATGTATGAATATATTGAGTGATTTGCTTGAGCAAAGTGACTATGCATGGTGAAGGTACTGTGGCTGTCATCATAATATTATGTACTGATTTCATTATATTATCTACTGATTCTCGTCCGCTACATGATGTTATTACTATTATGTTAGTAAAGTGAAAATGCTGCTTAAACGATTACTATAATATATTGAAACTGCACGCTACATATTCATACAGCCCGTAACACTGAGATGATTTTTTTTTAATTGATTACCATCCTAAAATTAAGTCGATATATCTATCTACATATCTATCTGTACTCTCAAGCCATGTCCCAGGTGGGATAGAAAGAGACGTTGAAAGAACCTCTGTACACTCGGATATCTCAGGAGTAGGGGACTCCTATGTATCCGAACTTGCAGACATACTTTCTTTTCCTCACGGGCGACCCGAAAAACAGATCAACGTAAGTCGCCTCGTAAGAATAATAAACAAATTAAAGAGACAGACAGAGAAAGAGACAACGGAACACCATTGAGCCTTCCTTACATACTTCTTTCGTTTCCTCCGCATTCATGCAGTTTCTCATACATACATGCACGCACGCTGATTTCTCATACTCAACATGCGGTCCTACTTGAGAATTTGATTCATGTGGTCAAGCCTCGCAGTTCCCGGACGTCCGCGCTTTCTTACACCCCCTCTTTCAGATAAATACACACTCTTCGTCATCCTTTCATCGTCTGTTCGCTTCATATGGCCAAACTTATTTACAATTTATTTATTTAAATAGATACTTTGACTAAAAAAGTATGTACTTTTCGTCAAATGTTAAAATGGACTGTTTATTTCATGGTGTAAAAGTAGTAGAATACCTCAATTGAATATATTGAAACAAGCGTTTTCTTCTACTATAGGCAAAAAAGACGAGTGAGACATCTTTTGACTTCTTACGTCATTATCGATCGATTAATATGACCTACGACGTCGTAAGACGTCTGTCTTGTTTGTTTTAATCTGTTAAGTAGTAGAAGGAAAAAGATCGTTTCAATCTATCCACTGATAAATTGATGTTTTCTTACTGATGAAAATTTTATCCTGTGAACCTAAAAAATAAAATATTTGTCTGTATCATCGCAAGCAGTGTCTACAAAAAAATTACTATTGTTTTCATGCGGAAAATTAATGTTTTTTTTTATCATTTAATTCAAATTATAGATAAACTCGAAAATATATTTTTGATCCAAAATGACGTTGGGCAATTTTTTTTTATTTATTACATTCAAATTAAATTTATAGCAATTTAATGTTCTGTTTCATCCTCATGTTGTGAATGAAATACAGTTGGTTAACTTGACAAAAATAAATAACAACAATTTCAAGTTGTATTTCTTCATAAGATGTCATTAATCTTAATTGTAAAAATCTCACAAATCATGTAATTTTTACAGTGTTCTGTCTTGTGTAGTCACACCCTGTACACTATTAGTTAACTAACAACTGTTTGCTCTTATCATTATTAGTGCTCTGTAGGTATATGTTGTAAACACAAGCGCCGGGGAAAAGCCATCCGTTATTTTAACGCAGTCGCTTCCATCACTTACTTTTATATTATTTATATTAATTTATGTTTGTAATAGTTATTTAATTCATAGTGTATGTGCATATTTGAAAGAAACTTTACTTTTATGTTATTAATTTATTTATCTATACCATCACAGTATCTATCACAATTGGTGGTAGCCAGTTGATTAATTGCATGTAATAAATATACAAGACGTTTTCTCCACTCCAACAAGTATTACGACATGTGGATGCAATAAATGAGCAATCAAAAATAATATTTGATCTATGTCACTTAGATTACCTAAGATATACTTATGTACATTTTTTTAAATAATATTACTTATTTTATAATTCTGATTTTATTTTAATAAAAAGGTTTGTGTGATGTTTTATGAAGTTTACCAGGAAATTTTAACATTTGCTATTTACAGAACTCTCAAAAACTTACAGTAAAGTGTGATGGTTTTATTTCAATCCTAGCAAATCCGTCAAATATATAGTCTTCCACTCTTCCGTAAATTTTCGAGTATTTTGTAAAAGAAAAGTGTTCGAAAAAATAAAGACATTATACATCTTAATTTCACCGATGAAGTTTGCCAACCATTCTGAATGCACCTTTTGTCGACAACGGATAAGACTTGTATGTTTATTACATGAAGCAGCTCTGCTGGCTACCCTCTTTTTGAGGTGTGCTGTGATTTAGTAGTATTAGTAATTATATCCGAACAACGCCGTACAATAATATTATTATCTCGTTATTGATTTCTGTTCTGCAACGGAACTTGTTTCAATATAATACATACAAGCATTATCGTATGTATTTCTTGTGAAAAGTTTTTCATATAATTGATGTTTTCTGAATCATTACCCTACCTAGATACCTACGTCAATTCATTAAGTCAATGTTCCATATAAACATCTTAGACTTCTAAACAGGATGTTGGAAGTTTGAAAACTGCCGCGGTTTTCTCAAGAGTAAAATTACAGTTGCTTTAAAGGTAATTGAAAATGTCATTCTAGGTATGGGAAAAACCAAAATGAATCCCCGAACACACTCATATTAAACAAGCAATACGAGTACAAAATAATAAAAAAAAAACAAATTCGTTTATCATAGTACACCCATCCTGAATGTCTTAATTATTTATTGGCACAGAGAAAACGGCCTGCATGTTTGTTGCATACAGTTGGTCTGCTGGCTACCCCACTTATGGGATATGCCGTGATGGTGTAGTAGTAGTAGTACCTACATAATTATATGTTCATTGAAAATTTGAAATATGTTTTGTACACCTTATTCTTATGAAAGACAGGAGGTGAATGTTGCGAATTGCGATGTCTTCCAGAATACACAGTTAAAAAAACGAAAATAATGAATATCCTATAGTTAAACTCGATTATTTTCCATACGTTGATATAAGATTTTTATACATTTTCATACAAATCTCATTTTTTCAACAGTTGGAAATCATCTACACTTCTTAGTAACTTAAATCCATTCTCCGACATCCAATTGTGGCAGAAAATAATGAACATTGTTTTTGCATTTCTTTTTTATGCATTGTATTTATCAAAATGTGTTTCTTATTAATACTTACGTGCTTAATAAATTGTAAAAGGCCTAGTGACCCTGATTATTCGTTTACGAGGGAAGGGCTTTTAAACGTAGAATAGAATAATGCCTTGTGTTATTGATTGGTATAAATAAAAGAATAAATAAAACAAAACAATATGTTTTTATTTTGTACGTACGCAATAAAAGATTTTCGTTTTATTTATTCTATGGGTATTTATTTACAGAGACGCAAAAAGTGCAAGGTTATGTTTATTCCGAAACGGTTCACTTTACGCAAGCAAATGTTGTTACAAATAAAAGTTGATCTTGTGTTTTATTGACCAACGTGAAATAATATATATATAGTTATAAATATTTTTCTTATATCTATGTAATAATATTTATTGATTGAGTGAGAACAGTTTGCAAATCTCAGCTGTGATTTCGTGATTGGAGATTAATCAGTGAAATATGAAGTTTCATATTAATATCTTATATTTATTGTACGATAGATAATAGCGATCGATAATACTCTGGGAAATGTATTTCAGTCGAGAATCCACGCGATTTACCTTGGATTGTATGCGTTTGTGGAAATATCTATTATTATCTAATGTGGCAGACATCGGAAATTTTGTTTTTTATAACAACAATATCGGGTGCGTGAATAACTTTTGACAAATGTGAGTAATGAACATGAATTATTATTTGAATTACATGTTGTGGGTGACTGCAGTGGCGTAGCTAGGGGGGGGGGGGGGGCAGGGGGGATATATGTCCCCGGGCGCCACATTAGGGGGCGCCAAAATGAGTATTAAAACTATTTTTCTAATTTTATTTTGATGTAAGCTAATGTATTCCAAATACGTTTCCAAGATTAAATTTTGGAGCTCCACAAATATCTTCATTTCAAACCAGTTGGCAAACACGATTTTGGTGCCCCCATTGAGCATTAAGGGGCGCCATTCTACTCATAAACAAAATGACACATCCACAATGCAGGATTGCTAATGGCGTTTTTTTTTAACAAAGATCAGTTCGGGTTCAAATATTATTCTTCATAATGCTTCGAAAATGAACCATATAAACCGTAAAAATTCAAGAATTTCTTGGGGACTCCGAGAAGGGGCGCAGACTTTGTCCCCGGACGCAGATGACCCTAGATACGCCACTGGGTGACTGTGTGTTTATTATCATTTAAAAAAAGCGATGGTGTTTTCTTCTTTACATAGCTTTGAGTGTGAATGAGGTTCTTGCCAGACAATTAACCACATTGTGGAATGTCCTTTGTATGGTTTTCAGTTCGGTTAGGAGGACCTAAATGAAGAGACCACCGACGTGACGATATTTACCCTTGTTAAAATATTTATCTATGGTAAAGAGAATTATCTATTGTCTCTAGTAATTAGCTATAACAGATCATGGTTAATGTTATACAAAAACAATTCTGTACCTGAGAGCCATTTAGTCTTAAGTACTAAAATGCCATTTTCAAATTCAATTTTTTAATCGAAAAAATCTCAACATTTTACTAGTAATAAGCTGTATAGTATATGCAGCTTATTACACAGGCCCTATAGTATAGACCCAAAGCATTTCTGTACTTAAAACTCACGACTGTTGTGTTATTTCCGCTTTTTTCGTAACTTTGGCATTTTTGACAAAAATGCACTTGAGTCTTAATGGCTCTCAGGTACAGAATTGTTTTTACTTTTTATGTAAAATCAAAACATAAGTACTTGTTTTGCTAAATATAGAGTCAAGATGCGCATCATCGAATATCCCATCTATAGTTAGTTTATCCCATAACGGCATCTCACTTACTTGAGATCACCGCAGGACATTAAAATATACAGAACGTCTTCTCTTTGCCACAATGTTGAAACGTGTAAACGTTTTAGATAAGGTTCAATGATCGTTCACCTACGTTTTGTCTGACACTTGAAGGAACTTGTCCATAAATTAAATCCTGCAACATTGATATTGAGTTGTTGAATTTACAACTATAATTATATTATAATACTTATTAATTTTGCATGATTTATCTAGGCCTAGGCAAATCTGGTAGGTATTTTAATATAGCATATTGTTTTATATTATTTTATAATCATAATGATCTAAGTAGTTGCCTACGTTGTATAATTTATGTATGTATATTATATCACGAAAAGTCTATTTGAGAAATAACTATGGTCGCTTTTGTGAAAAATCAATAATACCTACTACGTGAATGAAGTTTCATATAGATAGATGTGCTACTTTTGGATATATTATGATTTGAAAATTTTAACTTTGTTCGTAACGGGTAAACGACAAATAATTCGGAATTCATGTGAATTCGTATTTTGTTTTTAAATATTGTATGATAATTAATTCATGTTGTCAAAAAGTGGACTTAAACGTTTCTTGAATTCATCCATTCGCGCACATTTATTCAACTCTTAATTTCTATACAGAAATAAAAAAAAAACATTATTTGATATACACGCACCTGTCTCTATGTATAATTTTGAAAAGGAATAGTTTATTGTAAAAACTACTACTGTACCATACCGTTACGCCATATTCCACAATTAGGGTAGCCAGAGGACCAGCTGTATGTAAGAAACATGCAGATTGTCATGTGGTTTTACGGACACCTGCCTTTTTCGAGACACTCGAAAACTTCAGAAAGTAACGGGAGGCTTATTCTTTACCGGGAACTCTTCTGATATCAAAATGTGGACTTGGGTATTTTCCTAAACAAGCTTTTCATAGCTGATGTAAAAAACATGGTTTTAATCTGTTGATTTGTACGGAACGCCTTGAGGCAGTGTTGCACCGCGCTTTTTCAGGGACATGTACGTACCTAATATTATAATCATGAAAATGTTCTCGCTAATCCATAAACTATATGCACTATTTAATACATAGGCAGGTAATAATATATAATATTAAACTTATAGATTTAATTATTTATATATTTTATTGAATCGTATGAAAATCCTTTGTTCAAAATAAGAGCAATGTTTTATGACGTCACTCGATAGTTTTTCGTTCACCTCGTGTAGAGGAAGATGTGATGTTAATATTCTTTTTCACAGTGTTCCATCCAATATTCTTGTCACAAAAACTGTTAATGTTATGAACATGTTTATTGCAACAATTGATCCGCTGGCTACCCCTCTTGTGGAATATGCTGTGATGATGTAGATGTACAATCGTGAGGAGAACATGCATGTCCGCAACACTTTATACCTACATAATTTATGTGCATGATTGTTAATGTAGGAACTAAAATGTTTATATTGATGCTGATAGGTTTTCATTACCTTGTTCTTATATTGTGTTGTTGAACGGATTTATTGAAGCACGATTGGCCGGACTCGATGTTATTACCTTAGATATAATATTAAGAATTAATGATGAATGAATGACGAAGAACGGTCACGTAGTTGATATTAAGGCTGTTGTTATTATGATCTGTTATCGATTGCTGAGACTGAACAATGGCTAGGCTTGTACTTCATACACCCACATAGGTATTGTTTCTTGGTTTATATTTGAACTCGAAGGATTCATGTTAAATAAGGTCATCTTGAATGATTTAAATTGCATTTCTTTAATTAGATAGGTCTTTATGTTGTATAAAATAAAATTAATCAATTATAGATATTTTTTGATAAATGTTCATCTCTTATTTAGATCGGCCCGGGAGTGCAGGGTATAATTAAGTCTCTTCATTTAGATCCATTCTGTGCCAATAGGGTGAATTCTGCTCCCGACATTCCTGAAGCCCTGATGTTTTGCCATCGGAACGGATGTGAAATAGGACACAGTATTTTATGCGAGTACATCTAGTATATAAAATTCTCGCGTCACGGTGTTTGTTATCATACTCCTCCGTAACGGCTGGACCGATTTTGATAAAATTTTGTGTTCTTATCGGGTAGGTTTTTGAACATATTTTTATTGTTATGGTGAGTCATTATAAAATACATACAGCCCTAATTTTTCACCCTTCTACCATTAACCCCTATTTTTTAATAGCGATATTAGTATATAATGTATATGGCATAATAACGTTTGCCGAAATATGAGGGGTGTAGAAACCAAGACACATTGATAAATTTTTCACAAATGCTCAAAATATTATTGCAGACAACATTCATGCATTAATCAAAACATCTATAAATAGGTTTTACATCGCAATCAGATACTAGCGGGGATCGTGTGAAATAATTAGGAAATTAATTTGATGAATACTATATTATCATTATATTTAGAAATTCAATAGAATTACAATTATCGTCTAAATTGCTGAATTATTGCGATGATGAATTCTTAATGAACAATCTGGTTGATATTGTTAATTTGACGCATATTACGAGTTTAATGGTTTTAATTTAACTACCCCGCTATGTGAGACTGCTATTATATAATACTGCCTGCATACGGTGACGAATGTCTATCTGTCTATAGAGATTGGTTTTATACCTTTCTCTTAATGGGAAGAAACTGACGAAAATAATTACGAGATTAACTGTTTCATCTATGTAATGAAATCTTCTTTTTTATTTGCCAATAGTTGTAGAATCTAATAGAGTTGTCAGATCCTCTTTCCATGAGATGACTTTTAACGTTACCGGACCGGAGGCCTGAGTCAATAACACATTTTCACGTTACGTTTTCGTTCCTTTAACGTTCGAGTATAGACGAATTTGCAAGCAAGTGTCAATTTCATTGCTAAGATACACAATAGTTACGAAAATTAACACTTTGGCGAAACATCGTCTGCACCCGAACGCTAACGGAGCGGGAACGTGACGTGACGTGAAAGGGCCTCAGGGGCCTGAGTCAAAACACATTTTAGCGTTACGTTTTCGTTTTGTGTACGTTTGAACATAGACGACGTTGGGAGAATGTGTCAATTTTCGTAGCAAAACACACAAGAGCTACGAAAATTGACACTTGAAATGTGTTTTGACTCAGGGGCCAGGGGCCGAAGTCAAAACATTTTAGCGTTACGTATATTCGAACGAAAACGTAACGATGAAATGTGTTTTGACTACGGGCCCTGTTACTTTGATTTGCTTATTGAGAAATTATTAATCCTATGAGCTACTAATTTAATAAGTACTGCCCTTTTCATCAGCTTCTTTGAGTTCTTTTAATGACTTTTATTTGGTGATGAAAATTATTCAAAGTCATCAGCATCATAATCGTCTTTGAATATGGTACATTTATCTGTTCCGTGAAGAAAGAATGGTTCCGGCAAAGAATTGGTCTCCAATTCATTTCAGTAAATTTTCGAGTGTCCCGTAAACGGCAGGTGTTCGAAAACTAAATACATTTTAAATTCAGCGTTGAGGTTTGTCACCCATTCTGAATGTCAATTTTTTTGTTGGCACGTAGAGGACGGCTTGCGTGTTATATTCAGCTGGTCTGCTAGCTACCCCACCTGTTAGATAAACCGTGATGGTATTGTAGTAATAATACATTTATCTACTAGTATTACATACTTATCTACTCCCTTGCCCCGTCTTTTGTGGAATTATTAAAGGATAATAATGTATTTTTTATAATATGATTAATCATTATTCATTGCCCATATAAGTAAGATGTAAAAGATGCATTTAAAGGATTTATCACATTGGCTACATATTTATTATATATCGTGTTGTATGGATTACAATGATGCTCATCTTATAAATAATCCTAGACCTTTATAACCTCTCTAGTGAATATGTTTATAAGTATATAGTCTTACCTATACTACTTATTGTTGTGTCTTGTTATTTATTTATTTATTTATTTGATCAATAAACGGCAATTTGCCTTTTACAATAGGTTTAATACATATGTATGACAAATCAATAATACAACAGTCTATAAATATATATAAAAAATGCGCTAATACATTCAAATAGAAAAGAAACAAAACTAATAACAGAAATTTAGTCGCATGGGTAACAATAATCATGCTCAGCTGCAAATACCTGCAGCATACAAATATATAATAATATACAAATATAGTCTTTATATACTGTACAATGGGAACCAGTTTACATGGCTGCAAGTTTGGCACAATAGCTCATTAGTATATAAAGTTAAACAATATAAAACAAACATAACACAGTAGCTACATGAATTTGTTTGCCAGGTTATGTATCTCTCTTCTCAGCCCATTGAATAACAGTTTGTAGAATATTAGGAGACAACTCAGATATGTCTCTCGTGCATGGCATTAACAGTATAAGTCAAATTTCAACATTTTACAGGAGAGCATTTTAAAGTTTTTAAAATAAGCTTCTGAAGTCAAATATTGATATAAAGACGTGAAATTTACAATTTCAATGTAAAATGTGTATTATTTTGTTACTGTATATACAAAAGTTTAAAAATAACTTAAATAAAGGATTAAATTGACTTGTACTCATAGATTCTGATATAAAAATGACATATACTATTAGATTCTTACATATACTGTTGATGTCAGTTGTGTTGGTATCTGGTTTCAGTGACATATACTGTTAGATTCTTACAATTATACTATTGATGTCAGTTGTGTTGGTATTTTGTTTGTGACGTATACTACTAAATGCAACTTTTTCATAGGCTAGCTCTAAAAATAATATTAAAAATCATCCAATTTCATAAAAACAGACACTTCTTTGGAAGACTAAAAAACATAGGTACTTCGCTTTGTAATGGTATAGATTGCAAGTTTCCATGGTGGTTTCTCATTATCCACTGTGAGTGTTTAGGAAACTATTTTCATATTTTGTCTCCCAACTGATGGTACCATCTTCCAGGGTTGCAGCTCTCCTAAACTTCATCCATCCTCAGACAAATGGATCCTTAAATTCGCAGACAGACTTGCCCCCCTTCAGTGCCAAAACATAATGAAATTTCTCAATCCTATTCCCACTTTCCTCTTGGAGAAATTGACAAAAAGTTTAATGGCAAGGAACTAAAGCTGTTCCTGAACTGCGTTACAGATACATCCCCAGGAATCGATGGAATAACGTATAGCCTTATACAAAGAGTTTCTCTAGAATATTTACAATATTTTCATCATAGCCAATTGCTCGAGGAAAACTCAGATCATTATTCCAATCTTGAAAGCAGAGACTGACCCAAACCAGGGCCAATCATATCGACCAATTGCACTCTCCTCAGCAATAGCCAAAAATACAGAACACATGGTGAAAAATCGACTAGATTGATTCATAGAAGGTAACAGGAAGCAGCCATCTTGGTTATCCAATTTCAGGAAGAGAATGGGAATCTGGACAGCGTAGCTATTTTGGTCACAGATGTTCACGTTTCGTTATCGAGGAGAAAGCTCTTGGAAGGTGTTTGCTTGGACATCAATAGTGCTTTCGATAATGTTATTATTTTTATACTATGTGCAAAGCTTGATCAATTGGACATTCCTTCTACCCTATCCGGACGTGAACCAAACCCGCAATCACCCTCCTATTAGAAAGACCATTCACAGGTGATTGCCGCAAGGCTCAGTGTTCTCACCCATTCTATTCAACTTGTACACGCATGATGTCTATCAGTCAGTATCTACGGAGGTCCAAATTTTGAAATCTGCGGATGATTTGTTCGTATATTGCTCCGATAAATCCATCGTGAACCAAATCCGCAATCCGGACGTGAACCAAACCCGCAATCACCCTCCTATTAGAAAGACCATTCACAGGTGATTGCCGCAAGCCTCAGTGTTCTCACCCATTCTATTCAACTTGTACACGCATGATGTCTATCAGTCAGTATCTACGGATGTCCAAATTTTGAAATCTGCGGATGATTTGTTCGTATATTGCTCCGATAAATCCATGGACAACTTCCAGGTTTCCTTGCAATCAGAGTTGTTGTCGGAACATGGCCTTAATGCTTCCTTCCAGAAGTGCAAAAGCATAGTATTCTCCAGAAAACTCCGTCTAGTCTACCTGAAATTTTGATTTGACCAACGGTTGATTAATTCTTTTAACGGATTAAGATTCCTGGAGGTCACATTGGTCACTGGTCTTTGATGGACCTTATTCATTGAACTCATACACCACAAATGTCAGACCGGCCTCAACATCATGAGAGCCGTCTGCAGGGTCTGGTGAGGTTGCCACCCCGCGACTCAGAAAATCTTTTATACAGCATTTATCTGCAGCCATTTGGACTTTGGATCCTTTTTAATAACCCCAACCTCCAAGAAAACTTGTGGAGACCGGATCCGGTCTCAGTCTCTTCCGTTAATTATGGGTAATCCTCCCCTATCAACGCATTACAGGTGGAGGCTGCAGATCCCCCACTTGGACTGCGCAGACATCTTATGTTTTACAGGTTTTTAGTCAAAATCCTGCGTTTTATTGATTACCCTTTATTGATTACCCTCTGTCTCTCAAACTTCATCTCCTCTCATACTTAGTAACTCATTTACCGGTATGGAGGGGTAAAGATCCACCACCTCTTGTTACCAGCTATAGAAAAATTAAAACTCCCTTGTTGGAGAGCTACACAGTTCTTACTGTATACTCTTTGTCATTTCCCACACTAAGTTTTAAACCGAAAGTTGCTCTCAACCTGGGTGTCAGTAATGGCATATTCGCACCTCATATTTTCAAATCGATTTTTGATTCCGATTGGCACTACTGGCACCTATCTATACAGACAGTTCGAAAAGTGACAAAGAGCGTAAAGGGGCTGGCTTCTTTTTTTAATATAACACTAATAAAATGTTCAGGCACAGAGACGAGTCGTCAGCCTTCTCAGCGGAATGTCTTGTTATTAGAGAGGCTATAAGGGCTCTGACCATACGCCATTACAGGGTTAAAACTCTCCTCAGCGACTCTCAAAACGCTCTCCAGTCCGTTCTCCCTCCAGGCCGTTCTCTCTCCAGCATTGTCCCAACCAGATGATCTTTTATCTTTAGATATTAGATATGTACCTCCTATATAAACTTCAGATTTTGGGTGGAGAGGTGGTACTGGGTTGGATCCCGAACTGTGGGATCCCGGGCAATGAGGCAGTATATCTATTGGCCAAATTGGGAACGAACCTCCCTAACCCATCGGAAACTGTCTCAGCCTCCAATTACACTTTGATATTCGGCCGAAATCTCATCCAGTGGAGGAGGACATTGATCATTTTTTTTCGAATGCCCGATCAATAACTTCTACCCAACTTTGATTAACAACCTGGTACATTGTAGGGTTCCGTTACCTACAAATACTTCCTTGCTCCTGGGTTCAAGAAACAAAAGTATTTTCAAACTCCTTGTCCTATTCCTTAAGCCCCATTTGATAAAGCTTTGAATTTTGTGTTTTTTGTCCTGAACTAATAATTTTTCTTGGCAGTTTCTGGCTAGGAAGAAAGCCAACAAAAGAATAAGAGAGACAACACGTGATACCAACAGTATAAGTGAATTAGTAAGAAAAAAAAACATTCACGCGGCTCATAGTACATGTTGACTTATACTGTTGATGCCACTCACAATGTTGAAAACTAACCATAATGATTGGTCACTAAGAGTATAGGTCGACATATACTTTTAATGCTATACGAGTTTGAAAATAAATAAGATATACTATTAAATACAAATATTGTTTTTAGGGTCTTATAATTACAATTTGACTTTTGTTATCGATTACACATGTGTAGTTTGAGATATACTACAAGATTCCATCAAAAAGTAAAAATCGATTTTTTTTTACTTATATCTACTGTTAATGCCATGCACGAGAGATGTGATACCCACAGAAATCGTTAGTCAGACATAGGCAAAAATAAAGTACTGAAAACACAAGCATCAAAACCGACAAAACAAACGATACCTAGCAGATACCTTCAATAGATTATGCATTTCTCTACGAGTATAGGTACCGTTGTAATATGTCATATACTCTTATACCTATCATATCATATTATATTATCGACTTATTAAGAAAAATATTTGATTTTCATCCGATTAAACATTTTTAATTTTATTTTTTATTTTCACAATTTTCACAGAATTTAAGCATTATTGTTTTTCGGGAACTGCATGGAGACTGAATAGAAAGTACATGTCGAAAGATTTCGTATTCGATTCCACCCGCTTTCGATGTATGTACTTCATATTTACGACTTATACCTATTAAAAATAAATATACCTTCTTACAATATTACACACACACACTCAACACGTAGTAGGGATTATGGATTAGAAAGGGGGGTGGGGGTTAAGGAATGGATACTGAGTTATATATTTGAAGACATTTGTTTCCTTTACAAACCCTGAACGATTTAGAGAAATGATATGTAATGTGGGTTGGAAGTGCCAGAATGTTCCGACACCTTAGTGTCATTAACGGCGGCAAAAGTTTTCAATCTGCTCGTTAATGACACTCACGTGTCGAAACCGATCACGGACCTATTAAACATTAAAAAGGACGATTAAGAGTAGTGGAAAACTTGTCACATAATGGTGTCGTAATGTCGTCATAATTATTACTTTTTGAATACCCATAAAATTGAAAATACTACTTACAGAATCTAAGCTTTGTTGTAAATATTCTCCACCTACACAGCAAGAGTTTCATAGTGAGATTGATTAAATTGATAATGGATAGTACTAAATACTTTCTTTATGTATTTTATTATACTTCAGTAGGTACACATCGTATTTAATTAATGTAATATTGTTACGTAACACCCACACATCTATATATACAGCTATTAATATGTGTGTGTGTGTGTGTGTATGTTGGTCTGTAGGTATAAGCAGACCTTTTCACTGGGGAAATCTTTATTTCTCAATACATGTTATGTTATAATTGATTTTCTTTTTAATTTTGATAATAGTCATATAACGTATCTAATGATTGCGCATTGAGTACTCTTATAAGTGAAAAACTATCTAAATGATATTTATTTATTTTTTGTAATAAATCCGTTAGTTTCCGACCCGGTGTAGCGACCTGAATATGGTTCTACTCTTTTTATTTATTTTTTTATTAGAAAATTATATATCTGGGTTTTTGTTATACAGCCAACCTTATACAGCCTTTACAGTAAGCTAAAAGATTGTGTCGTAAAAGGGAAGCTAGCCGGCACTGGGATCGAACCACGAACCCCTTGTGCACGAGGGCTACCGACGAAGTTACAAAGTATTACATTAATTATGGTCATCAGAGTTCTACTCGAGAGCAGAGAGATTCATTATATTTTCATATCTGTGTATTGTGAACAACATGTGAGTGGGGAAAAAACCAGGGATCACTTTGTTAATTTTAGATGGAATTTTGTGAAAACTGTGGTTCCGTAGAAACAAATGATTTTGGCGGGAAATGTTTTGAGAACGTTCGATAATGATTATATACAGCGGTTAGGCATATGATACGATGCATTTAAGCATAGAAAGAGAAATGAATGACTATTGTCATGTGTTTAAACTATTATATTATTATGTCTGTGACTATTTGTCAGTCATGTTTCATTTCTTTTGTTATTACCATTTATTTAATCCTGTCATAGAGAAATCATTTTGGATGTACAATAGATGATACCTATAAGATGCTGCTTAACGCGTTAGATAATGTCACCTCTATTATATTCTCTCTTCTTTTGATAGATACAAGTAAATAGATAGATGAAAGACTCATAATACTAGCATTAAAGTAGATTAAACTCAGGAAATTATCTTCACTTTGATAAAATACACTAACTGCCGGTTTCATTAAAGATAAAAAAAGTTCCAAATCGGGGTTTCGTAAATTATCATTAAGTTATTATTTCAGTAAATTTCGTACCACCAGATATTATAATATGCAATATTTACTATAACGCGTGGCAACTGTTGTTTAAAATTATAAATTATCTTGGTAACCGTAGCATCGAGAGATAATGCTTGAAATGGCTGCTTAAGCAAGCAAACAAGTACAGCATACCAAATAACCAATTTTCCTGAAGAATTTCGAAAACTTTAATTTTAACTTTATTTTTATAAATCCGTGGTAGTTAATGGAACTTTAAAATCAAAGTGGCATTGTTTTTTTTATGTAACCGGTAGGAAGGATAGCATAATATTATTAAGAAACCTTCCTGGCAATTTTTTTTAAATTATCTAAATAATGGCAACAATTTTATATCTAATTCAATTAAAAATGAAAGTGCAGAAATATTTTGATGCTAAAAAATAAAAGCATAAATTGACACAAAGAAATGCAAATTCTTAACAAAATTTTGTGATAAAGTAACACATAACCTGTAATATCGTTTGTTGATAAACCGATTGCCCTGTAAAAGGTAGGTGTTGGTGAAACCTTACGTATACGGCAATCAGCATCTACAGTGAGGCACGCCATCCAGTCTGAATGTCTTAAATTTTTATTGGCACGGAAAGGACATTCTGCATTCATGTGTAATGTTAGAGTAGTTACAGTAGCATATTAGTACCATATTTTTTCTATACAAATACGTTATAATCTGATTGAAAATAAATAAATTAAAATTACATATAAGTAAGTCCATGACACTACAAATACATATATTTTTTTTTTATTCTTAAGGGACACAAACAGTTCAACCTAAGAAATATCAACATTCAAATCTCTCCTGCAAACAAACCAATCAAGGTCCCGCAAATTACCGAAGCGTATGACGAACACGTTGCTAGTAAATAATAACAATACACACTTTACCCTACTCAAATCAAAAGCAAAAAAACAAGAACCATGAAAATAAGTATAAAACAAGAAAACAAGACCATAAAACGACACAAGCTTTTAGCTTACTGTGAAAGGTGTATAAGGTTGTATTTGGGTTTATAACAAAACCCAGATATATCTTTTTTAAAAAAAAAAAAAAAAAAAGAAAAAAAAAAAAAAAAAAAAAAAAAGTAGTTAAAAATTAAACTTGATAGACTTTATAATAATTAAAAGTTATATATTAACATACATCTCAGATGAATGGATGTCAGATATATAGATATAGTAGATTACGAATATACGCCTATTGTGTGTATATCTGGTATATAGGAATGTATAAGTATTTTAATTTCACTTTCATTGAGTGACTTACTTTGGGTCGTACGTAATACTACTTCACAACGTGTACTTGTTGTACTGTACCTACACAGCACTGGCTACTGTGTTGAACTGAGGCTGATAATACCTACCATACATACTCACTATTGGGACAAGCATAATATTATGACCGCATTATTTGTGTATCGTATCCAATAATGTGATGAATCATTATATATTGTATTTCGGTTTATATATATATATACGATAGGTATATTTCAATGCATTTGGCATTCGAACCCTGGGTCATTCCATGTCTGTTTATAGATATTTTATTTATTTTTTATTTATTCGTTCTATACTGTACATTGATCACAATATATACCTACGATTTTATTGAAAAATACATTCAAATTAGATATTATCATTAAACAAATGGCGAGCTTATCGAAAAGGCGCGTACTCTTCCAACTAACCCAAATATTTTCACTATTTTCACAATGTCGCGAGAAAATTCACAAAGGCCGTATCGCAGACTCTCTCTTTATAAAACACTGTAATTGGTCTTCCCTATTTACTTATTATTGTTAACACATGGATATGATTGTGGATTACACCTTAATAATTTTCTTTGTAATTGATCCACAATATATTTATTGTTTACGGCTTTTTGTGACATTTGAATAGTTGATTATAATCTATGTTACATCACTCTCTGTCATTACTTGTGTGTGATTAAAATACGTTCTTTCTTAAGTTCCGACACATCTTTTAATCAAATCCCGAATGCATTTCCCAGGCTAAAAAGTATGCATTCCAACAATTATGTGTTGCGGTTTTTTAATAAATAAATATTATTAACCATCTATTCTTGTAGAGTTATTGTGATTGTAGTTAAATGAAAAATACAATTACCTACATGGTTATTATTTTTCAGTTGAATGAATCCTGCTAAACATAGTTTTTAACTAACTTTTTCATTTCCCGTCTGTGTGGGACGGAGACACGATGCAAATCACTCGATAATAACAGCTGTTAGTACTGTAGGTAATAAGTCCGTCAGCACGCCATACTGAAAGTATGTAATAACTAATAACATATTACATATTATGATTGTTTTATTATTATGTACAGTAGCAGATAATAATATAAGATTATTAATCCAGATTAGAGATGGTTAAGCTGCGGCCCGCATTCCATTAACTATACGGTAGAACGTTGATAATTACTTTTTTTAATGAGTTATGCAAGTAAGTCAAAATAAAAATCATTATGTATATAAAAAATAATGCAACTCTTAGTATACTAAACATTTTATTATTCAAAGTCTTTTTTACTATATATTGTTTGTGGTCTTCATCTGTGATTTGTTAATGTCAAAATTTGTCATGACTTTGATATTTTAGTAAATCCGTTTTTAAATTTGTTATTTTGTTTTACTTTTGTTTTTGCGATAGAGTATGATTTCCATATATTATCGTATTATCGTTGTTTTTAAATTTAAATTTACTTTGACTTTTTTTGAGCATTTTAACTTTTACTTTTTTTTCCTCAAGATTGAAACATTCTGGTAAGAGTGGAATCTTCGCTGGTCTACATGTCAAATATATTAATTGTCAACATATTGTATAACGACTGTTTGATTCTAAATATTGTGAAAATAAAATAAAAATAAAATATAATATTCATGTTTTTTCATTGTTAGATATTTTGTTTATGGTATGATGTTAAAATAAATATATTGTTTTCCATTATTTTTGATATGTTTCGTATCGCGTAAAAGTTTCTCGCAAGTACGCAAGAAAAAATTAACTGTATCCATTCAGAGCTATGAAATGTCGTATCATCGGTTGCGGCGTTTTCACTATTTTTTGAATGTTTTGTTAGGTTTTAAATCCTTACCCTTCAGTCGAAGAAAATTTCTATAAAAAGGATAATTGATGTTCCAAAAATGTCAGATTTGTTACAAAAATACTAAATGCAATTATAACTCAAACCTTATTTCAGACAATAGGCATTATTATCGTCAAATCTAGCAATGTTTAGTTCAATTTATATACATATATTTTTATTATTAATTGGTAAATATAATTACGTGTAGAACAATATAAAGTTCCAAAAAGCGTGCTAATCGTTCATGCGATTTCTTCCATCGAGTTTAATATTTAAACACTTTTGTTCCGAATTATTGTTTGGACCATTCGTGAGTTGCATTAATTCTATGCGGCCCCTTGTATTTTAAACTTTTATTATCTATGTTGTAGATATTTCTTCTATTTCTGATTCATGTCATTATGAATAATTATCTGAATTGGAACACACTGTTCCGGATTACATATGTTTCTATCGACTACTTATGTACTTTTACAGAAGAAAATTATTTTATGCGTCGTTTGTGTTAGATATCAATCGTACAGAATAGATTCATATAAATATTTTAGTTTATTCGTACGTGTTATGTATGTTTGTCTGTATATGTCATTGAAAGCTAAAGCGAAAGCTAAAGCTAAAGCGAAAGCCGCCATTTTACGATTCTTCGACCGTCTCAGGGGCGCTTGTGAAAAAGGCGGCTTTCGTTTTGCTCTAAAATCAGTGATGATGCTTTGGCGCCTCTGATCAGCAGACAGCCTTTTCCACGTCACAGGACCTGCTACAAATTGGAAGCAAATGTCCTCTTTATAAACTTGTCGTTAGATTTCATTTCGGAATGATATAATAATAAGTAGGCATGTACCTACTACAAGAATAAGTCTTCTGCTCTTTTTTGTTATTTTACGAATGTTCTCTAAAAATCTAGTATTCATAATACATCACAAATAATACATTTAACATATTCACTTCAGTGCTGAGATATACTATCCATATTGTTGAATATTAATTTTTTTATTTTACATGGAATGGACAAACTGCATATATTTACATGTCTGCTGGTTACCCTGTCTGCGGGAGCTATCGTGATAGTATCGATAGATAAGATAGATTGAGATAAATACGTAATATTACAGATAATTTTTTTAAATAACGGTGTTTGCGAGATCTTCTCTAAAATTCACCATGGAAATAATCATATTATCGTTCCTTATGTTTTTTCAAAATATTATTATTTTTATTTCATCATATTCAATTATCTAATTAATATTAATATTCAAAAGGGAAAATGGAAGCTCACCTTTTTGTACTACTTTAAGTTACGAATATTGATTTAGCTTGCAGTAGTTTTTTTTTGGCAATTCGATTTATTCTCCGAACAAAGCCGGGTATAGAACTGCATAATAAATTATTAAGAGTATTAATAAATGTATATATACTTACTAATACTATACATGAATTTTTCCTTATTTTTCATAATTATAGACATATTTAAACGAGTATAGTGAGTATTTTAATTAAGTGGTTATTAAAATTATATTATCTGTATACCTAATTATCATGACATGGTTTACAAACATTTTTGATAATTACTGTTGTTTAATATAATTGAGTTTATATTAAATATGCTCCAAGGAATATTTAACAGTATTCCTTGGAGCATATTTCTAGTGTCCTATAAAATGCAGGTTTTCGGAAATAAAGAACACATTTTACTTCTTAAGTTCAGCGATGAAGTTTGCCACCCATTCTGAATGTCTAATTTTTTTTTTTGCATGAGTCGACAGTTTGAATGAGTTACATGCGCTTGTCCTGTTGGCTACCCCATTTGTGGGATGTGCCGTGATATAGCTACAGAATGCAATCTATCATTTTGGATCGGTCAATATTTTATTTCTTATTTGATAATTTTTCAGCGATAGGGTGTGCCATCTGTCATAAAATATATTTTGCTTATTTTTATGGCACGGATAAAAAACCTGTAAATTAATTGCATACATTCAGTTAATATGCTGGCTACCCCACTCTAGGCAGATGTCGTGATGTTATAGAATATATAAGAATACATTTCTTATTTCATACCTACCTATTTTTTGATTATTAAGATTTATGGTATACCCAAATACACTCTAAACACTTTCATTCTATGCAATAAGCTGTATTGTGAAGGTGTAGTAGGTCGACATTGGGCTTTGAACCACGTAACATTTGCTCGGAATTTTTCGTATTTGGTTATATAATTTTATTCTTAATTAATTCACAATAATAATTGTTATTAACACAAATGTTAAAAAGGTCGTTGAAAATAATATGTAGAAGTTAAGCAATTTTTTTTATAAGACATTCTTACAATAGTGAAGCAACGTTTACTAATCCCTCGATTATATTTTTATGATTATTATTACATATATATTATAGAAACCACTTAAGCGCTAGATTAAGAGGTCATCGTGTAAAGAATTTCTACGTTAACTCTTCAACAAGGTACTGTTGTTGTTGTGATGGTAACGAGGTGAAAAGAAAGTAAATAATAATATGTTTTTTAATTTAGATAGCTCTAGGTATTGTTATTATTTTTATATTGATGTAGTATGTAGGTATTGAATAATATTTTATTATGTACATATTCAGCTGATGGCTGTTTAAAATGTATAATATGAATGATCGGTTGAGGAAATATATTGTGTCGAGATTTTTCGTAATCTCAAATGCGCGAGTGAAATTCATTCAACACAATATATTCGATTATTCTTAGGTATGATATAAATTATTTAATTGTTATTACTGAAGTTATGGCAATACTTCCTTTATATAGGACAGTTTGTATCGAGTTCAATGCAAGGAGAAATTTATACAAAATTACAGCAAGTAAAGAGAGAGAGAAAAAGATAAAAGAAGAAAAAAACTTGGAATCATCATGAATTATGAAAAACAAGAACATTACTATATCATAATGTTATTAAGTTAAGCAGATGTATTGAAATTTGAAATCGATCCTATATTCAGCAAACATGACATAGCCAGTGAAGACTGGACTTCAGATATCAAAAAATACTGGGAGAAGTTGGTATAAATAGCTATAACACTAAATTTCTTATTATTATATACAAGCTTTTGTAACCCGGCATTGCTCGGGTTTAAATAAACAGAAACCGTGCAAATACATGGGTTAAAATTGGTATTTTTAGTTTATAGTACCTACATAAATCTTCAAGTGATTTGCCATGAAAAGTAAAGAAAAATATTAGGCGAAAATAAATAGGTTCTTATGGCTAGTACCGAGGTACTTTTGTATTTATTTATACAAAAAATCAATTAACATTGTTTATGGATTTTTTACATAATACTATTCTTATTCTACAGTATGGATTTCTATGGTCTCATAATATCCTCCATTATGAAAATAGCTCAAAATGTCAAAAATATGCAATTTTTATTCTCATAATTCAGGATTTTTTGTCATTAGCAATCATAATGTTTCATTATGTAAACAGTCCCTAATTATTTAGTTTCAGTATTGTTTTATTTATTGTTACATCCATTTTGAAATTAATTCAATACAATGAAAAATGTTTGACTAATATTGGATTTTCATACATTCGCTTGGCAATTTTGTCAAGCGAATGTATGGGAATCTCATTAAAATTGTAATATCTTTATCAATACATAAGATATTTAAAATGTTTTAAGCCTTAAACCTGCCCAGGAGATGAGACCTCGTATAGAGTGTATTATTTTACTTCTGTCTTTCCTTATTTCAGAGTCCATTGAGGACATACGCACATACGAACCGACTCAAATATTTATGTGTGGATTTAAGGCAATGTACCTACCCGATTTCGAATGATTTATAATTATTTTAATAAAAACTTTCTATTTCGCTTATCTGTTATATTCTGAATTTTGTTTTATTTGTATTTTAGAAATTTTAAACGAACATATTTTAAATTTAGTAAATTTACGGCGTGCGTGTATGACAAATCGTATGAATGTGGAAAAAGTGAAAAAAGTATGTACGGATTGATAGAGCTATTCTCTATGCCTACCCCATTTGGGATACGTCGTGAGGGTATTGTATATTATAATAATATACCTACAAATATGTGCAAGCCATATTTTTTTGTAAATAACTAATTTCACTATGATTTGCGAACTCTGAAGAGTGTGGAGGTGTTCAAGGCAGGGTTAAAACCCCTATTATTCTGGAGATGTTATGATTCCTGATTGGGCCCTTGCGATGTTTTTTTCCATAAAACGGCGCATCTTAAATGAAATCGTCTATTTATTATTATTAGTATTATTTGACCCGATGTATTTTCGCGTAAACGCTTCATGGTGTTTAATATTGTAATAATGATCGGTTAACTAAATACTTTATACAAGTTATACAATACACATAATACTCTCTTTAGACTCTTAAGACCTACGGTAACATTGTATTATAGCTATTATAATATATTATATAGTTATTATATAATACAATAATATAACCTTATGGTTACAGTACTTACTTACCTGTTGTTGTCTGTTTTTACTTACTAAAATATGATAATGTATTATACGGCGTGGTTACACCTACTGAAGACTAAATACCGGTCTGGTGTAGCATGGAGGTAACGCTCTTGCCTCTAAATCACGAGGGTCTCGAGTTCGAGTTTGATGAAAATTTACCTATTTCAAAACATTAATGTTGTTGACCGAAGGTACTTGTTGGAAGTCCATTTCAAGATAATTGAAAAAAAAACACAATATGTAGTTAACTTCCAAATGACTTTATTAACTTCGCGTACTAGTATTCGGAGACTCTCGTCTCCATCATCAGGCGATTAGTAAAAAGTACTTTTTACTAATTATACCGTTTTATCTATACCATAACTGTCGTGATGGTATAGATAAAACGTGTTATAGTTTTAATTCTGCCATGGGGTAAGCCACGTGAATGTCTTAATTCTTACCTATATTAAAATGATTTAGTTAAATCTTTAATTTTATTGGGATGGAGTGGAAGAAACGCATGTTTATTGCATGTAATTATTCTACTGGCTACCCTACTTGTGGATGATACTGTGATGTTGAAGTTAGAGATTTTGTATGCTGTGTCTACATAAGTATATTAAGAGACATCTCACTGAGATGAGAACCAGTTTTGTGTATCTGTAATAACTATGATGGCATAATATAGTATTGTTACTAATTATTGTTAGTGTTTATAGTATCTTAAACACAGATAATCTCATCAGATAGAAAACGTCTTAAATCTTTAAAAAAAATATTATATCTCATAAGTGGGGCAACAGGCAGATCAACTGCACGCAATAAACGTGCGAATTGTCCTTCATGTCGGTGAAAAATTAAGGTATTCATTATAAGTGGTATTTAAGATGTTATTTGTCTTACTCTTGATGATTTAAGAACATCTGCCTTTTACAGGACTCTCAAAAAGTTACAGAAACAAGTGGGAGATCTATTCTTTGCCGTGGATATCCCAAGAAACAAAGATATTGCTCTTATAAAGTACAATTAAAAATGTTATTATTTTTCGCACGCCCTTAGCCGGTGTAGCTTATTTCTGTCATTTGTTGAATCAAATTTAATACGTTTATTTTCGATAATAAATTTAAAAATAAATTTAATAGGTTTATTTTCGATAATAAATTTAAAAATAAATTTAATAGGTTTTGCCTAATGATAGTTGGCCAAAAAGAGCACTGTTCTTCCGTCCGCAGGGGTTCCGTCGGCCTGGGCGTCCCTCTTTCACAATACACGGTTCCTATGACAACGATATCAGAGTGCAGGGAATGTCGTGGAAAGAGGTGACGCAATTGGCGCAGAGACGCTCTGAATGGAGGAGGCTGGTTTCTGCCCTGTGCTCCCGAGAGGAGCGTTGAGGGCGATGATGATGATGATTTTCGACTTATGGATAATGTGCATACCTACATATATGTGATAGTAACCACACTCTGAGAGAAGCTGGGTTTAACATAGTAATGAATATTTATTTAATTTATTTATTGTCCTTCAGCCCTTATTTTGCGTCCCCTTAGACTCGTCATACATAAATAATGTGTATTGCAAATTTATTACACGATCAAGATCATCGTTAAATAAAAAGTTAAATTATACCATTTGTGCGATTGTGCAGAAAGAGTCTGAAACTACAACTTTAATAATATGCAATTGATCACACAAATAGAGCAATGATACTTTATTCACTGTGTCGGTGTTTTGGTAGTGGAATTACATAGCGAAATAAATAAAACTAATGTTTTATTCTACTATTGGTTTATTTGACCAAAGACGTCTCTCTCGTCAAGTAAACAAATAGTAGAGTAAAACATTTGTTTTATTTATTAACAATGACACTATTAAAAAGCGATAAATCATTTCTATTTATTTAGCATTTTGTCAATATTGTGTGGAATGATCTGTCAACTAGAACTAGATTCGATTTCACCATTTTCCGGAAGACCAACAAACACATCATCACATTATTTTTATCGTGTCTGGAAGCTTGTTGTCAAGTCTTACATAAGACTCAGAGAGTTTATATCCTGCTTGGAGAGCCTGTGTTCTACCGGTCTATTTTTTTTTACTTTGATCTAGTAACATATCTAGAAAGGAGAGAAAATTTACCAGAATTAGTTGATCGCCGATTAATGTATGTTTCTGGGTTTTCTAATTCATACTTATTTCCCTGTATAAATATAAATAAAATCTAAATGTACCAAGTTATGTTTTCTATTTGAGCTTCCTAGAGATTCAACGCTGTGTTGTACTACACAATAGATATATTATAATATTATAATCATGTAGATACTTCCTAATATCTATGTAGGCAAGATTATTAAATTTCATCTTTAGTATTAATGTACTTCCATGTTATTATGTGCCTATTATGATTAGATAACACAATCGTCTATCACTATTCCCTACCTATATACACTAAAATATCATTTATAAGACATTAAACATCTTAATTCAGCTGAATATCTTATTTTTTATGACATGAAAAAATCGGCCTTTATGTTTATTGTTTAGTTCACTGGTTACTTCACTCCTGGGAGATACCGTAATGGTACAATATACAGATTGATAGATTGGGAAAAAAGTGCAGTTTTAATACTTTATTTATGTGTTTTTTTTGGATATCTTGATTTACAATATTAATTACAAAACAACATAGAATACAAAATATTGACGGCCAGGGTGGCGCGGATAACCCTCTTGCCTTTGAGCCACGAGGTCCTGGGCTCGATTCCCGGTCAGGGCAAAGTGAAGAAGCATGACCTTTTTCATATTGTCCTGGGTCTGGGTGTTACCTACATGTATAGTATGTGTATAGTGCATTGTATATATTATATTATATGTACCGTCGCGTTAGTACCTACCCATAATACCATTCATATCTTCGTTTGGGACTAGCTCGGTCTGTGTGAATTGTTTATGCATGCATGTTATGTTATATAATATAGCGGTGAGATTATAACAATGTAGTGATTTACGTTAGTGTCATTTATATAATTTCATGACAAAAATCGTTATTTTTTTAGTTGTACATAAATTCTCTACTTTTGTGTCCATTTTTATTGAATTCTTATCCTAGCGGCGATAAATTTCTGGACTTGAGTCTCATAATTCTCATTAATTGTAATATATTACCAAATTCACGAAATCAAAAATTTAAATCAAGTTTTGCACGCCTGGTTATAATTTATTGGTATTTCAAAATTAAGACTTAATATACATAATTAATTTAAACTCTATATCGATTTATATCTCCTTAACAACCGTAGAACTCAGCGTGTATAGATTAGAATTGAATGTAATTCTAAACAAATGTTTTTTTCTACTATATTGATTTTTATTGAGAGAGACGTCTTTCGTCTTTAGAGGAGGCGTATTTTGAAAGTATAAAAGTTCTGTATAAAAATTATATTCAATTTTAATAATATATTCACTGTGTCGATGGTGCTTAAGTAGTATAATTCAATAATGAAATTTAAAACAAATTTATTTTTATTGAGAGACGTTATATGCCTTTAACAGGACATTACCAATCTCCTCGAAGCGTATTTTGAAAGTATATAATGCCAGTACGCATTCATAGTGTTCTTGCAATGTATGTTTTCAAATTGTATAACGAAAAATAGTCTCAGAAAATATACACGATTTCTGCGTAATGTCGTGTATACTATTACTTTCTGACGCTGATTCAGTGAAGCGTATTTTGAAAGTATACAACGCCATTACGCACAGGTTGGGAATGCTCGCGTATAGTTTCAAGTAGAAATAAGCATAAATATTTTTAGAAACTATACATGGTTATCGTGTATATTTTCAAAATAACGTACACTTAAATAAATAAATATTTTTATTATTATTTGACTGGCGTCTTTTTAAAGTAGCACTTAAGTACTTAAACATTTGTGTTTCTTTTATATAATAAAAATATTTTTGTTCTTTGTTTTGTTTTATAATAAAAATATTCATAAAATATTATAAAAATATTTTTATATACACGATAAGAGCGTAGTAACCATTTATAGTTTTTAAAAATATTTATGCTTATTAATATTTGAAACTATACGAGAGAAGTCCCAACCTGTGCATAATGGCGTTGTATACTTTCAAAATACGCTTCACTGAATCAGCGTCAGAAAGTAATAGTATACACGACATTACGCAGAAATCGTGTATATTTTCTGAGACTATTTTTCGTTATACAATTTGAAAACATACATTGCAAGAACACTATGAATGCGTACTGGCATTATATACTTTCAAAATACGCTTCGAGGAGATTGTTAATGTCCTGTTAAAGGCATATAACGTCTCTCAATAAAAATCAATTTGTTTTAAATTTCATTATTGAATTATACTACTTAAGCACCATCGACACAGTGAATATATTATTAAAATTGAATATAATTTTTATACAGAACTATTATATTTTAGATTTATATACCTGGTTAGTTGGAAGACATCACATTTTAGCGTAAAACTCACCCTCTGTTCATTGAATTGTATAACTGATATTTTTATAACACTGTTTTGATTTATAAAATTGCGTAACCAATGTACAGTGAAGAATAAAATAAATAAATAAATAAATATATTATTGTTTATAAAGGTATATTTTTTATTTTAATTTGATTATTGTATTATTATTCACGAATTTGTTTTATTTGTAATTGTAGTTTGAATTCCTTGAATTATTATTGTTTTTATTTATTATTATTATTATTTTTTTATTATTATAATCATATTATAAAATTATTATTGTTATGCGGTATTGACTTCTTTCATTTTGATTTATTGAATAATTTTAAAATTCCTATTCCATTGGTCGTATTTATAATGATATTTTTTTTGCTTCTTTTGTTTATTATTTCAATTGTTATTACAGTATTCCCTGATTACTGTTTGTTCTTCGACCCCATAAATTATTTAATATATTGTTATGTCATTGTTGTATCTACGTATGTATTTTGTTAACATGTAAAAGGCTTATTGCCGTGTATGTTTAAAAAAAAAAATAGAAATTTCACTAATCAATAGTGACAATGGATAAATAACAAAAAATCAGCAGCAAGATTTGAAAGTCCAATACGTGAAGCTGTCGGTTACCTAATTACCATTTAATTTTGTAATTTGTAATTAAATGCGTGCCGTGCTTAATAAGAACTTAAAAATATAATATTTACATTGTTCGTACACGACTTGTATGCAAAAAGTAACTATGTATGTGGCATTATCAATCAAGCGTTACATAGAATTTTTCTTTATTATTTATCCTTCTATTTATATATTATTTACAATAATTATTGAATTGAATAGTGATGCGTCGATCATTAATCACAAAATATGAGTAATCAATGTAATCATTACATCGAATGCTGGCTGCTAGATATTGTGTTGTAGTGATGATTCAGATATTCGTAAACTATCCGGTATTAGATCTATTTGTTTGATACATAATACATTGTATTCTATAAGTACTGTTTATTTTGCGGAACTCCATAATTAAATGTAAATAAAACAAAAAACTTTGTAAAGTTTAAAAATGTACTTTTATTTAAGTGACCTGATTTCGACATGTTATGCCTTTTTCAAACTAAACTAATACAAATTTTGTTCTCTGTGTATATAGATTTTTATTTTTATTTACATTACATAGTAAATTTGTTTTAACTAGATTATATCTCAATGTGTCGTGGTTAGATTGAAGAATTCACTTGTTAGTGATAATCTTGCCATTGCATATCGTCCTAGTACTACTACGTCCTAGTTTTGTTGACACTGTTATACTGAATAACGATGATGTGCAAAAAGAATAAATATTTCAGGTTGCTAATTTAAGGTGAATGAGATAAAATAAGTAAAAAAGTCAGCTAAGTTTTCGATTTTCTGCCTCGATATTAGATAATCATTATATTTAAAATTGAAATGATATTACCATTCGTTGAAACTCATTGTTAGACCGTATAAAACGTGTTAAGCCACTCTTAAATTATCGAGACAACTCGCTTTAAACCTTTAAATTCGCTAATTGTTTTTATTCTTATACTATATTTCCTTTTTGTCTAAAAAAATTTACTCATTATTATTTCTAAAAAGTCGTGAAAAAAATGTGTTTTAAGTCTTATAATAGACGCCATAATAGTTTATATTACTGAAAGTAATTTTTAGTTATAACTCTTCCATTTTGAATGTTTTTTTTATATTCTATTTTCTAATATTCTATTCTATATATTAAAAAAAGCATTCAAAATGTCCCGTAACTGTTACATAGTTAATCCTTCTAAAATAACTGATATAATTCTTCCATTTTGAAAATAAATAAGAGATAGATATATAATATAATGTAATTTTATTCTATAATTTGACATGACAGTGTGTTTTATTTTTATTTTGAAATTCTATGTGATGCAGTGTATTGTAACTTTATTTTATGGTTAGATATGATACAGTTTTTTTTATGATTTGACATGATGCTGTTGATATGTTGTAATTTTATTATGTGGTTTATGTGACACAATGTGTTTAATTTTTATTTTTATAATTTGAAGTGATGCAGTATATTTTGTTTTTGTTTTGATTTTAATTTGATACGATGGTGGTGTTGTACAATTGTTGTTTATAACTATGTATTAAAGGCGTAAGCCGTATGTATTATTATAAATAAATAAATAAATAATATTTTTTGTGGAAGGAAATCTTACCGTCCTGAAAAGGTTAATCATTATGACAGTGGCCGAACATCCAGATATCCGGTTTAGGGTCTCGCTGGATATCCGTTATCCGGCTAAATCAATATCCCTTTCATCTGTATTATGGTGTTATGTATTGTATGTTGATGATTACCTCATTACCGCAGTCTAATCTGCTAAATGTTGCTGCTGCTTCACAACTAATCATCAGTTGTTAATGATAATAGGAAGGTTTAGCCACTATTATTATTATACTTTATTATATTAAAATATGTTCATTATGTTGTAATCCGTAATCTTTTACCTTGTGTTAACTATCTAACGCGATTCTTTCTTCTAACGTGTTAAAGTTGACCATGTCAATTATCAAAAATAAATTAAAAATTAAAACTCTTTTATACTCAACCCTGATGATGACAATTCGTTGGTGAAAGCTCTAGGCGTCTTTGTGGTGTTAAATGAATATTTTAAAATTATTTGCAATTTTAGCACTGAAACATTAAATTCACTGTTTGATAATATTGTATTTTACTCGAAATCGACATTTCTACCTAGAGTGGTTTTTGCAAGCTCGACGACTCAATTGTAGATTTTTTTCCTACAACCAAAAAATAATTGGAATATGTCATAAACCTTAACTAATTCACTGGCAAACGAGTAGATGGTCCCGTGAAAATACTGTGTAATAGGATAGAATATAATGTCACAAACATTTTCCCCGGTAAAGAATAAGTCTCCCGCTTTTTTCCACAAGTTTAAGTGTCTTATAAAATGCAGGTGTTCTACTGCATATCTACTTAAAATAATCGACGTTGCGAAACGTTTATCTCGACTGAAAAAAATCCCTTATTGGTGTGGAAAGATTTAGACCGGATACAAATGAAACGAAAGTGGTATAAATTTGCCTTTCAAATTGCACAAATTTGCAGTTGTTTTGCAAGGAAATTGGTATTCTGTCTGCTGTTACCAAATTCGCGCTTGATATTAGAAAATAATAGGTACTATTATAAACATATTATTATGTATTATATAAATTCCAATCAATTCTTCATCGTGATTTATGACCGTGTCCGTGTCTCACTGCATAGCCATTGGTAGCGCCCGCGACGAAGATAATATTATTACATAATATGTATTGAGATTTTCGATGATAACGTGTTTTTGATGGGGCCAAAATGATAATTTTATATATTTTTATTAATTTGTCGACGTTTCAAAACAATACAAAAATATTCAGTCGGCGGGTATGTGACATTTCACGAGGCTTTGTTGAGTATGTATACTTTAATTTATTGATTATATTATTAAGAACGTAGATATGTAGTTATGCAGGGTGTCTGGTGAAGACGTGCCTTTTGATTCTGTTATTTATTTTTTACTGTGCATTGATAACAAGAAATTTTACACATAAATACGTGACAATATCTAATACAATCAATAATAAGTTAAACTAACCGAAATTTCATGAATGTTTACCATCACGGCATCTCCCGTAAGCAGGGCAGCTAGTGATCAAACGGTAAGCAATAAATATAATAGTTGTCCTCTCCGTGACAATAAAAAACAGGACATTCAGGATAGGCGTCACAGACCATTATTGAATTGAATATGCCAAATGTCTTATTCGTTATGTTTTATGGCTAACCGTCTTTTACAGGACTTTCGAATAATTCTTTAAGTTTCACGGTTTTTATCATGTTATCTGGATATCACGATCTCCATATAGTTGTTGTCTCGAGCTATTGGCGAGCATGCTGTCGCCATCTTCAGGAGTTTGAAGTTTCTTATATTTTGTCTGAATAATCTGTTCAGAATTCATTTGTGTATTGGCATTTGTTTATTGATTGAGTCATATTTTCTCACGATATACCTTGCACGACAAACTTAATTCCTGCAAAAAAATGTTAGAACAAAGTCATTATTTTGTTACGATTTTTAAGAAAATAGTTGCGTCGTAGAAACGCGATTTTATCTGACCATTTTGAACTCTGTTTAAACGATTATTATTAAAAAGGTGTTTTGTATCTGTAATTTGAAAATAATTAATATCGTATTAAAAAAATTGTAGCGATCTGCGAATTGATAGCAACACCGGGAATTATGATTGTAGTTCACGAATTATTATCCATTGTTTATGCTCGCTTCTCTGACATTTCCCACGATATAGGCCGTGACTTTGTGAGATCTTTGTAGTAACGAAAGTAATTACTTACTTTGTAATCATTTGTAATACCCCCATAAACATTTTAGTCCGTTTGCGTGTATGCTTGTTTTTGACTAGACAATTAAGAGAGACCATTACCTACTTTATAAGTGAACTTGAATATTTCAAGGATATTCCTGGAAAGTTAAATAGATTTTATGTTTCGTTTATTTGCAGCAACGTGTGTTGAATTACCGGTGGTTTGAAGGCATTCCTAAAATACGTTATTTTGGACCAAAAGGTACCTCCAAAATTTATGTTTCGTTATCGTAGCTTCAGTTAGTTTCCTCCATTTATCGATAATTAAGTAAGCTCTCAAAAATTATCTAAAGTTGTATTAATCACGATGAAACTAACGAAATATTTGTTTCAAAGTTTTGTTATATTTTAAATAATTTTCTTCTTTGTACATTTTTTTCTAGAGGCAGAATATTCAAAGATGCTTGCTTATGACATCTTGTGTTTTTGACAATATTATGTATTTCCAGAGCCGGATTTAAAACTAGTTTGTGATAAATATAGTTAATAATTATTATTGTTATTTTAGTATTTGAGCTACTTATAACAATGATCTTCTACATTATTGTATACAAAAAGAGTAACTATTATATGTACACGAGGTTACATCACATTATTATGTTTCGTAATCTTAATTCACACCTTCGATATTAATGAGACAGTTTTTCATCTTTTTATGGGATTTTGTTGTTTTTGTCCATCAAAGATATTGCGTAATACCTATTACATCATCTTGAAATATTAATACTTCGCATCATTGAAAATACATTCACTTGTTACAATGTTTGGAACAAAATATTTTATTCTTTGATTTGTTTAAATTTGTAGTAAAGTTTGTAACTAAGGATGAGAGCATAGAATTAAGGTTTATGTAAGCAGAGGTAAAAAGTTCAAAAAAATTAAAATTAAAGATTAATTTGGAACTGTTATTAACCCAAATTAGACCTTCACAGTAAGGAATATGCGTATGTTATGAAAGTAGAGTAGATCAGATGCGTGAAGATTCGAATAGGGATCTTTTGAAAGTTCGAGATTTGGAGGTGAAAATTCTCATGATTTATAATATTTTTCTTTATCAAAATGGAGAACACGGTCTTACCACCGATTCGCATTCATTTGGTCTTAAGGACGCTGGTGAAAAATTACCTAAGTGGAATTTTATTTTAATAGTGTCATTAAATATATTTTTGTATGTTATATAGAAGTGCTATTTTTATGAAATATCCTTATTATATTAAAAAATTACACGTCTCACTTCAGCGCCGGCTGCGGAATATCGTTCATCGTATAGTTTTACGCCCTGTATAATTTTCGGTAAAGAACGTTATTTTATTAGATATTATTGGTATAAATAAATTTGAGTATATGTTAATTTCATATTACAATTAAAATAACACCAATAAAAACTTTCCAATTTATAGTGCCGTTCGTTTTAAATAATAATAATATTCATTAGTAATGTGAACAAAGTAATTACACACATATTATTATGAAAACTAGATTTTATACCCGCGCATAGTATTTTACCATCCATCCAAACTAAGACAATCTCTCCCACTTAGTAACCAGTAAACTAACGCCACGTGACGAACATGCAGGTGATCCTTATAATGTCATCAAAGACATTCACAATGGAGGCATACCTCGTCACTATCGACTTGAAGATGTCAAATTGTCATACATACGTGACATTTTTTTTACAATTATGATTTTTTATAACCTGATAAGAACGCATATACTGAGTGTGTATGAATGTTATATGATAAGTGTGAAAGCTGTTCCAATAAGTAAGATTTTGAACACGTGGAAAGAATGGATGTGGACAGAGTGACTTAGGAGCATGTCTGAAAGAAAGAATGGTCGGAGACATATTTTCCCTGATCACAAAATGTCTAGATCATAATATAGAATATCGAGGGTATACAACCAAAATGCACTAAGTCAGTCTAGCGCTACAAAAGTTGTCAAAAACTATTCAAGTAATTAACATATTTCCTATGTTTAAATTTGTTTGCAAAGCCTAAAAGTCACTTACCAATATCATCTTAATTAAAGTTCAAACAATACATGGCGAATTTGTATTGATCTAAACACATTTTTTTTCATTTAACTGCCACCATGTCATCTCAAAACTGAAATGACTTAGTGCATTTTGGTTGTATACCCTCGATATATACCTTTGAATGTATACCTTTTATGTAATTGTTTTTAATCAATGTGCAGTAAAAAATGAATAAATAAATAAAATAAATAAATATAGATGAAATCTCTGAACATGAACATGTTATGTTGAGCATATTGAAAAGGAGAGCGTGTATTAAAAATTGAATGAATTTTATGGAAACTTATTAATTGTGTCGATGCACACGTAGTAGAATTCCATAATTATGTAATTGAAACAAGGGTTTCTTTCTACTATAGATTATTGATTCCGAGAGAGACTTTTTTTAACTTATCAGGTCATTATCGATTGATAACCACTTTGTTAACCAAATTTTCATCGCTGTCAAAGGAACGATGCACCTATTGAAATAAGTTGGTCGTCCGGGTTATAATAACAAACATTGTGAACGAGATATATAAATATACCTACATACAAAATTATTAACTGTTTACTTTATTAAGTTAAAAATTTTATTTGGCAGTTTATTGAAGAGAATGTGGTATACAGTGTCTGTGCAATAAATTGAACCTCAGTGTTTTTACACTACACCTATAAATAATTTATTGAGCAATGTGTGTTTTTTATTGTCCATCACGTTTTTGGTGGACGGTTTACTGATGTAATGTTAGTTACTATGTATTATGAAGACATTTACTTTTAATTAATCGCAATAAGTTAGTATTTATTATGTATATTAATACTACTTAATTGATTCATTAAGTTTTTATTCATTATTTAACGTTTTGTGTACATTGATTCTATATCTGTCCTGCTACTTAGTGATTTTAGATGCGTGATGTTGTGATGATAAGTTCTTATACTTCCTGATTTCAAAGATATCTGCATAACCGATGTACTTATTTTTAGGTGTTACTTTTCGAAAACGTGAAAATTCGCGTTATTCGTGAAAAAAGTGCGAAATTCGCGAGTAAATCGAGTTTACCGCAAACGCGAAAAATTCAGGGCTCTAGTTATGGAATATTTTTATGGTTAGATAATGTATGGATTCATGATGTTCAAAACTCTTATTATTAAGAGCGCTCTCCAGCAAAAACGGCAAAACATTCAACCTTCATCAAATTCGGCAGAAAATCCCTCAAAACTCGCTGACCCTTGTGAACACCCTGATTTGACAAAATAAAAAAAAAACAAACATTTACCATCAAAATTCCTAAAATTTGCTATTATTTATTTATATTCTAAGATGAATCTTGGTTTGTAATAATTTTAAATATACTCCAAACAAAATCACAGCGGCAGCGGAAGGAATCATCAATCGAACCGATTGAAAGTCTGCGTTACTGCCGTCAAGCGATTATCGACTATCTCAATATTCTTTCAAAAACACTATTTCGGAATTACAAGTGATCTATATCACTGCTGATATAGATCTGCTGTATATAACATTTGGAGTTCACTTGTTTTGCACATTTTCGATGTCATCTAAAACTACTAATTATTTCGGAAAAATCATGGAATGGTAGAAAAGGACAATAGAGGTAAGTATTTTCTTAGTGCTCTCTTTTTTTAGTCGTGCTGGAAGCTCTGATGGTGTCATTATTGACAATTGATCGAAACTGTTAAACTCTTTTAGAAAGCTGTGAGTGGAGCTATCCTAATGTAAACACGCCTTAAGTCATTGGCTGCTTCTAAATTAACCGAACGAACGGTGCGACCGAATGTTCTATCTCTCCATCAAAAAAAAAGAGAAGAAAAAAAGACAACGTTTAGTTCGATCTCATTTATTTATTTATCTGTATTAACAACAAAAGAGAGATAGAGCATTCAGGGTGGGTGACATACATCGTACCTTACCCTTACAAAACATAATTGACAATTTAATCTTTATACTACAACAAGGTCAGTGATAGTATACATATACCTATCTAAATTAAATTATTGTCCATTAAAAATTTTCGAATGTTATGCATACCTAGGAAGTGCACTATTTATTTATAATTAAAGTCTTGGATATGATTGTAGACATTTTTATGTTGCATTACTGAAGTAAATATTAATCAGCTTTGTTTTTATTTAAATCTTACCGTAATGATAATTAAAGTTATCACTTATCTGCCTATTATTGCTGTATTATGCAAATTAATGGCCATGGCACTGAGACTAATAGATATTACTATTATTACCACACGAATGTTATTAGATCTTGGACGCCCTCTCTATTACTCGTTAATAAGTCCTCTGTAAACGATCAATTTTTTTTTGTAATTTGACGATACTTTCTAAAAACGTTTGGCAAAACAAGACTGTGCACCTTTTTGAAAAGACGTGCCACGTTTTTTTATTTCTTTCTTTCACGTAGCTTGTTCTATGTTTGTATATAGGATATATTGGCAATATGTTAGAAAGGGACATCACCGCAACGATTATTATATCACGTGGTACGCTGCATTTTTTTGATGGGAATATCGACCTCATTGCGAGGGTGAAAAGCATATTTTTGTTTGAATTTGGTCAAATGAGTGTATAAGCTTACCGATGTTATTTTTACAATTAGCGATTGTATGAGGTTATAGATGTAAATTTAACACATACCATAAGTATAAAGTTTTATTTACCATCCGACGGTTCTTGCTGGAAGACCATATTCATAATTTATAAATGAAACATGATATCTGGTTATTTCACTATTGACTTTATTAATTTTGCGAGCCGGCTATCAAGAGCTTCCGCTCTCATCGGCAGACAAAAGTAATGTTTAATAATTTGTGTGAACATTCACGGCTGATAATTTGTCAAACTTGTTTGATCGTGTATGGGTGTCTTTGCTTTTGCTACCTTCATTGTCTCGTTAACATTATAATAGTTGCGTTTTATGGATATTAAATTAAGTATAGGTAAAACTGGCTATAACGATTGTTGTTTTGTTCATAACAACATTATTACAGATTGTATAATGCTGTTGTTGTTGTGGACTAAACATGTTTTATAAGGAGCAGGAAGGATAAGATAGTAAAAACAATATTAAATTAATTGCTTCATTATAAATTTGGAAACATATTGATAATAATTTTACTCAAGGTGATCAGTAGCTCGATGACAACATTTCGAAATTCCAAACGTGAGATTAGAGGTATCCATATTATTAACTTTTATTAAATTATTAGGTACCTATCTGTTAAATATTTGAGTAAGTGTAAGCTGCAAATAAGTATGTTTATAGAAAAATATAAAAATACCATGCTAGTCATGACAAATTGAAAGAATGCAAGCTAACAGAATAAGAAAATGAATATGTTTATTTATTTTTTGTTCTTCTTGTAGTAATAGATCATTGATCTGTTGCTTCGGAAGTTGTTCCCTCTTTTGACACTGAGGACCAGCTATCCTTCCATCTTTTTGGTGGTCTTCCTCGTGAACGTGAGCCAGCTGTTGTCTTGTTTATTTTTATTTTTTACTGTTCTATAACTTACAACATAAATCATCACAAGGTATTATAAAACTAACAGTTATACGATACAACGAACTGAGGACGAGCTTTTCACCAGATTGCGATATCTTCCATCTAATAAATAAAGTTACAACTCTCAAGGATACAGTCAACAAATAACTTGAATTTTTAAACATTTCGGTGAAGTTTTGAAAGATCGTTCTAAAATCATGAAATTTGAGAGTTTATATTATGAGGAACACGATCTCTTTGTATAACCCTTCAGAGCCGTTGCACTATCTCGGCAGGTACCTGTAAATGAAATCAAAGATATAAAATATCTTGAATTCAGTTCAGCGTTGAGGATTGCCACTCATTCTGAAGATCTTAAATTTTATTGGCACAGAAAGGACGAGTAGTAATTTAATTTAATTTAGTGAGTCCACTATAGCTGCGACACTTATGGGAGATGCCCTGAAGATATTATGTTTCCATTTGCAGATAGTAAGGAATTGAAAAACATCACATATTCACGGAATAATAATATATTATTTATAATGTAGTGCCGAGCCCAATTTCACAGTTCTTTATGATATAATATTTTTTGTCACATCACAACTGGTCCTATTAGTAACTACAGCCGGCGAGTATATTATTATATTACCATAATGTTCTTACTATTATCATTGTAATCACACAGGTGTCGCAAGACAGGTTTTCAAGGTCACTAAATAACACTGTTTATTTAATGTTACCTACTTTTTCTACTACTACTGCTTATCTATGATTAATTTTTATGTGTTACCAATGATGTCGTTTATTAGTTTTTATTTTAATTTTGTCTATGGTAAGTGGAGTGTTCTAATACCGTTTCAAATGCGTATTGGATCTTGTCAGCTGTTATAGAAACTTTTGATTCCGGAAATGATAAAACACGAGATTGTAGCAGCTCTGTTTATTAGATTAAGTTCCATTTCTGCTGTGGATTTACTCTTGTTTTTTTTTCTTCAGATAGTTTCTTCCCTGTAGGTAACACATTCGGTAGGTTGCATTCAGAATGGTTACCAACATCTAATAAGACTTCTCTTTTTACAGAACATTCATGAATTTACCTCCTAAAGAGCACCCATAATGCCGAAAATTTAAAAAAATTGAAAAAACAAAAAAGTGTTTGGGGGTGTATTTGAGCTTATAAAAAAATATAGTTTATATTTTTACTCCGGAACAAGGGGTCCGTGGTTCGATTCTAGGTGCCGGCAAACTCCCAGATATATCTTTTAAAATATATATATATATACATACCACGACGACATCTCACTTGTGGGGTAACCAGGGGACCAACTGCACGTAACAAACATGCAAGTGGTCCTTAAAAATATTCAAAAATATTTTCTTGAAAAGCAATATAAAATGACGTATTCCACCCATCCTGAATTTCAACTTTTAATTGGCTCTGAGAGGACAACTTGTATGTTTATATTCAGTTATTCTAATGGCTTCACTACTTGTAGGATATGCCGAGATGGTATTGATATATTGAAGTATTGATGGTATTGAAGCACTCGTTCTTGTCACTTTGTTTTGCGTTACAATTTTTAAAATTTTGTAGCAAAAAATATAAAGCAATTATTGTTGTGCATTGTGATACTTAATAAAAAAAACTAGGGTAAAACTTAATTATATAATATGTTAAATGTATTGTGCGTAAAAAATTAAGATGAACAAAAACGAACGCAAAAAGTCGATTGTCTACTTCATTGATTTTTTAAATAGGCTTTTTTTTATCATTTGTTATAGTGGATTTTAGTTGCACGCTCAACATAATGGCTAATTTATTTATAGAACGAGTTAGACTAAGATTATGTTGTTTTTTTTTATCACGGAATTAGTTTCATACCCAGCTATGCCCGAGAAGTATTTTCTAAACGTTGAATTTTGTGACTTTATAAATAAGAGAAAAAACGTACCTATGCAATTTTATTATAAAACTTGATGGATGAGCTTTGAATCTTAATCGTTATGGTGCAGAGAGAACAGTCTTTATAATCGTAAAATCGACATAACATTTGGCGTACCGGCTCATAAATATTATGGGAAAGGTCTAATGGTCGAATATTGTCTAGACGTCCTGTTTCTTTAGTTCTAATTAATATCCAATATATTTTTTTATGATGTCAGAAGTGTCAAAATCTCGTGAACTAGACAGGCATAGAAATTAATTGATTTCGATGTCTTTTAATAAAAATGTATTATTTTTCTTCTATGTTTGAAAAAAATTGCTAATCTTCGGAGTTTTTGAGATGTGTTATCCCATGTCTCACAGTAGACGTTTGCAGTCATAAAATTATATTTTGTGTACAAAATCTGACTTAATCATTCTTCTGGTTTTCGTAACTATATGATGGAACAAACACACATACATCCTACAACTATTTTATGTAATAAGGTAAAAAAACTTAAAAAAAAAACAGTTTTTCGCACATAATCAAACATTACATCAAGGTGAACTGGGAATCAGATTATGTCATAGCCACCTAACGATACTTGCTGTTGTTTTTTTTTCTATATGCCCTATATAAACATTATCCACTAATGAGGTAGTCAGCGGATGCACGAACGATGTTATTTATCTATCATAAAAATAATTAGATTCGGGAGATTTGTTGAGGGACTATTCTATCGCTGGTTAAATAAAAAAAATAATGATATATTATTTTTGTGTTAATTCTATTGACCGAATGACGTTTTATGATCACTCTCGTAGACAAATACAGGGTGGAAAGGTAGCTCTTTCATTCAGAGCGATTCATCTCTTTCATTCTTTTTCATTAGAGAGGCGATAGTCCTGTCTGGGTCACGTTTTAAAGTGTCCAATAATAGGTTGTTAAAAAAATAGCCGTTATCTTCATCAACAAGATTCCCGATGGTCTGGATAACCCTTTTTATTATCTAAAAGTGGAGCACTTGGCAAAAAAATCGGTCTCCCACTCTTTTCCTTAAATTTTTGAGTGTCCTGTAGAAAGCAGGTGTATTACATCTCAAATTCAGCGATGAAGTTTGCCATCCATTCTGTTGATTTTTGTTGGAGAGGACATCTTGCATATTTATCACATACAGCTGGTGTTTTGGTTACCCCACTTGTGGGATTAGCCGTGATGGTATAGTAGTAGTAATTTATACGAAAACTTTGTCAAAGCATTAGGAAAATAAATACCTAATCATAGTTGACAAAAAGTTTGAACAAAAGCTGTGAACAAAAATATATGCCGAACATATTACCCGGTACTCACTTTTTTACATCATGAAAATTAATTGTGCTATGATCATCTTGATGCAACCTTTTCTCAGCAATCTGGCTGATAAATTAATCATTGAATTCGTAAGACCAGAATGCCAAATGCATAAAAAATAATCACGTTGCCATCGTAATTTTTCTCTGTATGAAGAATTGATAATTAAATTACGAAAATGAGTTTACTAATAACCATCTGTAAAGTGCTCTGGTTTTTTATTTTGATTTGCTATTTCTTTATTATTATTTGATGTCACAGTCGCTCAAGTTATTTCGTCACATTGTCGTATTGTCCGTATAAAAAATTGTATCACTCTACTCTGTTACTTCACGAAATGACTAGGTATTATATGAGAGATTACAGGTGTTGACAAACTTTTGTTTTTTTTAACGGAATTTCAATTCACAAACATCAAAATGACAGATGCTTGCTGAGGTCAATCAGTTGGGTTTTATTAACATACTTTGTATATTTTACGTCGATTTATCTACATTTAGATTATAAATAAATGACGTTAATCCGCTGACTACCCCATTTGAGGGATATGCGTTATAGAAAAGACAGAGACATTATGTTCCAAAAATCTAATAATAATAAAAATCTTTATTGCACAAAAAAACAAACATTATTAAAATATAAACATTGTAGAACTTAGGACAGTCAAATAAATTTGTGCAATGGGCGAGTTTATCGCAGAAGCGCGATATCTTCCAACTAACCCAAATCTACATCAATTTCCATAAATCTTGGCAAACATCTTCGAGATAAGTATATATTTACTATACTTTTAATTGTAAAAAAAATGCTTTGCACCAGAGAGCTAAAAAACTTTGCTCTAGTGAACTAAAAAAATATATGAATTTTGCTCCAGAGAACTAAATAGGTACACTTATGAACTCTAGAGAACAATTCCTTTATTTTTCCAGTTTTAAATTTATTATTCTTCACCTCGTACTAGAATAAATTAAGAATACGGTGCCAAGAAATGTTATCCATCACTATTATATTAAATTTAATATAAACATTTTTCATTTGCAATTCAGCGATGAGGTTTACCACCCATCTTGAATGTCTTAATTTTTTTTGATGACATGGAGGGCACAGTTTGCATGTTTATTATATATACAGCTAGTCTGCTGGCTACCCCACTTCTGGGATATTCCGTGATGGTATGTTAAATTTAATTCAGTTTTATAAAAATTATAGCTTTCTTCTACCGTACCTTGTCGACCTCTGTTTTCTGATGTACCGTGCCTTCTCTTTAAAGTGATTGTTGTGTGTTGATGACATTGTGTGTACCTACTGTATGTGTGTGATGGCGTTATTCCATCATGTGATTGAGATGCCTACCTATATAATTATTATAGTGTGTGTAAGTAACTATAATATGTGTGTTATAATTATTTTGGCAGAATAGTCTATGTATTGTGTGTATTTATATTTTCCCACTGTTGTGTCACGTGTTACATATTAAGTAATATTCTTATAGTTACGAGTAGGTACATGTACATGTTGTCTTTAAATTAGAGTAGTATAGGTAGGTACCTGCTGTGTGATTTAATGTTTTTGTGTGTGTGTGTGTGATGCAATATTATAAGTCCACCTGCATCTAGGTAGGTAGGTAGGTACATAAATTAATCTTTCATTGTGATATTGCCCATTCTATTGAAATTGACATTACCCAAGGTCTGGAACGTGAACCTACCAACTTTAAGCAGAGCGGACTTTAAAAAGAAAATTTAAGGCTATATTACTCACAAAAATTCTCGTTGATTGATTTTGTCTTAGTGATAAATCTATTTTGATTAAGATTGAGAGATATTGAGATAATAATAAACACATACAAATATACAATAAGCACAATTATACAAATCTTTATATTATCTGTTTTTTTTTTTACTCTCAAAATTGAGCAGAGCTCGTGCTTTGAGGGGTTGTAAGGTTTTTACTAATAATCAAACAAATTCGATCAAACCTTATCAATATAGAACATCACACATATAATCCATTCATCTAATATATAAAATTCTCGTGTCACGGTGTTTGTTTTGTTCGTTGCTCCGAAACGGCTGGACCGATTTTGATGAAATTTTGTGCGCTTATCGGGTAAGTCTAAGAATCGGCCAACATCTATTTTTCATATCCCTAAAAGTGAAGGGTGGTCCACCCTGAATTTTTTTTGGACAATTTTTTTTATGGTGAGGCATTAAAAATACATACCTATACCTAACCCTAAATTTTCACCCTTCTACCATCAACCCCTATTTTTTAATAGCGATATTAGTAATCTAGAAATAATGTATATGACAAAACAACGTTTGCCGGGTCAGCTAGGTTATATTTATATGAATGTTGTTTTAGTAGAGACTGATTAATCATTTAATAAAAAGTGTGGATATTAATTATACTACTGACCAGTGGTTAACAAGCGAAGGGTCGAGGATTCTACTCCGACGGAGAACGGAATATTTCTGCTTGCTTTCCGGAGTTTAATCTATAATATCTAGGTTTTCACCGCATTTAGTAGAAAATTTGCATTTTAATGTTGCCCACTGCTTATTGTAATATTGTTAGAATGTTTTGATCTTGTTGCTATGTACAAAAAAGAGTAAAAAGACTGATATTGTGAATTGATTCCCATTTTTGTGTTTTGTTCTTCGACAGTTTTTTGTTATTATCTTGCTCCAACTGTGTTATGAATGAGAAATTTGATTTGTATATTTTTTGTGTATTTTTAAACATGTAAAAGGTTCACGCCGTTGGTATTTAAATAAATAGAAAATAATTAAATAAAAATGAAACTTGTTCTAAAACTTAATTTACTTAAATCTTCCAGTCACAATTTACTATCAATTAATGAATCAGTTCTGCAACGATGATAAATTGATATCTTTTAATACACATTTGATTACAATAAATATACCTATTGCAAATATTGTTTAGTATGTTTCTCACATAGTTACTACATCGTGTTCCTATTGTACTACGCTTTTGTTTCTCTTGCAATATAATGTTGACCCGACCAGTTAGTTAAAGTTAGTATAGTTTAGTAAACAATAATATTGGCAAGTGATTTAGTCACGACATGTGGCGTAATCCTGTAGTTTAATTTAGCATATTGTACCAGTACATAATTCACATCAACTGTCACAACCTTAGGTAGGTAGGTATTTAAACGTTACGGCAGAACTTTTAGGTATATGTAGGTATTGTAATGTTGTGCTTTTTTGAAATGTCCGTCAGATTTACCTATTCGATATTTGCCATATTCAAGAAATTATTATACATATACCTAACAGATAAATTCTGTCATCAAATACATAAAATCTCCTATTGGTCAAATTAGAAACCAAAGATATATTATTTGATCGGTAATTCAAAGAAAAAAAAATCGGTCATGCAGCCGATCAAATTTTGCATCCAGTTTTAAACTGACTTTGGTTGTAAGATAATACTTTGCTAATGCTTAAAGGTCATCAACGTTGGAACACAAAAATCCCGAAAAAATGTACCGCGCTGCAAGTCTAGTATGTATATGTTAGAAACAAATGTTTTCTTCTGCTTTATTGGTATTTATTTAGAGGAACGTCTTTCGTATTGCAAGGACATTGTCAATTTTCTCCTATTATGTATTTGAGTAAACTAATTAACTAAACCGTCACGGCATATCCACTAGTGGGGTAGCTAGCAGACAAGCTGGATGTAATAAACTTGCATACTGTCCTCTTTGAGTAAAAAGCTTATATTATCGTTGATTTTTCGTACTTATCCATATCATTATTCCTTATGGGAAGATGGTGACTAAAGTGGCTAAGAGTCGAATAAATCTTTTGCCCATTAATGCCCTCCTCAGAAAAAAAACTGAGTATGCCACTATTATGTAGGTAGGTACACATAAAAATCAATTTTCATCCGTTGACCTATAAAGTTTGAAATGGTGACTTGTGTTTCGTGTAAAAATGTAGATATCACTGTAATGTAGTTAATATGATGACGATGAGTAATAATTTAACGACACACATTTCTAACCAATTTCTAATTTGATTATTTAGTATTGATTCTGCGTACCTAGTACCTACATTTTGAAACGATTCGTGAGTTGAATATAAATTTGCAATATTTAAAAGAAATTAGCGTACGTGATATTATCAGTTGTTAAAAATTTAGTTTCTCATCGAAACTGGCCACAATGACTTGAAATGATCATTTATGAAGCTTTTTTTACTGGCATTGTTGTTGCATCAGTACTTTGTTTGCCATACTGGCGACTTTACTGGTCCACTTATGGCTTTATATAGTTATGTAGATGTTATTTGTAGGTATATGACCCTAAAAATGTAATAAATAAATAACTATTAAACGGCAATTACACACTCACTGTTATTTGGATTAGTGATGTAACGAATATTCATATTCGCATTTGCAAAAAAATATGCGAATGTTTTGCGAATATTATTTCGGTAATAAAGTATCGGATATTCGGTAAAAATACCGGATACTTACCCGGTACATTGTAGAAAAAGATACTGCAAGAAAATATTCTTTAAGAAAACCGAGGAGTTTTGAAATATTTTAAATTCCAATACCATTTTGAAAATTCGGCGACGGGGGGGTAGACATTTTAATGATTGAGCAATATTGTAGAAATCTAAGCAAGTCAATATTCGCTATTCGCATTCGCATTCGCGAATGTCGGCAACAAATATTCGCATTCGCTAATATCCAAAATCACACATTCGTTACATCACTAATTTGGATATATATGAATATGGTTTGAAATCAGATAGACAATGTCCATGAAAAACGAAAGACGTCTCTCTCAATAGTAGAAAAACATTTAAATTTAAATTTTATGAAATTACGATAGATATAAATCACTATAATATACCATGTTTTTATAATAATTATGTAGTTTATATTATGAAATTCGTAGGTAATTCAACGGTTGGTCAATGTCCCGCCCACCTTGCTACTATTATTAAATTTATTTTGATGTTTTTATTATCAAATTTCTCATTTATGATTTTCACACATTAATTATTACAAAATTGCCCGATGGATTATTATCAGATAAGATTGTATCAACGTCTATATACTGCAGGTACTACTAGCCGCGCCTGCCCAGTAAATGTGCTCTCAGTTTTGAAGAAAATTAAACGATACCTACTTAGTTTTACAGTTACTTAATCCAACCGTTCGATTGAATCAAAAACCTTAGTATTTTTGTTGATATTGAATTGACGTTCATTTTGTAAATTTCCATATTTATATAAAATTATATATGGAAGAAAACACAATTGGTTTCAGTTTTACTTTAAATTTGATTACATAGTGATCTGGTTTCTAAGTCATTGTCATTGTCAAACTAATGTTTTTACATGCCGTGTTGTTGCTTAAATATTATGCCTTAATATTTTTTGTACAAGCAATTTATTATGGAGATATGACGAAATAATGTATACCTACCAAAGCTACTGATAGTGGAATTCCACAAAAACGTAATTTCTACTTCAAGAAAAATGTATTGTATTTTTTATTCGGGAAAATTATTGAAAGTTTTAATTAACAAAAGTGTGTTTTTATGAAAAAGTTTAGTGTTTAAATTCCTGTCAAGGTGAAAAATACACAAAATATTACGGATCATATTATTAAAAATATAAATATTTTTATTTTCAAACACATGATTGCGATATTTGAATCAATTTCATTTATTTATATTTCAATTTTATTTTACTCAATTGCTCCAATTCCACATACATTTTTAACAAAATATTCTATGCAAATGAAGATTAGTGTCATATTGTTCATGTTTCATGATGATTTTTATGTATCTGATTGAAATGCAATCTAATTTCACCTCGTGTAAAGGGTTTGAGAGATGCGTTGATTTTTCTCAGTACTAAGCACCTCATTTTTCTTTCTTTTTTTAAATTTATGTTGTATTTTAATTTATTGTTTTATATAATTAGATGGTTATTATTTAGCTGCAATATATACAATTTACATTGAATCCAATATTACCTATACATGTTTACTGGTGCAGCAATGTTTTCTACTCGCCGGCCGCCACACAATCACAATCTCCATAAAATGACAGCTGAAGGACTAGAAAAAAATATTTCGGCTATTTCGCAGCCCGAGTGCACGATCGTATTGTTTTGTATTTAGTGTGAAACGTTGAATATTATAGTAATATAATTCAATTACCTACTTACATATTTCAACAACTTTACATATTTGTGGTTAGATGGAAGAAATCACTATATAGTGATAATCTCGCCACTGCACATCATCGCATTTTTTCTTGTGTATATTGCTTTATTTTATTTGTTATATGAATGATGATGTGCAAGAAGAATAAAATATATAAATAAATAACAGTTTTAAATTTAAACTCATTTTACCGATATTATCGTGAATAGATAATGTCTTATTATTCTTATTATTATATTTCTTTGTTTTTGTTGTTAGTTTTGTGTCTTAGTTGCTTTGAATTTTTTAAACTGTGGTAATATAGGGGGACTCTTGTGGTCTATATTTCATTTAATTTTAATTGTTGTAATACTTGTTGTGTTGACTGTTTGTTCCCTTCGAGAAAATAAATAAATAAATAAATAAGTCTATATTAGATATTACTAAGAAAGATTGGACTTGGAGTAAGCGTGCGTGCGCAAGAGCTCTTTCAACTGGTTTAGGATACGAAAACTTTTGCAAAGTGATAGATACGCCACAAAAGAAGCAGAAGTACCTACCTACTGTTTTTTTTATTATTTTATCCACATATCAATACAATGCATTTAAAACAGTACAATTAATGTAAATGCACAGTTTCTTATTTTCTAATACAAGAATGCATTGAAGCACCCGCCGACCACCCGGATAGTTCTTATAAGAATAATATCAAATACTGTTTACTGTTTATTTGGACATCTCAGTTTTTTTTGATTGGTTGGAAGAAATCGAAACACTCAAATAAACTCGCCTTTTGTCCATTCTCGCATTCTAATAATAATAGCAATGTAATGTGTTTTTACTATCATTTATGATGTATTTTTTGGGACGATGTATAATAAATAATGTCTATTATCTGTTTGTTCCAGGTGGTGACTGGTGTCCACATTGAGGAGCCACACAAAGTCAAGAAGAGGAGTGTGGATCAGCCACTGAGAATAGTTCTCTACTATGATGACTCAGTTTATAGGTAAGCCCACAAATCCTGATGTTTTTGGAGAGCCTTATTTCGTTGATTGTGTCAGTACCTAAACACTTATTGACAATTCGTTTTAATTATCATTCACCTTTCCCATCAGAATTTATTGAAAAATCGTCATTTATGAGGTACTCGAGGTATGTATGTACCTATTATATTTCTTGCAGATATATGTGCCAATTTCGTATGTTACAATTTTTTACACTAGCACCATCTGTTGATTTTTTTTATTTGTGTACTGTGGCACATAATTACGTAGAATTAAAGAGACTAGCAGAAAATAGGGAGAGATGGAGAAGAAAATCCACACTCGTTGCCGACCAATCCAATGGATTGTAACTCACTATATTATTATATTACATCTTTACATGCTAATAACTTATAATTTAACTTATAAGTGGAGATGTTCATGCAATATTGTACATATAAATTATTGCTTTTCCAAATGATAATTACATTACTTACTCAAAGTTAATTTACTTTAATAATATTAATCATAATGAGGGGTTCACATGTAAAGGCACATCAGCACATTACTTTTTCTACTTGAACTGTTTTTGAAACTAAATAATTTTTTGATTTTTTTTAAATTACTCGAGGATGGAGGTGAATTTTTATTGTATTGATCAAACTACAATGTAGACAACGTAAATACAAGCATTTCTGTATTCCATAATGTAACATAACATGTATAGATGAATTACTCATATTGAGCTAGTCCCAAACTAATATATGCAATCTTGTTTTATGTATGTAATAACACCCAGACCTATGAAATATCGAAAATATTGTTATTAATTTTATCCTGGCCGGGAATCAAACCCGGGACCTTGTGACTCAAACGCAAGAGTGTTTTGTCGGAGCCACAGTGACCGTCATAAATAAGTATTTGGGAAAAAATTATCCTTGTGCTTGTGCATGTGAACCCCTCAATTGTTTACATGTGAGTGCAATGTGTATTTTAAAGGGTTATTTTACATGTAATTGGATCTGTATCATAACTGAGATGTAATAACAGATAGTAGCTACTCTTGTTGTGCCATGAAGTGTTTATGGAAGATGTTGAGGAAATGCTAAAAAGATGCACATATTATATTTTGTAATACACAGAATTTTTTTGAGATAATTAGCTGTAGGTATTGCAATTTAATCTTTTAACGTGTTTTGTATACATTTACCTTTTATTTGAGATGATGCAAATTACAATTATTGGTATATAAAATATGTTGCTTTAAAGTAGGAATTTGTGATCACATCATGGGTAAAGTGCACTTAAACCTTCCTAAGCTGATTGCTAAGCATTGGGACACCTTTTCCGTTTCCCAATAAAGGGAGTTTGCACTAACGTGCAAGTGAGGTGCCTGTTTAGCAATAGAAATTATTATAACATATTTATACTCTTAGATTTTATTGTAATAAAGTGTTTCGATATGATTTTTTTTTACCAATTAATAATCTCTTTATTTATTATCAATCTGTTATCGAATATTCTTAGTAAGATAGGCTATGAATGTGACAGTAGACAAATCTATTCTTAATTCTTCCATATACATTTCTTTCATTTCTCTAGCATATTATTTTTTAAGTATTATTGGAATATAACTATACTATCACGGCATACCCCACAAGTGGGGTAGCCAGCTGACTAACTGCTTGCCATAAACATGCCGATTGTCCTCTCTGTGCCAATAAAAAAGATAGGACATTCAGGTGGCATGCCTCATCGCTGAATTTTAGATGTTAATTAGGGTTTTATGCATTCTAACATTAATTTTTTTCTGCTTTCAGATTAGAACCTGATAAATTCGAATTAATTAATGTAAGTATTGATATTTTCTATATGAAATTCAAAATATCAATAAATAATTAACCTTTTGCGAAACAATCTTGTTAAACTACAAATAAATTTGCTTTTTATAATTTAATAATAATAATTCGTTCATTCATATCAATGCCTCATTTCCCACAAGTGGGGTAGGCAGCGGAGCAACTTCATGGAATAAACATGCAAGTCTTTCTCTCCGTGCCAATAAAAGACATTCAGGATGGGAGACATACCTCATCACTGAATTGATTATGTGAAATGTTGTAATATGTGATGTTTTAAGAATACCTTCCTTTTACAGAACACTCAAAAATTTACTAAAAAGAGTGGGTATCCATTCTTTATTTTATTTTAGCATATCATCAGTTGCATTACAAAATCAACAAAGCAATTTACATAAAAAGATATGATGGTATGCAGTGGTGAGATTATCATATCATCAGTGATTTCTTTCATCTAACATTCTTTGCCGAAGACCACATGAATAATTATCAAATAAATTAAATATTCCCAGTTCTTTTACAAAATTTGTATTGCACACACAACCTGGTATTTAAGATAAGACAGTAACATGTTTCTTTATTTACCTATTTGTGACTTTTCAGAACACAATTTTACCTGAAGCCGTCCTGTACTGGGAGAAGACTCTCAAAGTTAGAAAGACAATCAATTCCATAAGATTAAACAGGTAATCACAATTATTTACTGATTTTGCATAAATTTTTTGTAATCCTTCCAATCCATTTTATTGATCTCATTGCTCAGAACATTTAGATTATTCATGTATTTTTTTATTTTGTAATATAATTTCTCATCTCTCTTTGTTTAGAAAATGTGACTATAACCATGTTTACGTGAAGGATGGGCGCGTGCACTGCATAGATCAGTGTCGGGCTGTGACTATGTGTGGAGATGTCCAAGTACCTGAAGAACATTTAGAGGTAGGAAAATTATTTAAATGTTATTTATTGTTAGAAACATAAATACGGCTCTATAAACCTTTCACAGTAAGGTAAAAGTTCTAAGCTATCAACTCAAAATTCTAAACTCTCAAGGTATGGCATGTTGAAGTTCTGACGCAGTATGGTGGTCTAGAGAAAAAAACAAAACTAATATGTGCTTCTAATATAAATGATTTACATTTTACAATAATTCATTGTTTGTCGAATCAAAAGAATACCATTTATACGTTTATTACACCTATAAATCTAGATTTTGAAAAATTTCTAATTGTTACAATATGGAATTGGGTGATTGATATATTACAGAATACTGTTTGATATGTTACAGATGTTGTTATGTTATAGAACACTCAAACACTCACAACAAAAGAGTGAAAGATATGTTCTTTTCTGGGCGTTACAGTCAAACCAATTTGTCTTATTTTGCATTTCTTTCAGGCATGTTACGTTTGCAACGCTACAGGACAAGCATGCAGGCAACAAGAAGACAGCCCCACTGGACCCGGAGTGAGTAATGCTGACTTCATTCTGTATGTGTCTGCTATTGAGACTGAAAGGTGCCAGCGGGGACTCACTGTAGCATACGCAGCACATTGTCAATTGGAGTCCGCTTTGGATAGGTAAGTCATAAAGTGTCTGTACGATAAAATTAAATAATACCTTATTTAGAAAATTATAATTTTTTTCTGCGATAAAATATTATTTACAACAACTAATTGTGTTGGTTGGTAGAAGGGTGCTGATCTGTAATGGACTTTAATAATATATTTTTTTTCTGTGTTCTATTTTTAAAAATATATTTTTATTTTTAAATACTATTTCTATTTTTAAATACCTACTATTTTTAAATATACCTACATTTCTGTGTTCTATTTTTAAATATATTTTTGTGTTCAATAAATTGTTTTTAATTTTATGTATTTATTTTTGTAAATACAAATAATTAACACTGCATATTTCTATATAATTTTTTATATTTATTTAATTTATCAATCTTTTGGTTTAATACAACAATAACAAAATATATGTGAAAAAAACTTTAACGATCATACTTAAATTATATTAAATGAAAGAAATTAAAAAACGTACAATCAGTTACATCTACACACACACACACACACACACACCATCAGTATGTATCATTGCATAAATGTTCGTAATTATACTAAGGTTTAAATATTGATTTGTATTAATAAATATTTAAAATCTAGAATCATCATAAACCTACTATCGAGAACGTAGAATAATTGTTCTTTAAACTTTATTTTTCCAGACCAATAGCCGGCCACGCCAACTTTTGTCCAGATGAGATTCCTTCTGGTAGAGTAGAAGTGAGCACTATGCTCTCCACTGTACAACATGAGATGTTACATGCTCTAGGCTTCAGTATGTCACTGTTTGCTTTCTACAGGTTAGTAAAATCATAATTTAATTAATATTTGTTGAAAAAATATAGATTATTCATAACATATTGAAAAAATGGAAATATCATGGGTTGATATGTAAAAATTACAATAACTTAAGATACAAACAATGTCCTCACAAAAAATTTGTCCCAAACGGCCCTTTTCACGGCCAAATTAACGCTGATTTCTATAAAAAATTAAGATATATCTAGCAATAAGTAAGACATACTGTCAAACATGTGTAGGGAAATGGAGGATATTTTTGACACATCTCCATGTGATCAGTTTGATTGGTTTTCTCGGTTTCAATTCCGATAATTTTAGTTAGTTGGAAGAGATCGCGACTTTGCGATAAACTCGCCCTCTCTATATTGATAATACCTTATTTGAATGCATTTTTATATAAAATTGTTAGTATTGTGATCAATATATAGTTAAGAATGAATAAAAAAAATAAAAAAATAATGGAGTGTAGAGAGTAAGTAAAAAAATGTATGGGGTGCTTGTTTATTGTTTATGTTTTGATTGCAGAGATGATGATGGTAATCCATATACAGAGAGACACTCCGAGTCTGGGACACCTCCAGTTAATGAAGAGTGAGTGACATACAGTAAATTTATAATATTTAATAAAGATTGAAGAATTTACTACTTTTTTGATCCCAAAATAGTTTTCCAAGTTCCCGGTATAAAATAGATCTCCCATTAATTTTGCTGTAAGTTTTCGAGTTTCGTGTAAAAGGTAGGTAAACTCTCACATACAAGACAATCGACATCTGCAATTCAGCGATGAGGTGTGCCACCTGTCCTGAATGTCTTACTATTTTTAATTGGTACGGAGAGATGAAAAAATAAGATGATTGATTCACACAGCACAATCTGCATACTCAATACATGCAGTTAGTCCACTGGCCATCGTACTTGTGGGAAACGACGTGATAGTGTAAATAAGTGAAAAAGTTTTATTTTATTTTTGGTAACACAAAGAGGACAACCTGTATATTTAAATGCAGTTAGTTTCTGTCTACCAAACTTTATCATCTCACTCAAAAATAGTTTTTTTAAATACCAAAACATAACAGAGTGAACTCAAACTTAGTTACGCTTTTTAATTTGCTCAATGAAAATTAAATATAGAAGTTCCCATTTGTGACTTTTTAAAAATTACTTTTACTTTTTTTTAGGCTCCTAATTCACCAGTGGTCTGAGAAAGTGGTAAAGAATATTACCAGGGAGAGATGGATGGTGCGAGGTGGCTTCATGACAAGGAATATACAGGTGCTGGTGACTCCGAGGGTTGTCAAGGAGGCACGGGAACACTTTGGCTGCAGCAGTATAGAGGGAGTGGAGTTGGAAGATCAGGGGGGAGAGGGAACAGCCACCACTCATTGGGAGAAGAGAATTATGGAGGTACAAAATTAACACTTTTTTAAAAGTGCATTCTGTAGAAACTCTCTTTTCTGTTTGTTTTTGAGTGTCCTTTAAAAGACAAGCATTAAAACATCCTGTATAAGACATCTTAAGTAATTCAGCGATGACGTATTCCACCCATCCTAAGTATCTTGACTTACATTGGCACGGAGAGGACGATTTTCATGTTTTTCACATACATTTAATTCTCTGGGCCCCAGTTAGACACCACTTTTTGGAAATGCCTTAATGGTGTGATTGAATATATCTCCCTAATTCCTTATTCTGGCTATGCTGCTCGTTGCAGTCCAATTCAATGGATTGTAATCCACTATATATGTATATCCCCGTTACAGGTTTCGTACTGAACCAAGAGTGCTTTTGTATGACAATGGTCGAGTGTCATCGTTAAGAAATATTAGGAAAATATGAAGTGGTATTCTTTTCTTCAGCGCTTCATAGGGTGGCTCTACACTCTGTTGTCATCATAGGGATTGTGTATTGGGAAAGAAGGTTGCTAGGCTGGGGGACACTTTGTGTATTGAAGAACAAAGTCTTGAGAATACAATTTAATCAAAATAACCTTTATAATTTAATTTGATTTTTTCCAGAATGAAGCTATGACTGGTACCCACACACAGAACCCAGTCTTCTCTCGAATCACTCTGGCTCTGATGGAAGACACTGGCTGGTACAGAGTGGACTATTCCCAGGCACAGGAGCTGCTCTGGGGAAAGGATTTGGGCTGTTCCTTCCTTACAAGATCCTGTAAGGAGTGGATCAACAATGCATCTGTCAAGTAAGTTTAATCAACCAACCTAAATCATTGGAACACTTTCTGTTTTTAAATTTTGTATTTAATGCAATTGAAAAAAAAAAACACTGCATACAGTCTATCCCAATAAAAAGTATAACACCAATTCACACTATTAATTATTTGTTGTTGTAACAAATAAATAAATTACACGAAAGTGCGGACGTCCGAAAAAAAAACGTGGCTTGATCACATGGATCATTTTGTGATTTCATCTCTAATGACCTTAGAAGTCGAAAGATAATCAACAATGACCATGCGATTTGCAAGAAATCTCTCTCATGTTTTTTAATCCATGTGTTGAACAAAAAGTTTGTTTAAATTTATCCAATCATGTAATTTTTTGACTTGTGTACCAATACTATAAATAAATAAAAAGTTACCTATGTATTAATTTGTATTTTCCTACTGCAGCAGTGATTTGGATGGCTGGGATAATGATGGGTAAATATTATGCAGAAAGATATCTTTGTTTGTAGTACCACTATACACAGTGAGGTTTTCTCAAATATTATTCATAAAAATCACATTCAACTATTGAAAATTTGATGTTTTGCATCTTCACAACATAAATTTCTTGTTGCAAGAATAGACTTACATGTATTATTGTGGACATTATTACATAAAATCTTGTAAACCTCACTGTACGTCAAGTACATCAAGATGTTGTTTGTGTGTGTTTGTAGCTATGTATCTAAAGATTCTAAAGCAAGTGCATATTTTTATCTATGTATTACACAATGGCATTACTAGTTTTGTGAGAGTCTATTTTTTATTTTAGTGTTGTGAGAGTATCAAGAGCTGTTAATGATTGATTTGTCTTCAATGTTTCAGAGGAAAGTCAGCCCATCCTTTCTGTTCCCGCGTGAAGAGAGATCCTCTGCAAACAGAATGCAGCCAGGAGAGAGACAGTGTCGCTCTGTGTAACCTCGTCTATCATGAGAAACCATTACCACCACTGTATCAGGTGTGTTGACAGTTTTTAGAATGCTCAAATGGAAAATTTAAGCTCAGTAGTTCTTGAGTTGCAGCCAAATTACCTCTTGTAAACATTGAATGGAAATTTTCGTTTAAACAGTTTTTTTTAACACCAAGGTAATAATTTTAAATATGTAATTTGTTATTAAGCTCTTGAAACTCTAAATCACTGGTTATTGCTTTCGTTATTATGTTGATTCACCAAATTAGAAAAGAGCTAGATTTTTGTTGATTTAGGTAGGTATTATTTTTTTGTTTTAATAATTTGTATGTGGTGCCGTTTAACGATCGGCGACTGTCAAATAAAATTACTACTTGAATCTTTACCCTCACGCCATGTCCCAAGTAGGGAAAGTAGACAGAACGGAACGCCATATACTACATAAAAAGATGATATTTACAAAGTTTGATTTTTGTTGCTTATATCTTTAAGCTAATTAGCCCATTCACTTGAAACTAGTTTACAATCAAGATCTGTATGTAAAAGGTATTTATAGCGTTACCTATGTTTATTCCAGTGGCGTGCCTTCCATACATGCAAAAAAGCAAAGCATGCCCAAGGAATAAATCTATAATTATCGAAAGAAGTTTCTAAAAAAACGACGAAGTTTAAATTGATTTAAATTCACCGCCAAACGATAGCAAATCTTTTGCGAACTTCAGGTCAATAGCTAACATAGACAAATTTATGTGACCTCTAATGCAACCATAAAGCAAATTAACCTTGATTTAAATTTCGCGCAAAATGTCCGCAAACCTTTGCAAACTTCAGTTCAATGGTTACCATAGATACATTAGTAGGTATGACTCCCAAAAATAGTTCTGTTTCGTTGCATCATATGGAGCTTCTATGTTCTCTGTCACACGCAGGGAAAGTACGTTAGTGATAATATTATTTTTTAACACAAATACAAGTCTACATGCATGTGTAGTGGTACAATATATATGGAGTCTAGAAGCTTGCTTTTCGGAAAGGTTTGTATGTATTAGTGCATACTGCATAAGACAGTAATATTATATTTTATTATGTGTATTGGGCTTCGGTTGTGTCATTTTTAATAAATTATTTTTGATGAATTGAAGTTGTTCATTTTGTAAATTTATCTAATAGCGGTAAAATGAAAGGTGTTTATTGAGATACCACATTCATGTTAACGCGATATAATATTGAGTTTATTGAGGTTCAATTTCATTCAATTAGAGGATGCAGATGAAAATCTTGATACTTTTTATATATTTGTCATTACTTCAAAATTTATTTATATCTTACTTACGTAGGTGTTGTCATTAGTTGTAATATTATTTAATATTTTCATAACTCAATTTATTTCTTTAATTCTTTTTATATGTGATGTTTAATCAATAAGCAGAATTTCTTATAAAATCAAAGATATACTCTAAAATATTTTATTCGTTCTAGTGACTGCACAAAAAATTAACATAATTATTATTATTAATTTTATTTCAACACAGACACAAAAAAATCCATGTATCTCTAAATGTATTGTATTTTTTTGGGTTTTAATTTATTTTCAAATTTGCATCTGATTGTTTATATTTTTTTTTATATATAAGTTTACTATAAATTAGACTTTTTTTAGATTAAAATTAATTGGAAAATAATACTATCTAAATAAAAATTAACAAATGTTTTTTTTTTCTTAACATATTATTGATATTTAATAAAAATTGATAACTTGAAGTTAACAATTATAAATGTGTGTGGCGTATAATTTTATGATTATAATTATGATACTATTCCACTTTATTGCTTAGAAATACTGTAACAATCTTTAGATATTTTTCTCTAATCCAAACATTTGTAAAATTGTATGTGTTTCGGATAGTAGAAGTTTAAAATTTATAATGAAAAATAGTATTAAGTACCATAATTAACTCGATTGCGGGTGCCTTACCTTATGGAAAGAAGGTATTCAGTTTCAAAAGATTAGGTAAATTTAGAGATGCTTTTGATTATATTCAATAGTTACATTTGTTATTTGATTTTTTTTACAATAAGAATTTCTTAACAAATGGTCTTTCACCCTTTATAGCTCTTCTTTGGAGTAGGTATAGGGTTCAACGTGATTCTGCGCAAATTGAGTAACTTTTTTTCATATAATGATATTTATATTGTTCAAATGTTGGTGTCATGAAAACGGTATATTGTAAAAGAGGGTCATCCAAACTATCTGGATGATTGTGGACAGAAAGTAGGTTTTGGCCAACAATTGGTTTCTAACATAGGTAGGTACATATTATAATAAATTCTACCTACTGCACCTACACAAACCGCATGCCCTATACCAAAAGTCTAGTCCCGCCACTGGTTTATTCAACTTTTTTTCATTCTCATCATCAACTTTATTAAATTGTTTTTATTTGTATGTAGCATTTTGACTGGATTCCTGATGCAGATGTGGGCAGTGAAGGACATTATGGAGGTAGTGTTTCTTTAGCCGACTACTGTCCTTACACACAGGAGTTCACGTGGAGGTTCAACAATCAGGTGGTTCGTGGATCTAGGTGTTCTTACACAGAAAATAATCCCAGTAAGTCTTTTTCTGTCTATCTAGAGATTATATTTACAATCCTACTTTATGTGTGTCTTTGACTAAATTCTTTTAACATTTCAAGAATAGTTAAATATGTACTCGCTAAATACAGTAATTTTAATTGGCAAAAAAGGTTATTCTAAATAATAAATTTTCTTATATACCTAGTGATTTTTTAGTAATGTCACACAAATATTTGAGCTCCTATACTTTATCACATTGATAATTTATTTGTTACTTTTAGTAATGCCATTTATTATTACATGGAAAATTAAAGAGACATGTGTGATGGATACATTTCATTGGAAATTGTTAATATGAAACCTAATAAGTGCTTTGTTAACACAGTTGTATAGCGGCCGGTGTGGCGCAGAGGTAACGCTCTTGCCTTCGAGACACGAGGTCCCGGGTTCGATACCCAGCCAGGGCAAAATGAAAATGACCTTTTTCAAATTTTCCTAGGTCTGGGTGTTACATGTATATGTGTTTAGTGCATTGTATATGTGTGTCATCTCGTTAGTACCCATAATACAAAATTCATATCTTAGTTTGGGACTAGCTCGATCTGTGTGAATTATCTGTGCATGTTATGTTATGTTATTTGCAAAAAGAATGAATAAATAAATAAATATGTAATATCTTAATATATACCTTACTTCGTAAATTTTTAAATATTTGCATTTTGCTTTCAGAGGAAGATAAAAACTTTGCCTTAGAGAACTACGGAGAGAATTCCAAATGCTTTGATCATACAAATAGAATGTGGGAACAAAGGTCTTGTGGTCAGGTAATTATGCTGTATATTAAAAAAATATCTATATGGTATCTCTGAATCTTTGTCTATTTATTTATATCTATCACTTTTACATTGCAGATCAGACAATGGCAACATTGGGGTTCTGGGTGCTATGAATATCAGTGCGCTGGGGGCAGATTACACATCATTGTAAGTAGAATTAACTTAGATCTATGTATAACAAGAATTATTTGTAAAAATATGGAGTTTTTAATTAAAATGAAATTTAAACAACACTTTAATATAATTTACAAAGTTTAATTTCATTGAAATATGCAGTAATATGATACAGGATTTGGTACAAACACCTTCAAAGGATGAATAGTACAAGAATTCTTATTACTAGAGGCTAGGAGCCTAATAGGATAATTACCAAAGTGATAGACTTCAAGGTCTAGTGGAAGTTGGAGAATAAAATTACGAAGTAAATAAAATAGACCTCAGAATTCATATTTATTACAATATTTTAATAACGGTGTTTTCTTTCTAGGTTGGCAACTATTCATACGAGTGCTACCACGCTGGACAGGAGATATCCATCAGGATTGTGAAGGGCAGTTGGTTGCATCGTGGAGCCCTGCTGTGTCCTCCATGTAAGGATCTGTGCCAGAAACAGTTTGAGGTAAATTTATTAAAAATAATTTTATTAGATTTAACGTAAATTCACAACTTGTATATTTATGTAATACACCGCATTTATATCATTTTGGCATTTTCCACAATTGAAGTACCAATGAGTGAAATAAACATGCAGGATTTTCTCACCATGCCATAGAAATAAGACATGCAGAATTGCAAATCTTAAATGTCTACTTTTTATGTATTTTTTATAGGACACTTGAACTGGAAAAAAAGAATGGGTGACCTATTATCTGAATTGATATAAAAAAAATACATTAAATTTATTTCTAGAAGATATGTACTTTGAAATTTATTAAGAAAAAGTATTAATTTTGTTTGATACATGTGTTAATTGTGATATTTTATTGTCCAGTCAAGGGGTGAATGGTGCAAACCAGGTGATGAAGCTCCTCCGAACACGGCATACCCCCGAGATGATTTGGATTGCGAGAATGGAGTATCTGCTAGGGCCCCACCACTGAGACTTCACATTATAGCTGTGGGCATCTCTCTGGGAGCCCTCACCATCAGTGCCTTATGTCTGTGCAGTGGAATCATTAACAAAATTAGAGGAGGAATTAAAAATTATAGGTATATAGAATATCAACCCACATATAACCTTATACATCTTTCACAGGAAGCTAAAAGCTTTTGTTGTGAAAGGGAAGTTCGCCAGCATCTGGGATCGAACCACGCTCCTCATGTGCATGAAGCTGAGACTCTACCTCCAGGCTACCAAAAAACTCATATTTTACACATTTATAATTATGTAATCACATTTTAAAATGTAAATTTGGGTTAGTTGGAAGAGATCGCGCCTTTGCAATAAACTCACCCTCTGTATATTGATTGTATTTAATTTGAATGTATACCTTTTATGTAATTGTTTTTAATCAATGTACAGTAAAGAATAAATAAATAAATAAATAAATGATACTAAGTTAAATTGTTATTGTTTTATAATGTTTATAACAGTTCAATTTTGAGGTAAACAAAAAGTTTTGATAAATTTCTATTTTTTCATTTCAGAGATCGTACAGCGACGAAACTAGCTAACTCAAATAAATCTAAATTTAAACTAGAAGAGGTTGTCATTAAAAAACAGTCTCAAAATACTCCAGAAACTGAAGCCAGTACTCCTAAGAAAATAGAAGAGCAATCGCTTGTTAAAAATGTGGACGCTTCTTTGGTTCATGAAGAGTGTATGCAATACGCATCAGGAATTATAGAAAGGGAAAAGATTGCTGCAAGTAGTCAATTTGAAGACGCTTTGAGGTCAGTACTGGATAAAACATTAGGTATCGAAAACCCCAATGGAGAAAAAACTGAAGACAGCGCTAAGAAAAAATCCAGTGTGGCAAAAGCTGACGACGACGAAATAGTGAGGTATGTTGATAGCTGCGAAAGCAGCAAAAATAGCAGCTTTAAAAGTAGAAAGAGTAGAAAAGATTCTAAAAACAGCAGCAAAAGAAAACTTTCTAGACAGAAAGACTTTGAGCTTATGGATGAAACTCCCAGACATTTCAAATTGGACCAACCTGTCATTGTAGACAGCGAGAAGAGAGTGGAGGTGGAGACAACCTTAGATGAAAACACCAGATAGTTAGGCTGTTGGGATGTGTGCATTTATTTTATTCTACTTTATTGTTAAGCATATTTTCAGTGAATGCATCGAGCTGCAATAATAGTATATCCTGGATATCATCATTCATAGTTACTTTCATCATTTGGTATCCACAAATTGTCTTGAAAGGATGTTTTCAAGTTGTTCAAATCCAATCTAATACTTTTTAAATGATCTAGAGGTTAAACATATTTGATATTAACAAAAACACTGTTTACTTTTCACTATTGATTTATTACTCAAGTACTTCCTTCAAGTTCGCTTGACATTTTCAAGAGAACTAATATAAACATTTTGTTCTTAGTCACATGCAATAACAAATTTATGTAGGTACTTAAAAATAGAAAAGGAAGGGTAAGGGGTAAGGAATAGTAAAAGAAGGGGTAGAAGTAATAAATCAATAGTGAAAAGTAAACGGTGTTTTTGTTGATATCAAATATGTTTAATACTTTTTATACTTTAGACATAACAAATTTGAACTTTGTCTGTAACCACAGAATAATATTGTCAGCTGATATTTGCATGGAATTTAGAAGTTTTTGAAAAACCAGATTGTGAGTGAGGTATCCAGCGATGGTTCATATGACTTGTGTCTTAATAGCTTCCGAGACGTATTATAATGAAGCAATATTAGGCAATGATTTTGTCTGTGTTAGTAAACTCTAATCAATGTGTATAAATAATACTATCCTTTTATAGTTGTTATTCATTAAAACTGTCACATTTTTTTATTATTTCGTAATCACACATTGCTTCTAGTTACTTGTGTGATGAAAATACTTAAAGAGCCTTTCTTTTACTGGCTCTTACAGATAATTATCAACAATATTATTTTATTTTATGATATGAAATTGTTTTGAAACGTATTTCTTAATTTTTGACTGTTTACCTAATGATATTTTTGCATCCAAAATAATATATTTTCAAGTCTTAATAAAGATTCTGTTACGTTTTTCCACTCATTTCTTGAATTTACAAGAATCACAATTATTTTACTGATGAAGTCTTGTTTAAGAATTCTGATTTTATCATCCACAATATTCTTGTCACATATTTTAGTTGTTTGTAAAGAACTTTTCATAAATATTGGCCAAATTTTTACACAAACCTGAAGAAATATATTCTTATTAATTGCCAAATGTAGTTTTGTGAATTTTTGTAGATAAATACTTATTGGACTTGTGAGTTTTGTATCAGTGTTCTACCATGAGCTCATATATCTCGTTGTTATTGATACAAAATTAAAATTGAGAACAATAAACTTATAAAATGTGACATCATTTTGCGCTTCAACTGTCAAATTTTGTCATGGAACAAGCGAGACAAAGCTTGACAGATAGTAAAGTCACACTTTACATATATTCTCTATGCATTTGTATTGATTCATATTTAGAAATGTCTATGAACACCATGTTGGATCTTTGATGCGAATCTCGCGGTGTTATTATTTTTCGATTGCGTACTTTGTCCCAATGTATGTTATTTTAATATTTTAGTGATATTGTAATTAAAGTCATTCCTTTTATTCCAGGATTATTCCATTTTATTGTAGTGATTTATTTTATAAGTTAATCTTTGTTGGCTTGTTTGCATAAGGTTGTAAAGGTTGATCCACATTTGTGTTAATGTGTTACCCAATTATTTTATTACAATTTTATATTGGATAATTAAAATAATTGTTTGATTTTACTGTAAATTTTAAAATGACACAGAATTTTTTCAAATTCTAAAGTTGTTATCAATCTATTGGTCAGGATTTAGGTCATTTCAATTGATAATTACCTAAGATGTCTCTCTCTCTTTTAATAATCTATAGTAGAAGAAAAAGCTTCCTTTAATTATGATATTCTACTACTTGTGCACCAACACAACAAAACAATTTTAAATAATGTGATATTAATATATGTATATTTACATAAAAGTGTTGCTAACATGACACTATTAAATTATTAATGCAGTAAACCAAAGCTTAAACTCCCACTGTTCTAAATGAGAACATTAAAAGATTGGTTAGTTGGAAGATATCGCATTCTAGCGATAAACTCGCCCTCTGTACATTGAAGTGTCTAACTGATATTTTTATGATGGTACTTTGTATTGATTTGAAATATTGTAACCAATGTATAGTAAAGAATAAAATAAATAAATCAAAGAGAAAAGAAGATTTTCCTGAAAGAAGTCAACACTTAGCAAAATGGGGAATTTGCCTTATGATTTTGCAAACTTAATGCTGAGATTACAATCTAAATAAAAAAAAGTCAACTTATGTATTATGTTGTTTGACATTTATCGCACATTCCAAGCAGGTTATTGAGCTTCACAAAATTATATCATGATGTTAAAAATGTAACTGTTTAATTACATAAAATAACAAAAATTCCCTATCAGTTTTATTACTTACGAAATAATACTGTCATTGTAATAAAAGAGATAATTTCATAACACTCTAACTGAGTGCCTTGAAGTCCCTGGCATATATCAAGTCTCCCATTCATTTCTGGAAGTTTTCAAATGTCTTCTAAAAGGCAGAGATAATCAATAATCTTATGTTAATTATATTATACATGAGGTATATGCCAGCTATTCTGAATATCTTATTTTTCATTTGCACGGAGATGACTGCCTCTATGTACAATAATATATACAGTTAGTTTGCTGGCTAGCATACTCGTGGGAGTCGCTTTGATGACATTGATAGAAATTATCATTATGGATATTTTTTATGCACCTTAATATTTTGTGTAACTCTCATAACCTGTTTTGAATGTACAATAAAGTTGTAAATTAGCTAATTTATTATTGTGTACATATTTGTTTTTAACCTCCTAGTTGTATAATCATGTGTAGATAGTTATACATATAAATAATATAATATAATGTTTTGTGATAATAATCCTGTGTATGTATAGAAATGTTAGATATTATTTTATTTTTATGTTCCCCATTGTCGTTTATACTCAATTTGATTTGACTCAATAATGATTCAACTTCTATTTTGTCACACTGATCCTCAGATAGATTTTTTTTGTTCTCTTTAGTGTGCCGTGTCAGAGCTACTCTAATATTAGCTATCTTTTTAACACAGATCTCCCTGTCTTGTACCTACTAGTTGAAACAGCCTTTTGACTCTCTGAATTCCTGTTCATTCTGTAAAAATTTTCAGCCCAGATATTTATTCTTCGCGCACCATAAACATGCATCTTATTGTAAATTTTAGAAGATTATAGAATTGGTCAATTAAAAACCTTTCTCGTTTAAGGTCAGTGTGCCATTGAAGAATAAACAAAATAAATTTGTGTTCAATCAAGGTGCATGTTATGTTAATTTATTATTATGATAAAAATTCAAATCATATTTAATTATTTTTAATACTTCTTATTTTCAGAGTTCACTTATTGAAGATGTAGTTTATTATTTGCGAAACAAATTAGAGTATTGCTTTGGTTAATTAATAATTTGTCTTCCATTTTACATTGTTTACTAATTTTCTCTATCTGAGGTGACGTAAATAAAATTCCTGTACTTATTTGACAATACCAGAAGTAAATATTTGATTTGTTTTATGAAGAATAAAAACATGAAATATATTAATTTAATAATGAGGTTTTCTTTTATTTTCTTGATAACTCCTTCCGGTAATCCTAAGACAAATGTTAATGAATGAAAATGTTCTTTTACAGCTTACCAGCAGATTTTCATTCATTGTTTTAACATTTTTTTGAGAGCACAGGGAACAAGCCTATTGCTTTTAGAGCAATCTTCACAAACTGAGTCATCTCTTTCCTGATGTTGCCATAGGATTAATGTATTGTGAAGAGATTTTTTTTTTTTATTAGTATCAATTATAGGCATAAAATACATGGTCCTGTTAAGTCATTTAAGTTGACTTGTCAACAGGTTCTAATATCTAAAGAATTCATCAATCTAATATCTAAATCTAAGATCTAATGTTATCTAAAGAATTCATCAATACAAAACATGAAAATGTCTCTTCAGTAATGCTTTATGCGACAAGATTATTGGTAGTCTCTTTGGAACAGAGCATTTATGTTGAATTAAATAAAACAAGTGTTTTATTCTACTATTGATTTATTCGACGAGAGAGATGTCTTTCGTCTTATTAGGACATTGTCAATCTTTGTTGACTTTGTCAATTAGGATTGACAATGTCCTAAAAAGACGAAAGACGTCTCTCTCGTCGAATAAATCAATAGTAGAATAAAACACTTGTTTAATTCTACTACCTAAACACCCACACAGTGAATAGAGCATTTATGATTTAAATTCTGTTGTCTACTTACTCTACTTCCATAAATAACTCAGTGTGAAGATATCCGGGATCAACATAATTTTTTTATAAAAATACTAAAAGAAGAAGTTGAAATGACAGTAAAAGACAATTCAGTATACGACCATATATTTTGTATTCTCATATCTAAAAAATGCACATTAATATGTATATGTATAATATGAATAGCAATTGTAGTGAACTATAGAAGCGATGACACCTTAAACCATCGCAGTGTGTTGAGACTTATCACATTCCCCAACACATTGTGTACGTGTACGTGAGTCCTAGAGCGTAAGATTCTTTACGAAATAACACAACTATTATTTGTCTTTCCTTCTGATTTCTCGCAATGTCTATATATCCACCAATATCAATCAAACAAAACCAATATTTAGCCAGTGCATGTTCGTCATATAACATTAATTTGATTTTTGTTTGTTAATGCAAATTTTAATGTGGTTTTTATAAGTGGATATTGTGAGTATATATTTTGTAATTATTACATCTTTAGGTCTGATTAGTGTCTCTCGTTTTGATGTCTTTTAAATTTAACGTGATCTTGGGTTTGTTCTTCGGTGGTTCAAAGTAAAAATGGAATCTTTTGAATGATTCAATGTCTCTTTCAGCCGATTCCAGTTCATTTAAATCACCTATTGTCTGATCTGGTGCGAAAATGCTTCTAGAATCCCCTGAAAACATTCACAACAAAATTAGTTTATTTTTCTAAAAACTATTATTTTACCTGTTAACTTAGGCTAAGGGACACTTTACTTTTATATAAACATAGGATAACATAAAACATTGCTTAAGTCCATGATAGATATGGTGATGTAGGAAGTCATGGATAAAGCATACATTTTTTATAAGTAAGACCATCAGTGGATTCAATTAAACAAGCTTTGAATGTATATAAATTTGAAATAGATAAAATAAAAAAGCCGACCAATTTGCGGTGTTTTGGGATAACATACCAACCTGGGTAATATTCCTCTTGTCTCAGGCCGTTTGGTGCAGCTGTATTTCTGTGGCTGCCTATGGCCCCCAGATTTTTAGTTGCTTGTCCTTCTTCACCTGTCACAATTGGTTGCTGCTTTGCTTGTCCGATGACTCCATAGGTTCCATACTTTGAAGAAAGTCCACTGTCATCACTGAGTTGCAGAGGGTCTACGTGTAATTTAGCCACTTGTCTGAATACTTCAGCATTTGCATTATTACTACTATTGGGACTAAAATTGTTAACAGAGCTCTGCATACGCTGAGCGTTGTAATATGCTAAATCTGCATTGAAATCAGCATTTAATTTAGTTTGCTGGTTTACCATATTCTGTTGATCTGATAACCTCAGCTGGTTGAGTGTGTCAGACAAGTTACGTGTCTGATTCATTTGGTTCCCTACTGTGTACCAGTTACGTTCAATGAGTCTATCACGGTTGGCAGCTAGAATTTCAGCCATTATAGTGGCTGGACTGTCTGTGACACGACCAAATGCATTGAAATTACTATTAGAATTAAGATTTTGGGGTTGTTGTTGTAGCATTGATACGTAAGGAGAGAAATCTCCGTAATTTCTTCCTTCAGGAGAAGACTGTTGTATATTAGTTATATTGGTAACATTTGATACCTCTGTTGTAGGTTCTTGGTTTGTAGCATCAGCTGGAGAGTTTGAACTGGAGTTTGATACAGAATCATATACAGAATTGGTGCCACTTGAGATCACAGAACCAGTCATAAGCCCAGATGACGAGGAAGAGTGTGATGAACGTATCTGCATATAGTTTTGGTTGAGGTTTGGCTGGAAGTTCTGTCCGTATGCAGTAGCATTTGTTGACGTTTGATAGAGAGTAGTACCAGCACCTGATTGGGGAAACTCTTGTTGTGGATAGTTATTTGAATAAGGTCCATTCCAAACTGAACTATTCTTTGCCGCTCCATATCCCACAGGTGCAGGTTGCTGTCTATAGTCTCCCCTGTTTCCGTTGCTATTCATTGATTGATTCACTTGTTTGCTCTCATTGGAGCCAAGTCCAATTTCAACAGGGTTGGAGACGACTTCCTAAAAGGATAAATTTACACATAATATATATACACATATATTTTTACAATAAATTCATATGCATAAAAGGATTGCGTGGCCCAGCATGCCTCTCTACATAACAAACAAAATGGCAAGGGTGAGAGGCAACATGTCAAAATGTATTTACCATTTTAGGATAATGTGGGTTTCTTAATAACTGTTCTTCATGAACATTGACTGCAGACCACATTGTTTGTTGCAACTAAAAACAAACGAACTCTTTAACAACCTAGAAATGTATCTCTTGAACTTATACACAATTTATTGAACTCATATATATATATTTTTAATTTATTTCAATTAAAAAACAAGTAAAAGTTTGGGCCTATTAATTTATTTACATATCTGCAAAGGATCTTTATTACATACAAATGTAAGTACTTACATGATCATCACGTGTAGAATTCTGGAATAACAGAGATCCAAATAATTTATCAGATTCTGCTTGTCCAAATGGTGTATAGAATCCTGGTGGTCCACCATCTATACCCGAGTCACTGCTCATGTCTTCAGATTTCCTGCATATATTGCCCAGTAGACTATCTTGCCACCCACCCATTACAGCATTATTTATTTGCTGTTTAGCGGGATTGAAGTCTAACTGTCTAGCAGCGTTCATTGGCACTGAAGGAACCCTGTTTGTTTTACTTCCGATAGGACTTGGACAAACGTTGCTTTCTTGACAGCGTTGATTTGTTACAGCATTTGTTGAAGATGAGACATCAGCTTCTTCTGATTTAAACAAAGAATACCCTCTGTTCTCCTTATTGGGTGTAAAAGACAAATTTTGCGCCAAAAAGTCGGGATTAGTATTGTTAGTTTTTGCACTATCCTCTTTGTTTTGTTGATTGTTGGGTGGAGACATTTGTTGATTGGTTGAAGGGTTAGAGTTGTTTTTCAGCCCCATGTCTGCAATACGTCCAGCTAATTCCACATTCACACCATGATCTTTCATTTGATTTATATCTGTTGTCAGAACAGATCCTGTGGAAGACATTAATACAACAGGAGCATTGGGTGCAGGGACTGGAGTTTCTTTCATTGCCATCATGTTCTGTTGATGCACCATAGACATGAGAGGATTCCTGATGGTAAACATTCCATTGGATGTGGGAGTTATAGTTGCTTGGCAAGCATTAGGAGGCATTGGAATTGGATCAGGAATTCTAATACTCTCGCTGACACGCTTCCCAGATTGCACACTACTCAAGCTGACTGATGGCATGGTAGGATGGAACATTGGGTTACGTAATGTCACCATCTTGGGTTGCTCTTCAACCCGTTGGTGAGAGTGTGTGCTAGTCTCGGCAGGTTTTATGAGATTGGCAGGTGGCTTTTTAGTCTTCTTCTTTGACTTTTTAGATTTGGATTTATTGTTGGAATCCTGTGGTTGGTTAGGGACTTGGGCTGATTGTGCCACCTGAGTCTTTGGATCTGGGAATAATAAAAAGAAAATAAATAAGACTTAACTGTTACAGTAGGTACATAATTTGTAATGATATTTTGGTTATTATGACAGCTAATTATTACCTCTATTATGGGGGATGCTCTTGGTGTCTACCATTATGAGAGGAGGAGGATTAACCACTGGAGGAGTTGGTCTGTATTCTGGAGCTACGCTGCTCAATTTCACAACAGGCTGCAAACGGAACATAACAATGGTTATTGACATAACTTTTCACTTTCAATATAAATGGTTAACTTTATTTATTGTTCTGAATGAGTAAACAACTTACAATAGCGGCTTTTGGTGTTGGATCTGGCTGCTTCTTATTGGGATCTACCCATGTGAGTGTGATTCCTGGAGGCAGCTTCAAATCTGGCACCTAAAATAAATAATATGTATCACATTGTATATAGAACACAACTATAAACAATGGTATATGTTGGAGTTAGTTAGATCTATTTAAGTTAATTGATATACCTGTACTCCATTTCTTAGTTGTTCCATGATGCTACAGGACACGGGACCTCCTGGTTTGATGTTCATATCATTCTGGTTACATGCGTTCTAAAATAACAAAAAAAGAGGTATTCAATTACAAACATAGAGTTTCAACGTTCCTCTCGGAAACACAGGCAAGAAAAAATCCTCGTAAGTTATGACTATGATGTTGCTGTCATAGAATTATTGTATTATGAATGAGAGTTGTCAATGCCGACCTTATGGTCCGAAATAACAATGGTTTTTGGTAATTTTTGTAATATAATTTTCATACAAAACAATTCGAATGAATGGAGAAAAAGGAATACAAAAAAATTGAAGACACAATCCTTGTAATGAAAGTATTTGTACAAAAATTGAAAAAAAATATGAATTATATCTCGAAACTTGTCAACTCAAGACAAGTTTGCTGAATTTCAGTACATGAAAAAAAAGACTCCCTATTTACCTCATTTTCATTAGCCAACTGTATGGTGATATCAGAGTTCAAATTGATCTTGTCCATGTAGTTGGCATTGAGTTGTTGTTGCTGCTGTTTATGATGTGGCTGTTGGGGATGGTGCCCCAGTACAGGGAATTGGCTCTGGTGATAGCCAAGCCCTGCACCACCTACTACTTGAGGACCGTGACTGGACAACAGCACTTGTTGATGAGGTGCCTCCATTGGGACTGATCGATGATGAACTGATGTTGTAGATTGGTTTTGGACTTGATTTTTCTTAGCTGAAAATATAATGACTCAATATATTTAGGATCAATGATTTTTATCAAAAAAAAATGTTTTTTTTTTATATCCTATATTTTAAAAGTTAAGTCATTGCATAGTTGTGGAATTCACTGCCAGCCAACACCATGTGCCTGTGTAAGTACTTGCTTGGTACATATATATATATATATTTTTTTAAAAAAAAAAAAAGATATATCTGGGTTTTTGTTATAAACCCAAATACAACCTTATACACCTTTCACACTAAGCTAAAAGCTTGTGCCGTGAAAGGGGAGTTTGCCGGCACCTGGGATCGAACCATGGACCCTCTGTTCTGGAGGCCGAGACTCTACCTCCAGGCTACCGACGAACTTATATATAATTGAATATAATTTTTTTATTAAGGCATTGAGCGTGAGTGCCGTAGACCTGAACAGAGGCCTGAGTCAACAACACACTTTCGTCTCACGTTCCCGCTCCGTTAGCGTTCGGGTGCAGACGATGTTGCAAGCAAGTGTCAATTTCGTTGCTAAGATACACAATAGTTACCAAAATTAACACTTTGGCGCACCATCGTCTGCACCCGAACGCTAGCGGAGCGGGAACGTGACGCGATAGTGTGTTGTTGACTCAGGCCTCAGGACTGTATGATTGTGCATATGTATGTTGTTGCACTGGTGGGTGGTATTTTGATTTTTGTCTGATTGTATTAACATAATTTTTCTAAAACTTATACCTATTTGTGTTTTTTAATCTTGTATTTATATAACAAACTGTATAAAGCGTAAAGTAAATTATATTGTAATTTAAGAGGAAAAAACTGGTTATTGTGTTAAATAAATAAATAAAAGGATTGACTAACCGTTATTATTTTTCTTGGTATTGATATTAATGGCACCCTTTCCAGAGACAAACTTCAATCCTTCGCTATTGTTTCCCGCATCTTTTTGTTTCTGTTTCTTCCCACCGCTAGCAGCCGCCTGTTGTTGTTGTTGATTCTGGTTAGCATTTTGTTTCTGATTCTTAGCATTCTGTTGATTGTTTTTAGACAATTGTAATTGATTTTGTTGAGATTGATGTTTTCCAGTCGCCGAAGCTATCTTCCCGCTGAATGATCCTAGGACTACCTCAGATATGTCTACCACTTTATCTATGCGTTTTCCGCTGGTGTTGTTGGATTGGGCGGCTGTTGCCTTTTTAGTCTCTTCCACTTTGCTGACCACTTTTTCAATGAACTCTTTAGCATTGTCTTTGAGTTTTCCTTTGCCCTGTAAAAATATAATGCGTTAATATTTATTTACAAATATCACAAATGTTCAATTACTTTGTAAATCTAATAGTATAATAGTACAACTCAATACTACTAAAAAAATTATTGTTACTGCAATATTGATAAATACAATCGGAAAACATACAGGTAACTTTTGTCCATTGGCATCAGAGTCCATAGCTTCAAGGGCTCTCTCTACTGCAGTCTTAAGTTGTCTCATGGAGAGAACTATTTTCTCAGGGTCAGGATCCTCTTCTCCTTCCTCCTGGATGCGTTTGGCTCCTTTGTTCTTCTTATTTCCACCTAGAATAAGCAACATTACAATAAGTCTCAGCTATAAAGCCTCACAGTTAGGTACATACAAAGTTTTTGTGACACCTGCCTTTTTTAATTTCAATATCTCACTGGGCATTACTTTAGTTACTAGAATAGAATGCACCACCAACTCATATTAGAAAGTTTTTCAGTGTTCTGTAAATACAATTCTTGCAAAAAAAAATGGTAGGCCTTTATTATGTAAAAGGTATGAGATAGTTTACATCTCATAGGGCATGGCATTCATCTTGAATATCAGATTTTTTACATCTCAGACTCCACTAGCCAACTTATGTCACTTATGGGAGATGCCACTGTGATACAGATAGATAGAAATCTTTTTGAAATATTTTATCCCAAATCACTCACAAATGAGCAAATTGGGCCTTGAGAAGAATATAATAGAAATATTTTATACCTTTCTGCGCAGCCAACCTTTCTTCTTCCAGACTGAGTCTCTCTCTTTCCTCTTCCTCTTGTCTGAGTTTCTTAGCCAATAGCTTGCGTTGTTTTTTGCTGGGTGCCGTGCTCATGTCTACGCTGCTCAATTCCGAAACGGTGCTGGTAGATCTGGATGGGTAGAGGGAAGAGTTCACAGAGGTTGTTGTTTTGTCATTGGTGACCGAATTAGAGTTCGGCTGTTGTTTCTTTTGATTTTTTCCACATTGCTGTGTCTGCTCTTGCTGTTTTTCTACTTCCTGTTGTTTGGCATCTGCTTTATTGTTCTGCTGAGATATATAATAAATATATTTTAGTCAAGGTAAAACTGTATTTTAAAAATAGAACAACATTATGTACATTTCTTTTACAGACAGAATAAAAAAGATATCTTAGATGTTGTGCGGTCTCAACAATACAACACAATTATTTGCAGTTTCAGTTGATTCATGTTTAAAAGTGATTATATTTTCAATGTGGTAAAGATATAAAAACAGGATTGTTAATTATATTGCAAGTGAGTGAAAAAAGAGAAAATTAAATTAATAAAGTGCTTGCACAATATACACAATCATCAATAGCATTTTTAAAATACTGGATAAATGAAGACTTAATTTTCGGAAAGAGCAAGGTGATGGGTGATGACAGTTTCCATTAATGGGAATGGCAAGACTATAACCTTATTAGCATTTTCTTTCTTCTTTTTCCCCTGAGACAGAGAGTTGATCTGTGCCAGCGTGGACTCCCAAGAGGGTCCCTGAGCCTTCTTCTTGTTGGCAGCCGCATCTATCTGCTGCTGATGTTGTTGTTGCTGTATTTGTTGACCCATGGAAGCTACAACATAAGAAAAAATCTTATTGTAAATCTAGACATGAAAATACATTTTGTCTGTGGTGAAAATGCCAACATAGTAACACCACAAACTTAAACAATAGGTGGCACCAATGTAAAACAATAGTGAAATTTTTCATATAAATACAAATAAATTAATTTCATTTCGACCAAAAGCTAAAGAAAGCAACTATTTAGAAGAAAAATAATGAATAGAAAAAAATTCGGGTATGTTACTGAAAAAAAAACCAATGTCATTTTGACATGAGACTTTGATAAAAGTTAACACGGTCATCTAATGGATTAACACTTTTTTACTTTGCACAAAATTTCCTCATAACAAGACAATAAGTATTCTTCATTTTATAGCAGAAACACACAATTTTTTTATAACTATTTTCTACAACAAGGTGTCTCTGCGTTAATTAAGTCACCTTTTCCTACAACATTCCCAGCAGTCTGATGTCAGTCATAGGAATGGTGGTGTCTTATGCAAAAGGAACACCAGAGCTGTCGGAATCTTTGTGGATGAAAGAACAGGTGCTCTTTCTGGCCAATTATCACTGGACATTCTCAAAACATGACCCGACTAGGACTATCATCTCTCCTGTATTACAATGACTACAAATCTTTTGCTAAGACTTACCGGTGTGATTTTGGAAAGTGTATATTGGTTTGTCAGATCCTTTAGGTGTGATGGTCACACTAGGCTCCCCACTCTCAGGAATCATGACTCTCTTGATAGTCACCATGCACTGTGAAGGAGGTTTGCCACTAGCACCATTCTGTGGAAAAATTAAAAACACATGATTAGTTGGCTTATCTATACTTGCATATATTTACAAACACAAACATATTTCATGGCTCATTTAAAATAACTAAACAATTTTCATTTTACATCTTCTATTTTCCTGGAAATTGTAAAAAGTAAATGAAATCAGTTTACATTCTACAACACTTTTCTTTTACTTTTAATAATCTCTCTCATATACAGCGTGAGAGTCTTTTATTAGATGCATGTTCAATAAAATAGTATAACAACTATATATGTAAAATATACAAAAGTATATACAAAACAACTAAAATATTTTTTATTTATCCAATTATAGAATTCTACATCTTGTGCAACAAGACAGTGAAATAAACACGCAAGGTACAGTATCTTTGATTTTTTGTATTCTAAAACCAATGCAGAATTCAGCTGCCTTCACAACATGAGAAAGGATATTTCGGGATACGAAAAAACACAGGATTTTTTTCTGCAGGGGGGCAGCTGCATAGATTTTTATTTTTATTTTACCCATACTTTTATACTATTTTCCATTTTTTCTTTCTATTTTCAAGAATTGGGTATTTGTGTCTACTACAAACCTAGATTCATCATTTCAAAAGCAAGAAAATAAAAGTTACCTGTTTTTGTAATGAATTCGCCAAGATCTGATCCAAAGACGCAGCTCTGGAACTATCAGGAACTTGTTGCTGGGGATTATTTTGTTGCTGCTTAGCATTATTATTATTGCTGTTAATAGCGGCAATTTGCTTTAAGTCCTCCAGTAGATGTTGTGATAGAATACCGGTATTGACATCTATATATGGTTCATCTTTTTCATCCAGTGAGGACATCAAAGACACCTGCTGCTGGACAGCAATAACTTCTGGTAACTGAGATACGTCCTCCGTAGCTGAAAGTGTGAAATTAATTTTTGACATATGTAATTAATATTATACATATTAATTTCAGTTCGAAATGATAAAAATAGATCAAATATTATATTCATTATATATTTTGTTTATTTATTTATCTACACCATCACAACATCTCCATTATATTCCAAAAGAAGGATTACTAGTGGACTAACTGCATGTAATCAACATTCAAGGCATTCTCATGCCAAAAAATAATGTCATCAATTTGGGTGTTGTACAAACACAGCCGTAAAATTTTCTAAGGGATTCAGAGATGGAATCATATTCTTTATAGCTAGAAGCAAATGCATTCTGCGATGGGTTTATTTAGAGTTAGTTTTTCAACAAAGTTAGAAAATGCACAATCTGCATAGTATAATTTTAACAGAAAAGAAAATTTGGAGATCAAGGAAAATAACATTTATTTCATAGCAATCAGAAAAAGATCTTCTGTGTCATCACCTCCTGCGTTGATACCTAACTGATTCAAATACACAAGCTTTTAGCTTACTGTAAAATGTTGTATTTGGGTTCATAGCAAAAACCTACATGCATTTTTTTTTTTAAGAAAAAGAGGACTTGAATGAAAATAATTTCCTCACATCCAATAAGAAGTAGAGCCTTGGCCACCCTGTTGAGCATCCTCCTGCCATCTTCAAGCTCTTTTTCCGCCTGCGCCGCCCTTTCCCTAAAATCCCGAGCAGTCTTCCTTAGTGTAATCACACTTTCATCCTCTACTTCATTGTCACCTTTATCACCCTTCTTCTTGCCTGCAAAATATTAATCAATGTAATATTAGACGTCTTTTATTACATTTGTTAAGTAATATTGTACAAAGCTTGATGCAAGTCAAGTAAGTACCAAAAATAAATAAGACATTAAGGTGGCCAGAGATGTGACGTATTTGAAATAAAAGTATTTAAAATACAAGTACAAAATACAAAATACGTATTTTCATTTTGTATTTCAAATAGCTTTTTGTAAAAAGTATTTTGTATTTTATTTGAAATACTTTTTTTGAGTATTTTGTATTTTGAACAAAATACTTTTACAAAATACCTTTTTATTTGTTTGAAAGAAAATTCTGATTAATTGATATGCACGTACGCAAGCTTTTTTTGTCAATTCGTTGAATTACGAATACAACGTTTCCATTAAAGTACTCCTTATTTGGGATATACACACATAATAATGATGATTGAACTAATTATACATGACGCCGTTTAATGATCCATGACCATTCCAAGGGCGCTGTGATTTCTTCTGAACTGTAGCGTTTTCAACTTTGCCTGCAGGCAATCTGTTCCAGGCAGTTGGCGCTGCGACTCTGGTTTTCCTTTCTGCAAATTTAGAGGTATTTGCAATATTAAATTCTACGAGTTTGTTCACTGCACTAGAAGCTGAGCACAGTCTTCGCCTCAAATTTTGTCAGCGGAACAACTCAGTGGGTGGTGTGCTACCTTGTGGACAGTAAGACACAGTCCCACTGTCCAACACCACTCTCTCTGAAACTCTCAGCTAGTGTAGACTTCTTAGTAGTAAAGTGATGTGGCAGCTCTGATTCCTCTAGTAAATGATTCGGAGGCAACATTGAAAACCATCTGAAGACGATCAAGAAGGGTCTGGAGCAGTCCTGTATATACAGTAAACCCTCGCTATTTCGAACCCCGTTATTTCGAAATTCGTCGTAATTCGAAATATTCCCCCCAAAAATGTCCCCATAATGAAATTTTCATACAAAAGACATTTATAATTCGAAATCCCCGCTAATACGTAATTCGAAATAATATTTGGTCCTATCAAAACAAAACAATAGAAATTTGTATATTGTAATTCGAAAACATTTGGTTGCCATAAAAAATACCCTTGTTTTTTCCCAAAGCTCCTTCAGGGACAATAAAACTTATTATGTGAAATTTGTGTTCACACTAATACACATAAAGGACCTACCCACTACCCAGCTACATAATAATATTTAACAACGGGATTTCCAAATTTCTAAGTAGATCTCCTATGTTGTATGTAAACATCGTAAATGTATTGTATTTCAATATGTACCTATCTACAGCTGTTTTGAGTATGTACCAGGTACCTGCTACCTATGTATATATCCTCTGGCTCATAGCGTGATCGATGTACATTATGTACTTCCGTGTTGTTCATGGGCGTCTCGTCATACGTACCTATACCTACTCGAAATATTTTGTGTTTTAATATTTTTATTATAAATATTTTCCATTCCAAATAAATAAATATTTTATATCCGAACTTTTATACACGTTTTAAATACAAATTTGGTCAAAAATATTTTTCCCATTTTTTAACATTTATAGTGAACTTTTAGTAACGTGTGTGAAGTGAAGCATTAAAATTATGTATTTTTAAATATTCGACTGTGTTTTAGGTACATATTTATATTTGTGTATTCTTTAGGTAGGTACATACATATTTAGATTTACATATGTGTGTAATTTAATTATGTCAAAAACTGTTAGTTTCATCAATATTTTGTTACCTTCATTGTGCAAAATGCAAGGATTGGACAAAAACGTGGTATGTGATAGAAGCTTTACATTTATGATAAACCACGATACGCCCATGACGTCTTTATTAAGTATGTTTTACTACGAACTATTCCATTCTTGTACAAAGGGTCGCCTGTTTATTTGTAATGCGTATAAGAGTAGTAGAAATTGTTAGCCCTTTCCATGCGGCTCTTTCATCAGCCTTACAAATGTTTTTTTTTGTTTGAACGCGCGAAATTTAAAAAACCCAAGTCCAAATCAGCTGTTTCTATTACGTATGGTACCTATGGCTATAATATATATTATATACTGCGTATATCAAAATTATTTCGAAAATTTCGATTTATCGGGGTTTTCGCTAATTCGAAATCAGATTTTCGAGGTCCCTTGGATTTCGAAATAACGAGGTTTTACTGTAATATGATGTTACAGTAGTCCATACGATTTTAGATTCGGAGTATCCATCCTGATTTATTCAGCAGCCCAAGTTCAGGAATTCTCTATCCTGCTTGATACTCACTCCATTTATGACAATTTTCGCAGTCGCCTCATCTCTTCGAACAACCATACATTTTGGTTTTGTCTTTATTTATTTTTATGTTGTATTTTGACAGTTCTTTCTAAGGCTTTATTCAACTCATCTTCATTATCTGCAAGCTGTGCTATATCGAATCTATACTCTTGTCCAGTTTTTCTATCAATTCATCAATGGCTCGCTGTATATAACAGTTAAAGAGTGCTGGAAATATTGAATAACCCTGTCTTACACCTTGTTCGACTATTTGTAAAAAGTATTTTAAAAAAGTATTTTGAAAATACGTATTTTGTATTTTGTACTTAAATACCATTTTGAAAAAGTATTTTGTATTTGAAATACTAAAATTCAAAAGTATTTGTATTTTGTATTTAAATACTTTTTTGAAAGTATTTTGCACATCTCTGAAGGTGGCACACCTCATAGCTTCAATGAAGTTGTTAAATGTCTAATACATAATATTTTATGATTATGATTATTGAAACCTATTCTTTGCAGGAGATTTCACAGAAAGGGAATTGAGAGTTAAACGTGGTCAGTCAGTGGTCTGATTTACTCCACCTTAATTGTATAAGTTGTTTGTTCATGAGAGTATAGCAGCAGCAATTTAGGGAGCGAGCCATCATTTAAGCAGCAAGCAATTAATCCAGGAGGGTATTTGCATAAGAGCTTACCGATTAGAAGATTGATCCTGCTAACTTACTCCTACAACTTGATCTAGTAAGTAATTTAGTATCCAATCCCTCACTTATAATGCAATATTCTCATCAGTATTATGAGTATGTGCCTTTAGTGTAAAAGTGTCCAGGTTATATTAATTTTTTTAGTAATATAATTCAAGATGTTACCTTTCTTATTTGGTTTCTTCTTTTTCCCAACAGTAGCTACGAGAAGTTTGTCCAGCTTGTTGGACTCGGCTCTCAACTTTGTAGCTCTCGCTTCTGACTTGACCAGTTTTGTTTCTAGTTTTTCCACCATCTAAAATGAGAAAACCAAAAAGGAAAATTTATATTTATTTCCACAACTGTTTACTTGAGAATAACTTGATTTTAACTTTATGGTGCTGCTATTCAAAATAATTTTAAAATTGCAAATTGTAAGTTTGTGTCATTTGACAATCCTTAACAAATATCTTGTTCAATAACTTAAGGGGCCCCTTTACTAAAAACGATAAAACATTCAATTTTCAACAAGTTTGGTACACAAACTCTCAAAATTTGTTGACCCTACGAACATTTTGATTTGATAAATTATGTGAAAACAAATACTAATTACCAATATCAAACTTTAACTTTAAACAAAAAAACTTGATTTTAGCTTCCATAGTATTCGTTTATAAAAAAAACATATTTCTAAAAATCAAATTCAGGGGTGTGTTGTTACATAAATACACGAGAATCCTACAAATTTTCATATATTTTTTTTAATATTACAAATACTTAGATAGTTATTACAGTTATAGAACAAATAAATTCAATTTTTTTTTGTTTTTTTCGTGGATATTGACCGATTAAAAAAATATTTTTTTTGATAAAATTTCTCATATTTTGGAACCAAAATTCACCAAATGAACTTGATTTTTTTGTATACTAAAAAAAGTTTGCTAAAATCTATAGTATTTATATGCTTGATAGGATGAATAAAAAATATATTTATTTTACAAAATAATTTGTATTTTGATATAACAAAGAGTACCTAAATGTACCTCGTCAGTCTGCGAGTTATTTATTTTTTAGTAAAAAACTAATATTGGTAATAAATATTTGTTTTTTTATTTTATCAAATCAATATGTTCGCAAGGGTCAACAAGTTTTGGCAGTTTTTCTATCAAATTTGTTGAAAATTGAATATTTTACCGTTTTTGCTAAACGGGGTCCTTAAGATGAAATTTTGCAAAGTTAATACATACATCTGAAATTAAATGTTACCTTCTTAATTTTTTGCCTGGCTTTTTTAGCTTTCTTTTTGATCTTATCCATAACACTACCAGGACCTTCAATAAACTCTATCAGCATATCCAGATCACGAGGATCCACTGAGCATCTGAAACAAAGATTAAAACAATTTACATAAAATTTTGTAATTTCATGAAAACATTTTGATTGGGCATATTCATGTAGAAGCGGTCACTTCAGAATACCTTACTACATACCATAATATTTAGATAAATTGGCTATTTTCTGTATTGCGCTGCGCTATATGTGGTGAACTTTTAAACAGTTTCTGGATTTAGTTTTGAAATCACATAAAACAGATTAAATGAAACTAAAAGATAGATGCTCAGTAAATAAAATGACAGGCAGATATACAAGTGTGTATACTGACTATCAAAAATATTGAATAGATTGACTGGATGACATAGGAATTGATATTTTTGAAATATATGAGAGTAAATGGCAGGAACTCTCCCAAAAATGAATGTACAGTTAAATCTGTATTTTAAATTGCTAATTTGAACTTGGATAAATGTTGTACTGTTCCGATAACTCACCCCGAACACACAGTAGACGTGGAGAAAACAGAACAGTCTCTGCTGGTTGTACTTGAAACAGGATGGTGAACATCAGCTGTACGAGCTGAACCCGCATCTAAAATAATAAACAAAATCACATTCAATGAAAATCAATCTCTTACCGCATTCATTATGACACACTTCTGCCTTTACTCCACCCATATTATTTGATTAAATCACATTCAAATATTACAAATTCGCAAAAACTAATCGTTTGCCTGGAACTACAAGACAACAACATAGTTATTAACAGCACTGTCAAAATCAACAAAACAAGTATGTGCTTCTAGTATAATGAATATTTATTTATAGAAGTTCTTGTTAATGGAATTAAATGAATATCACATTCTTCTCATGTATATTCTATATATGTATAGGTATACCTTTTCTATTTTATTTGTGTAACTTTTCCCCTTTTCCAATCTATTGGTGTACTTACACCCTTTTCTGTTATATTTGTATACCTTTTGCCCTGTTTTGTTCTCTCTTAGCCTGCTGGTGTGTTTGCAGAGGCTGTGGACCTGTCTTCTGGATATTTCCCCCATGGTGGGCGTGCGGTTGGGGATTTCCTGCTGGCTGAAGGCTCTGACTTCTTGGTTTCTGTTGCCAGAAAAGAAATACAAATTAATTTAATAAAAATATTAACAAACCAAATAAATACTTCACTGAATCTGAGATCATATCAAACTATGGATATGTAATATTTTTTGTTTTTTGCACTTTTAACTTATACCAAATCAAAGCAAAGTTGATGAAAACAAATTGGAATAAAAAAATTACACAAGTTGCAGAATAGCTGACAACTGTCTCACACATACAATAGATTTGTTCAGTTTAGTGGTTCACAATTACTAGAATTCCATAATTGGATAATTAAAACATAATTTTTTTTTATTTTTAATGAAATCCATAACTTTTTGTGTATTTTCCATTATGGTATAAAGTGTGTGGTATGGTATAAGGTATGGTGTGGTATAATGGTATATGGTAAATGGTATAAATCTTGGTAAAAGACGAAACAATTGTCTACTCATTTATAATATATAGTGTGTATTTATAAAAAGTTAAGTGTTTAATAATTCAAGAGTTTTTGTGTTTACGCTGTGGAAATCCATTTTTAATTTTAATAAATAAAATATTAAAATATATTAACATAGTGGAGATTAAACAGTGCTCAATAATATATTTTTATATTTTATTTATTAAAATTAAGTGTTTACTTTATACCATAAAAAAATTCTACTAAGGATTTTTATTATGTAGAGAGACATCTTTAGATTTACTAGGCCAATATCAATTGAGATTGATTTCAATTCTAATCCTAACAACTATTTACTAGTGTTCACCATATTTATAAACATATTGAAATATAATTTCATATTTATTGCATATGGCTGGTCTGATGGCTACCCTACTTTTGGGACATGCCGTCATGGAATAGTAGCAATAGTAGAAATGTAATTTAAAGGTTAAAATTCATTATATTTTTGGTAAGAAAAAGCAATTATATTTACATCAGTTTGAATTCCTTTAGATTCATTAACTGCAGCTGCAGCCATTTTATGTTTCTTAGCGTTTCTAGAATTCTGTTCCTCAACCTCTTTTTCTTGTATCCTTTTGCTATTATTCCCCATATCCGTTTCCTCGCCATCTTGCTTCTGAACAACATCAGGCTTCTTAACAACTCCAGGAGTTTGGGCTGGAGGTTTTTTATCATCGCCCTTTGCATTCACTGCTTCAATTGCATTTTTCTTTATTACATCCTTCATACAACATTTGACAGCCTTCATCAAAGTTTCTGTCTTTGATACATCTTTCTTCGCAGTGGCAGCATTTTGTATATTCTTTAAATCTTTCGCAGTTACATTTTTTGTGGTATTTTTAGCAGTTTCAGCTTCTTTCTTGATCATATCTTGTATGGCCATTTGACCATCACTCTGTTTTATTTTTAGCTTCAATGGTAAGTTAGGTTTCTGAGCATCGCTAATGGTATTCTTTACATTCTGTTGTTGGGTTTGTGTGGCAGGTTTGACAACTGGCGCAGGTTTGGCATTAGTAGTTTGTGCAGTCTTAGTAGGCTGCTGTTTAATTTGTGCACAACTGGATTTATTTAAATCTGGTTGAACAACTGCTGCAGCAGGTGGATTGGGTTTTTGTTTTGGTATTGTACTAATGGGTAAAGGATCTGGAAATGAACAACAATAACCATTTAACTTTATTATTGAGGTAGCTCCTATCACTTTAAATAGGGAGGAATGGAGAATAAAATTCAGACTCATTGCAGAACAAAGGATTGTAATCCACTATATACATATATACAAGTTATTACATCTAACAAAGAAGTTAAAAAAACATACACTAAGAATCATTAAAAAATATTACGATATTTAACAAACTTTTGTTGTACATGAAATATGTGTCACATAACAGTATCAAAATTTTGATAGCTTCAAAAAGTACCATTATCAAGGTAATCAAAATATTGTTTAAACTATTAGTTTCTATTGCATATTGCATATAACACTTGATTAATTCATGCACAAAAAGAGAGTAAATAACATTCTCAACGTCATAATATGCAGTTTGTTTGAAACGTGTTAAAATGTATAAAAATATATGAAGGTACATTTTAAATTTACATATGCATTGGCTGTTTCGTATGTGACTGCATTTAGTTGTTTATATGTACACTCACCAGGTTTGACAGTTGGCGTAATTGGTATGATGGACGGAGTCTCTTCTCCTTTTCCACTGGACTTGACATCACCAGAATCCGAGTCACCACCACCCTGTAAATCAAATACAAACAATATTTATTAATATCACAAACCACGCAGTGTCTTGTTTTATAATACTAATCTTCAAAGACGTACGCTCCAGTATACTCTAACTAGTTTTCTTTATTTAAATGACAGCAGACTTTATTCCATTCAATAAGTTTCATGAATAACTCAGATATTTGTAAGGATCCTTGAGCAGCTATATATAAATATGGCAATGAATGTAACAAATAGTTCATATCGCACAATTAAAAGTATGATAAGCCAAATTTTTAATTATGAATAAAATAATATTATGTAATTGTGCTTACTTGTGATGAGATAGATGAACCCGGTCTGCACCTCTGTTTCTTTCTGTTAAGTATTGAGCGCAGGCGCTCACGAGTTTCATTAAAATTTTTACTAACTGGGGTGGTCACGGGGGGCTGAAAATATATATCAAATAAAGTAATAAAAATAAAGGATTTATTGAAATTTTACAATATTTTGAAACTTTATTACTTCTCTTTTACTTTTCACAGAATCCATTTGAGGATTCATTCATCATTTATAGTTTCTAGTTGGGAGAGTTCACGAAAAAAAGAGACAAAGACCTTCTCACTTTTGTATATATCTATGTTAAATACTTTTTAGGAATACATCATATTATAATAATTAGTACACTTCTATACTTTGACATTTGGTTTTACATATAATGCATTTTATTTATTATTTACACTTTGTTAAATTAATGTTTCTTTGTGTATGAACATAGCAGTACAGCTAGCAGTGAAAACAATATCATTTTAATTCGCTGAGTGTATCACATATTATTACATACACACAAATTCTGAGAATATTTCTTGTAAAGCGCTCCGTAAATAATAGAGAATCAAATTTCATGACATAACTGAGCATCAAATTTCACATTCAACTAAATTGTTTTATAAAGGGACCTTAATTTAATAATATTTTCTTTCCAAATATTCTACAATGCAATTATGAATCAAACTTGTGATATGACACAAATAAAACCAATGGCTTCACCACTTAACATTGCCATTGAAGACTCCCACCTCTTTCCCAGATTTCTTAGAAGTCTGGCAAGTTCTATTTATGTAGCTTACTAAACAAAATAATTTCCTCATGCTCGAGGGCCTAGCCGATTAAAAATGCTATGTACTAACTTTTCATACCGCATCGGCATCCTCCAGGAGGGAAATAAGGTTTAAATAGCATTTTAATAAAAAAAAAACAATTAACAGTAAAAGTAACATTTTTAGCTCTTTGGATTATTTGATCAATAATCAATCAGACTATTTGGAACAATTTGCTAAAGTAGCTAGATTATTTATTACTTTTTATAACTAAGGCAGCAATCATTTATAATTTCACTCACCGCATGTCCAAACACAGTGCAATAGCAACAATTGCAGGGTTGGTCACTGTTTCCACCCGAGCCATTGCTGTTTCCAGAGTTATTAGCAGAGTTGTTGTTAGCCGCACTATTGCCCCCCGCACCACGTGATGAGGCAGAGTGTTGGCTGCACCTGTTTACTCCGTCTGTTGAATTGTGATTGACACACGCCTCCGATTCTCGTTGGTTAGCTGTATGATAACATACGATAAGTTTTGTAATATAATATAATAAATAAACAACTGACAGGAAAATTATAGCCAAACAAAATATCTCTAGGAGTTTACAAGTGTCCATAAAAAAAGCTTGTAAAACACTACATACATCTAATGAACATATGGGTTGTCATCTCTACATTGTAAAAAAATGGGTGGCATACCTCATTGCTGATAATAAGTTGTTTAATATTTTATACATGTTTTACAAATGCCAGCCTTATACGGGAGACTGAAAAACTTGCAAAAAAAATGAAAATTTATTTGAAACTCCATAGATCACATTTTATAGTAATTCGGATAAGAAATAAAAATGGTTTACAAACCATTGTTGCAGGTGTGTTGATGTGAGTGATGATGGTGATGGTCTCCCTTACACACAGCAGGAGCGTGTGCGCACCCCGTGTTGTTCACTTTGCCACCATCTGAACCTGCAGGAGTGGATTTAGAATTAGCTTCTGCTGGTTTGGTTTCCTTCTTAGTTGTCATATGCGGTGAAGATGTATTATCTTTGTTCTCGGCCCAAGCTTTCGAAAATTCTTCACCATTGTGGAGATGCGCTGTAAAATTATATAGAATAAAACATCTGATGTGGAACATAAATGTTTATCAAAATATACAAAACTTAACAACTCCTTCACTTTATTAGATTTATATAACCATCACTACATAACAATATTTAATTATATAGAGAATTTATTATTCCTGTATGTATGAATGAATGTTTGCAAAAAATATTTGATGAGCCTATTTTCAATAAGCAACACTCACATAAATACACTAAACACAAGACACTAATAATCTTTTTTCCTAAATGCAGATTAGAATAAGACAATTTCGGTAAGTTCTCGAGTACATAATTTATATTGAATATTAAAATTTCAACCACAGGACATAACATTCTGTCACTAGTATTGTTTCCTAAAACTGAATAATTTAATGTGTTACAGGACATTTAGTGTGTAAAATAAATGTAGTGTAGGTGTGATAATGTAGATAAATGAAAAGTTTATCACTAGATTACCATGTGAACATTCTTCCTCTGCGGTGTTGCCATCATACTTCGTCACTGTCTTCCCTCCAGTCGTTTCAACCTGGAAAATGCAATCACCACTGTTAGAAAAAGTATCATTTATCAATATATTCTATTACATTACCTCTGAAATAACACAGAAATTTGTTGTGAGGGTATCTAAGGTGTATTTTTAAGGTTTATTTTATTATGGGAGAGGGGAGGTGTACTACTATGTATTGTTTACTGCACTTCATTGAAGTTAAAAATACAATTTACAGAAATATTACCTCTATCTTATTATGGCTAGAATTGATTTTATCTCGACTAGCAGTGCCATTGCCCACAAAGGTCTTGGCTCCACCATTTTGTTTCTGTTGAGTACAACTTTGTTTCTTCTCTGAAGCATCAGATTGTTTCTGGCAAATGGCACAAATAATTAGATTTAAAAAAACTCAACAAAGGCTTTTCTGCAATTCTGATACGTTTTTTAACAAAGTAAATATTAAACTTAATTAAATGATAACTCTGTTTTATCCCTTTTGAATATAACAGTTCTACAAACGTATAAAAATAGCTCCAAACACAGTTGATTATTTATCTTTTTTTTTTAAATAACACGAGGTGCATACTATTCTTAGTTATAATGTCGGGCCGTTAAAGTCAATTCACTTGTACGATAATAATGTAATTACTTCTAACAACAATAATAAAAATTATGCTTACAACTTGTCCAGCCTGACAACCATGACAACACTCGCAGATGTGTTCTGTGGATGCAGCTACGCAGATAATGTTATCACAGCCTCCATGTGCCCCAGCTATGTGTTCAGCACAGGTCAAACAATCTGGTTGTGAACCTGAAAAATAGATATTTTTTATTACTTACAATACAAAATATCCATAAAACAAATTGAGAATGCTTTCATACAAAAAAATAAAATAATTTATTTCTAGGGGAATGCTCATTATGAAAAAAATCCTTTTTCAGTTTTGATTTTAGTTTTATTACTGAGCTTGTGCTCATTGAACTATGTACATAACCTACATTCTCAAAAATAGGATTGGAGAAAGAAAAATAGAAATGAGTTCTTATCAGAATTGCAATTCCTTGTTCAAACAAAACCAAGATCATTCACTTATTTTCTTGTTGTATTAAAACCTATTATAGTAAGGGTACATGTTCTGAAAGTCAATTAGTAGTAGATGCTAAATCTATGATTAATTGAAAATCAGATTCACCATTTTTACCAGAATTCTTCTCTGTTGAGTTGTCTCGTACAGCTGGTGTGGTTTTGCCAGCACTATCAAGATTTGAAAAGTCTGATTTGGTCTTCTCCTTCAGAGCGTCGGCACATTTCTTCACAAACTCCTCTTTAGACTTGGCTGCAGTTTCCAGCTTTCCCTGTTGTGACAAATCCGACTTCTGTAATATCATATTGCATAAATGTAAAGTTTTTTCCGATTGACCTAACAATAATACCACTTAATATTTTGACTATGCTGAATTTTATTTTCAATTTTGTATGTTTATGTAAGTACTTATATGTATTTACGTAATCTTTATGATTATTGTATTTATATATTTTATTCTTTACTGGGCTATGCAATACACAGAAGGTGAGTTTATTGCTAGATTGTGATATATATGTATTGTACTAAACTATACTAAAAATAGCATTCTGGCTTAATACATCGAGCAAATCTCTATAATTTTTCATAAACTGTACAAATAAAGTAAGTTGGAAAATATTGCATTACAAGACAAACTCCTTTTCTGATGCTAAGTACAAGATAATCTATATCCTGGGAGTTTTCTATTTTTATGCGCTATACATACCTTAGTATCTTCTTTGTGCTTTGCCTCACTGGAGGCACCGACAGTCTTTGAAGGTTGGTTTGTAACACTCGAGGAAGCTTTATCAGTCTTACTTGTGTCTGCAGTGGAAGGTGGTTTGGTGGTCTATAAATAAAATTAAAACATAAGTAAAATAAACATTATACAATAAGACTTCTTCATATAATCAAAATGTTTACAATATGTAATATTAATTTGAAGAATAAAATTAACTACCTTAGAATTCAAATCCTGTTTAGTTTCTTTAAATTTCTTTGCGTTAGATTCCTGATTGATTAACTGTCTGAGACCACGTCCAGCTACCAATTCCGCTTGACTAGTCTCTTCAGTAATTTTACAAGAACCACTTGAGTTACTTAATGTTGTAAAAGATTTCTCTTTTACGGCACTCTTTAATTTACGTTCCAAATTCTGCAATTCTATAATCATACCTTCTCCAGTCAAATTCTGTTTGAGCAACTTGTCTATATAATCCTTATTCATGGCTTGATAACTTTCCATAAGGACAGCATTTTCTCGACTAAGGAAACTCTTGGCTTTAGCAGGATCCAGAGTTGTGACTTTGCTAGTAACAGTTTTCCTAATTGTGTGTTTTTTTTGTTCATCTTGTGTTGATGACGATGTCGTTGATAGTAAATGTGTCTCAATTATATTTTTAGTTTTGACATTATCTTGATCTTGACATTTAAAACAATTGCCTGAAGACTTGCTAGTTTCATCTCCATCTTTTTTACCATCCTCTATCAGGTAGATGGAGTTGTGGTAGTGTTCGGGGAGATTCCAATACTGCTCTAAGGTGAATGCTCTCCATGAACCGAATTGTGCTTTGATTCCATCCCAGTAATCATCTATATTACAACCATCCATTTCATTTCCAACTTTCACGTCGTAAGGACTTCCAAACTTACCAGACTTCTTTAGATTATCCAGTTCTATGTCATCATCACACGGCATCAGAACCTGGAGAACTTTCCTCATCACAACCTGAAGAGATGCAGTGAATAACTTTGCCTGAAATTCCCTAGCGTTTTTGAAACCTTTTTTCCTATGTCTGTGTCCTAACATCTCAGTCATTATTTCTTCTTTTGTAGGATCTTCCATCAGACTAGCTTGTGAGTGTGCTTTATCTGAGAAACCTTTGTTTGACATACAATCAGAACTCTTCTTAGTAATCTTTCTCTTTCCACAAGTCTGTTTTTTCATCCTAGCCTTGCACTCTTGTCGTACTTCTTTCAATTGTTTAATGGTTTCGGGAGTCAAAAGGCTCAAATCATCAGTCAAATTCCATAAATTCTTTGTACCAAATGATTTCATAAGATTCAAGGGATGCAATAACCGTTTTAAGCCATCTGATCGTATACCACGTTCTCTAATAAAATCATGTAAATGTGATATTTTTGTTTCAGTGATATATTTAGCGCCAGCTTCATTCTGTGATTCCTTAGGAGGTAAATGTATTTTCATATTTAAACTATCTTTCTGTTGCTTTTCGTTTGTTTCGCTGGATATTTCTAAAAAAGGTAAAGCTTCCGCTAATTTCAAATCGTCTAAAGTTAGCTCACTTTCCTTCTTAGAACTAATTTCAAAATCTATAAAGTCTTTAAGAATGTTTTTCTCTTGAGTCATAATATCATTTGCAGAACACAATAAACTGTTAATGTCCGATGCCTTTCCAGTCATTAATGTTTGGTTTAAGGATAGCAATCTACGTTTGTTTTTAGAATCTAGGTTAGAGGACATATCAATCTTTTCAATAGTTGGTGACAGTTCTAAAGGTGGACTAGGGATTTCATCATCTTCCTCATTACTTCTAACAGTTTTATTATGCTGCTCTTGATCTTCCAAACCTAATAATTCCATTTTCTCCAGGCATTCACACATTTGCATACGTAAATATCTTTGTTCAGGAGTTTCATTATCAAATACAGGCTTACGAAGTTTTTCAAGAACATTCTCATTAAATCCTGGTGTGCTTACTGTTTTACTACTGTCTTTAACATAAACATCAAAATCTTTTTTGAGCTGAATGTCAATGAAAGGGTCTACAGATGATGGGGAAGGTAAAAACATTTCGGGAATAAGTTTGGAAGCCAGGCCTTTCAAACTAGAGTTGAGCTCTTTTGTGTTCCTGAAAAAAAACATAAAAGTAAAAATATGATTTCGCTAGAGACCGTTTTTATGACAACGAAATTAGATGTCATGGCGCGACAACATTCCCAGAGCTCTCAATTGAGGCAGAGACGCTCTGAATGGAGGGGGTTGCTTTATGTCCTGTGCTCCCGAAAGAAGTGTTATAGAGTGAGATGATGATGAGAAACATATACTTTTGATATAAAAATTAATACATATAAAATTAAATATAACTATTATACTCACTTTTGTCTATATTCATCCACTTTAAGAGGGTCTAACTTATTAGGATCATCCTCAATTTTGAGAGAAGTGAGAGCTTCAGCAGCAGAACCGACACTAGTGTCTGAATCTGAATCCCTAGATGACATGTCAGGCATAGAATACCATCTGAGGACATTACTAGTACCAGAAACTGACAGAGTATTGATGGGGCATACAGTTTCATACTCTCTTATAGCCGATTCCAAATATCTCCTAGTTTCCGAGTAGAGGGAAACAGATCTTCCACGTCTATTAATTGTGCGTACAGCTTTTGGAGAACTGGAAATAGTTTTCATTGTCGGCAGTGGTTCCTTCCTGATGACTTCTGACATGTGTCCAATACTGGCGCGGCGAATGCTCTTCACATAGCCTCCTTTAGTTGATTTACTAATACGATTTTGTTTGATTCCTGCCTTATGACAGCCTGGCTTCATTCTGAGTGTCACAGTGGTGGTCGTGGATGCTTGGGAACTATCTGTTGGGGCATTGTTCATTTCTTCAGACATGTCATTCGTTCTAAGCTTTCGTTTAACAGGTCGTGGTCGATTACTTATTTCTGATGAAGTCTTTGAATCCTGGAATAAAGCTGAGGTCAACCTGTAACATGAAAAATAACTAATTATATAATTTGACTCTAGGTTTTTTAAATGATGAGAATCTTATTTCTTTTCTTTTAAACTATTAGAAATATTGGAATGATTCAAGAGTCAAACAAAAAAAATTGCTCTTTAGATGTTGTTTGAACAAAATAGAAACTCTGGTGGACGGCATGGTGACTATATTAAAAATATTCCACATTGATAATTTTGCCCATAACTTCCTGAAGCTGAACTTTAAGCCGGACACTAATGACTACATAAATATTCCCACTTACAAGTCATCACTGTAATGAGTTGAATTGAGGGCATTAACAAAGGTATTGATGATTCTAGACTTTTCCCTCTGGACAAATTCCTTCTCCAACTCCAGTCTTCTTTTGAGTACGGCTGCTGAGTGTAGTCGGCCATCCTCACTGGATCTCTCCTCTTCACTGGAATTCTCGGAATGAGTGCCAAGTTGCTTACTACTACTATTTTGAACACTATCATTGTCCCTTTTATTAATACTAGAGTGACATGGACTACCACATTCCAAGGATAACTGCAACAAAATAAATATGTACCATCAATGTATACAAAGTTCTTATTGTATTTTCGATATTAGAACTACTTAAGATCAAAGCAGAGGTTTTTGAAAATCATTAAAAAGATTAAATGTTGGAGACGACAGGTAATCCACTGTACAAGATGAAAAAACTTGGTACATCATTATTTTTGAGGTTTAATTTCTAAAACAGTTGTTTGGAAACTGAAAACAAATACAGTGGAACCTCTCATAACGAGTTTAATTCGTTCCAGACTCATTATGCGAAACATTTTTTTCTATAGAAATCAATGTAAAATACAATAATGCGTTCCATGCCGAAAGAATAAGTATTCTTGGAGTACTTAATGATTTTTTTTATTGATGTTTATTCAAATAAAATTACTTATAAAAGAGGGTAACAACTTGTAATACAAGTTAGGTTAGAAAAAAACGTACCTAAATAAAAATATGAATTTATGACAAATAATTAACCATTTTTAACTAGAAAACTAACCGTAAAAAAAACTAACGTTTCGTAGACATTCTTACAATCCCTTTGAGGCATCCATCTTCTTAATTTTATCTTTGTTCTTGAGAAAACTGCAGATCGTTGATGTTGACCGATAGTATGTGCGCACTAGATATGCCACGCTCACACCTTGTTCTCGCTTTTCAATGATTTTACGTTTCATTTCAATAGTTATTTTTATTCTCTTCTGGCTGCCTTCTTGTGTTTTTTTCTTCGGGGACAATTTTGAACCGATTATAATACTTTGCACATAATAAAAATTACTAATAATATCAATACAAATATTGGAAGAATGGGTGATCACATGCGAAACCAAGGCGCTAATGGAGCGAGTGCTAAACACAGACTCACAAGTGAATGTCGTGAAAAAAGGACTTACCTACTCTTTCTATGTAACTTGTTATTTATTTATTTATTTACACAGTGAACGGCTATATAAGCCTTTTACATAGAAAAGAAAAAATACAATAAAAACAACAGATAGTGAAAACATATAACAAAAGTATCTACCCACACAAACACACCAGCAATGCATAGGTACACAGCAAAATAATATATACAGCGACATATCGCTCGTTATGGGAGCAACTTTTTCACATTTTTTTTTGCTCGTTATGCGAATTACTCGTTATGAGAGGTTCCACTGTACTTAAAAACTTGAAATTTTTTTAAAAGTTGAAATTTTTATTTTATTCCATAGTAGAGGCACAAAGAAGACAAAAAGTAGGTCTGTGGATTCGAAAAAATCACAGAATCATTTTTTTAAGTGCATGTAAGTTTTTTACAAATACAGCATGCCAAAGATTTCATTTCTCTCATTAACTTTTCAGTAGATATCTCAGCGCATGGGCCACTTCATGGATAGATGCCGATCGAATAAGACGGTATCAAAATTTTATTGATGAATAAAATTGACACATGGGAGGTTTCATGATCCACCAAATTTATGTAAGAACATACAAAAGGTAAATGATCAGTTAAAAAATATAAGTAACACTCTAGTCTACTAATTGTGTTGGTGCACACGGTGAAATTGAAATAGGTGTTTATTACTACTATAAATTATTGAGAGACATCTTTCCACTTATCAGATCATTATCAATCTCAAAGATTTGTTTCAATTTACATAACATTCCAATCATCCTAAAATGCTTACAAGTACACAGCTCCTCTAGTTATTCACTCATCACACAAGCACACTATGAAAAGTCCTCATAAAAACTGACTGAGGAAGAGCTGTCGCAAACATTGGTTCAAAATAGACAAATTTCATAAAACATGATTGATAGAATTATTATTAGGCTATGCTCCATGCCTAAAACGATAATTATATTTTTACCATATTGTCATCCGTATGAGAATGGGTATGCCTATCAGACTTAAGAGTTGCAGATGTGTGTTCCAGAGGCCTTTTCCCTTGCTGACAAACATCCTTGCGGTTTGCTGCTTCGTCGGTACTACTCAAGATCCTATTTGCCCTGCTCGACAATTGGCCGATGCCTCCTCCAGAAGAATGATAGAGTAACATGGCCTGAATGATGCGTTTGAACTCTTCTAATTCTGCAGGATCTGTGGGTAGACATTCGCTTAAACTTCGAGCCACTATGGAAGATTCACAGTCTGAAACATCAAATAATATTTTAGATTGAAGTAAGAAATTACATGAATCAATTCTCAAATAGTATGAGAAATTGAGGTACACGAATGTGAAGGAATCAAAAGTAGTGTAGCTGTAGAGGGAAAGGATGCAACGTGAGGGGATAGAAAAGAAGACTTTACAAGTTATATGTTTTGATTTGTCATAAAAATGTTTTCAAACCTGATAATTATTTCTGAGATATCATATTATACTTAATACAGGTCAAATCTCGTTATAACGAAGCTCACGGGACTGAACAAAACATTTCGTTATACTGAAAATTCGTTATACCGAATTCAAAGAATTATGACACCCAAACATACACAAGTGTCCTCCTGAGTCAAAATAATGGTAACAGGATGTCCGATATTCCAGCTTGAATAATATCTAGGTACCTATAGCAGGACAAATACATACTAGACTTTAGCGCGATACATTTTTTGCGCAACATTAATAATTACAACAACAATAATATTATGCTGTCTCACTCCACATCATTAAGATGATAATGGTCTCTTTCCTACTAATGCTGAAGTATAGAACACCCTTTGTACCTGCTGAGGGTGTCGTGTTCCTATCATAAAAAAATCTTTGTTACTGGACAGAAAACAAATAAAACAGCGATCTTCAAACTGTGACACATAGATTTATTTAAAAAGTATATTTTTTGCATACATACTCAACATGGCGAAATGATTTAAAATAAAAAAAAATATGTAAATATAAAAAAGTGTACAAAAACAACAGAAGATTATTATTTTTTGACAAAAAAAATTGATATTTTAGTTTGTTTAGAATTTTCTGTAGCAGCTTTAAAAATGTATTCCTCCAACTTTGAAATATTTTAAAAAGCATCTTCTATCTCCTCCAAAATGCTTACTTTCTCCTTCAGAGCGAATTGTCGTCGTTTTTGTTCCATTTTAATAAAGACAAAAAACACACAAAAATGATGTAACGTAAAATGTTTTTCAAAAATAGTTTAAAATCACCGAAATGTAGAACAAACACAAAAGGACACAGTGCAATGTAAAGTTTTAGAACCAGCGAAATAAAGATGGGCAATAGACAATAAAACGAAATAAACAAGAGGAACACTTGTAAACCATATGTGATGCAATCACTTACAAACACGTGTTATGTCACCAGAAGTCAAGAATAAACAAATTCCACAACATTTTTGAGTTAATTTAGAAGTAAATTCTAAAGCACTGAGACAAAAACTTCGTTATACTGAGATCGGTCTTCGTTATAATGAATTTTGGTTCAGTACATTTTGTATGGAAATTTCTCGGGGACAAATTATAGATTCGTTATACTGGAAATTTCGTTACTTCGGTATTCGTTACACCGAGATTTGACCTGTATTAAATTAACTTACCCTCGACACTTTTATGTCCCTTGAGTTCGCACGGATCATCACTCAGCAAACCAAAAAATCTAGCAATGGCCAAGTTCTTTTTCTGCGCTGACACCAGTTGCAGACGGAGAGACACAAGGTACTCATCACGTTCACATTGCTGACTGAAATACATAAAAAAAACTATTGTATGAATACTGCATGTTTACATAGTTTTGATGACTTATGGTCAAACTCAAAAAATTTGGAATAACTGATCTATTATATCAGACACAAAAAAATATTGAAACAAAATTTGGTATAGGTAACTGTTTTTCTATCTATTATATTTTAAAATATTTTCACATACTTAATTCTTGTTTAAGTTTAGATTAGAAAGAAATTCAATGCAAAAAGAAGAAAAGTCAGAAAAGAAAAAGCTGATACTCTAAGCTTTCGAGCGGAGTATCAACAAAGAAACACATTACTTATAAACACAGAATAATGCTATGATCTGTGAACAGTAAGCCATGGCTATAACATAATTAAACACTTGGATGGTACATATTTCGTACTAGTTTCCTAAGAAAGTGGTGACGTCCCCTCGGAGAGTCTCAGCTTCATTCATCATAGACAGGAGAGAAGAAAAGCTATGGAGGGCTTCAACAGTCTGCGGAGGAGCCTTGCCTAGCAACTGCAGCATGGATAACTGGACAAGAGACAATTTATGCGTTAATATATTGGTTGCCCAATTAAATGAACAAGATAAGGCATGTCAAAGTTTTAAGGTACAATTACAGTCAACTTGAATCACACAATCAAATATGTGCTTTTAAAATAATAATGATATTAAAAATGTCAGCCTGTGGAGCTGGGCGATTACAATCTATATGCATGCAACTAGGGATATTTTAGCAATGTATTCCAATCTTTATCCACAAAATCATTTAATGTCAAGCCCCACTATCTTCAATGGATGTAAAAAGTGTGGTACATAATAATAAATTGCTTGTTTTCCTATTTGTGTATTTTTTTTTTAACGTAACATAACATATATAGACAATTCACACAGACTGAGCTAGACCCAAACAAAATTTAGAATGTGGTTATCTCTTTTGTACATCCCAAAACCCTCACAGAAAGCAATATGATTATGCTATCAAGGTAGAGTAGGTCAGCAGCCATCAGAGGATTTGAAATTCATGATTTATAGTTCTTTACAAATCTGTTTATAGTTCTTGATTGATTTATAGTTCTTTTCTAATGTTATGAACTTAAGTTTGAGATTAAACCATTAAACCACCAACCACCATGGCTTTGTAATTGTGATCCAAACTACATCTTAAATAACAGCAGATGAAAAAATTACAAAAATATATTTGAGCTTACATGCACAACCCTGGCAGCTGCAGCCCTGTTTGCCCATGCTCTGTAGACTCCGCTTAAATACTGATGTGGTGCTAACAATCTGCCACATACAGTGGCTAGCCTACGGCGAGTGGGACCAAGAATTCCACTCAGGGCAATACCTCCATTACGCATGGCAGCAGCTCGCCTCCACAATTCTAAGAAAAAAATAATGAGTATTACATTATGTGAAATTGAAAAAAAAATTAAGAATTCATATCACTATACGAAGTGTAAAGGAAATTTTGCTCTAAAGTACGGAATTGTGTCACCTTTTCGATTTGTAAAGAAATACAATGTATAAAATAAATAAATAAATAAAACTTTATTGACCATAATTTTACACAAATACATAAACAATAAAATACAACATTACAAAACGTGACAATTAACAAAATTTGGCCAAAAGGCGGACTTGTTGCTAGGCAACGTCTTCCAGTCAACCTTAAAAATTAAAATAAAAAAGTAGGTCTATGCCTACCCAAAATAATAAAAAAAAGAAAAGAAATAATTAAAAATATAGGAACCCAAAGAGAAGAAATTTATAAATAAATAATCTAATTTATACATAAATAATTAATACACAGATACAATAAATAATAATACATACATACATAAGATAAGATACTTTAATAAAAACAAATTAAACATGTGATACATGTGCAAAACAATTATTGAAACTTGCATTTCAGAAATTAGTATTAATATTAATAAATAAAATAAAAAATGTATGGGATACGAGTGATGTTAATTTTTACCCTTAAGGAACGTCATGACTGCTCCTTCAGCTAACATCTTTGAGAGATGGGCTCCATGCCAGGCACACAAGGCAGAACACAACGTGTCCAGTCTTAAAATGAGCAGCTGGGGCGCCAGCCGAGTGAAACTGAAAGAAAAACAAAGATTGCTTTAAATTTGAACACGTATCTTTTAAACTCAATCATCTTTTTATTGCACATTTAGTGTAAGGCTAAAATTGTTGAAGGATCCTTGTTTCAAGAGTACAAAACTACTCAAACCAAAACACTTCATACACCTAACACAATACTGTATTGAGACACATGCTCCAATCTTGCTAATTGTTAGTTCTATTATCGATAATCGAATTGTAGAGGTTAATCGTCTTGTAAGTGATGTTATATGAACACTCAATTGTGTCAAATAATGCAAACTAATAGGATACTTTTGTAACAATCGACAAAATAATTGAGACCCTAAAATTCTTTGACACAACACATAATTCAGTTTCTAGGTAAACTCTGTACATAAAACTGTATGCAACTTACTTGTCAATATTCTGCTTGATGGTTCTGTCTCTCACTTTGGGGCAGTAGAACTTGGCACGACCACATTTGCATCTGCATCTGGTGCACAGTGGAACCATGTCTGCAATATTCATAAAACATACTTAACAAATAAACAAAGCAAGATATCAATCACCATACCCATATATATGTAGGAAGTAAAATACAACAGGCTGAGTTTTAACCAAACTGAGCACCTAACATAGTTTTGCAGTCCCCATTATGCCTTATCTATTGGTATATTCACCTACGATGAATAAGCATTATATTCTGTGATATTTATTTTCCTACCTTCGTCCCCACGAGGGATGTCATCCTCTCCATCAAGATATTTCCGATGGCACTCATTCAGAAACTTGCCGTTCTCGTCGTCCACCTGAAAGAGTAGAGATCAATTTTTATTATCTTACAACAAAACATTTTTGTTATATTCTCTTACACTAGTTACAGATTTACGTACTCTTTCTTATACCAAGAATTTGATGAAATAAAATTAATATATTTAGTTTGCTGGCTACCCCACGTGTGAAACTTGCTATGATGGTAAAGAAAGAAGTACTTTTACTTCCACAAGACTTCATTAATTAAAAGTTCAGTGTTTATAGCCAAATAAAATATTGATTATAAACACAATTTAGAAGATACAAATTACAAATATAATTTGGTTGCAACTACCTGCAGATCGTGTTTTTCAAACTCTGTCTTTGACAGATCAAAGTCCATGGGAGCGATGACGGAGTCTTTGAAGAACAACCTCACCTGAAATGAGTTATGATACATTTCAACAAAATAATATTAATTTGAAACATTCTGTCTAAAAAATGATAATAATATCTATGCAATATGCACAAATTCAAGTAACCCTCGTGTATCTTCAAATAAAAATAAGTTGACTTACTATGCAGGAGTGGTGCGCCCTAGTGGATCTTCTCTCCTGACAGCAACACACTGGAGGGATCTCCACATCTACTTTACCGCCCCACACCTGCTTCACAACATTTTCTTCTGAAACTATACAAGAACAATATTAATTTATCTATGAAAACACAAACAGTTTAAGTGTTACTACTTTTTTAATAACTGAGTGATCTGGTTTCGACTTACTACAAAGTCATTGTCAAACTGATTTTACTACAAGCCATGATGTTACTTATACGCTATGTCTTAATATAAACAATAATATGGAGTTTTCCAATGTAACATTCATTTTGGAAAATTTTGGGACAAACATAATATGATCCAAGTGTTACATAACATGAAATTACATAATAGATGTAAATTAGTTTGATACAATGAAAGTAGAAAAATATGTCATCCTACAACTGGTCATAGAAGGGAAGATTCAGGGCCGTCGAGGGATTGGAAGAAAGCGGCTTTCCTGGATTCAGAACATTGGAGAGTGGAGCGGGATGAGAGGTGAGGAGGAACTATTTCGTGCTGTCTAGAACAGATAAGATTTCTCCCAAGTGATTGCCAATGTCGGGAGGACACACACGTAAAGAAGATGAAAGAAGTATAATATTGGCCGTATTTTGTACAATATAGTGTTGGTTCAAACAGAGTAAAAGTTTTACAATCACGTCTAATTGTCAATAGCTTTCTGTTAACCAGAGGTTCCCAAACTTTTTCTCATGGACCACTTTCAAAAATTTGCTGGTTGGAACCCCTTTATTTCTACCCCCCGTTGCTAAATTGAATTTGAAATATTTCAAAAAGTCCTCGGTTTTCTTACAGAATATTTTCTCACAGTTCCTTTTTTTACGATGTGATGGGTATTTGTACCGACTATTGTTTATGTCAATTGTTTAAATTTCTAACCCTCCCCCCCGTTGCCGAATTTTCTCAATGATATAGGAATATAAAGGCACAAGCTTTTAGCTTAATGTGAAAGGTGTATAAGGTTATATTTATGTTTATAACAAAACCCAGATGCATCTTTTTAAAAAAAAAAATATATATTTCTAAAACTCCTCGGTTTTCTTAAAGAATATTTTCTCCCAGTACCTTTTTCTACAATGTACCGGGTATTTGTACCGACTATTGTTTATGTCAATATCTGGTGCTTTTACCGAATATCCGATACTTTAACTATAGATTTGTGGACCCCCGTCGAGTCTCTTGTGAACAGGGGTCCACCTGGACCACTTTGGGTGTCTCTGCTGTAAACCATAAAATTATACCTTAATAAATATTGCATTGTCATAATTTACATTGTCGTATGTAGAGAATGTTTGGTATATAATCAGTTGCTAAATAATTCTAAGATAGGATTACATTTCACCAGCCCAGGTAACAGTTACAAAAACAACATTATTAAAACATATTGTTTATACCCTACATCATTAGGTATACTACATCTAACATCCTCCACATTAAACAGTGTAAAATATATCACCCCTACAATATCTTTCATAGGTAGAGTCTCGGCCTCGTGAACAAGGGGTCCGTGGTTCGATATCAGGTGCCGGCAAAACTCCCCTTTCAAGACAGCTTTCTGTGAAAGGTGTATAAGGTTGTATTTGGGTTTATAACAAAACCCACATACACCTTTTTTTAAAAAAAAAACATCATTGACAGATTGTCAGGATGCGTAGGCATCTAACATAATTAAATAGGTTATCTGTCAAAATACATTTGAATTTCACGCCAAAACCAGTAACCATAGACCATTTTTAGTTTTTCAAGTTGTCAGTCCCTTAAAAATAGTAGTCCTACCAACAAAAAAGTAGAGAACCTCACTTTTTCCGGTTGGCAAGGAACCGACAAGACACACATTTAAGTGCATCGGGTTTTACTATTTTGTATTCTTACAAAAAGTGTGTAAAATCCCAAAACTACGAATAGTGATACCAGTAGTTGTTAGTTTCCAGTGCCCCAGAACAAAACCGGAGAGCAAGAAAAGCTCAAACGGCCACCTTTAGAGCATACAGAAAATACGCCAAACATCGTGACCCAACCAGGGCGTGGTCGACCCAAAGCTACACATTTGTGGAGATATTCAGCGGTATCGAACGTATGGATATTGGGTAACTGAATGTATTTTTCGAATTAAACCCCAGTTCTCCTTTTCTGAGACTCCGGGAGGCCCTCGTGGTGAGATTGCCGCCTTCATTCACTTACACTATACCATTGGACCTGGTACGGCCCTATTCAGGCAGTACCCTGACAGTTGGAGGTCTGGACCTCAACACCTAGCCAAATTTGGAGCCCTTTACCAGGACTTCGCCCTGTTAGCTGAAAACCCTCTCGTTACCACCATTTACAACCTACCCCCTTTCACATTTTCTTGCATCAAACTCGTAGGGTGATTTTCTCTCACTAAATACCTATTTAACTAAACACTTATCTAACTGACCATATTGTGATAGTTTTAAGTTGTAATTGTATTTGTTTGCTGCCTCATTGATAATCACAGTTGTACAATAGATCTGTTAACAACCTTATTATTCTTTTATTTTATTTTCCTCTCCTAACTATTCATATTGCACAGATTACACCTCAGCACAAGGGGCAACGAATAACCACACCCTGATTTGAGAGCATAGCCGGCGCCAAAGGTAGTAATTAATCACCCCTGCAACGGTTTCAGGGGGGTTGTCCATTTGAGTGTGACAAGATGTAGAATTACTATGAATGGAAGAGGTTCATTTCTGTCCTGTGCTCCCTAAAGAAAAGTTGAGAGGTTAAATTATCTTACCACTATGTGAAAGACAAGATCTGCACCTCTCCCTGGGTTGGTTAGGATGCTGAGCACTCTCCTGCTGGCACTGACATGGCTCTGAAGAGGTCGGGTCCAATTCTCTTGGAAGCTATAATTAAAACAATAAGATAAAATTTCTATACATCTTCTTTCACTGTCCATGTTGCTAGAGTTTGGAACAATCTTCCCGCAGACAAGTATGAGAAATACAAATTCTACCACATTTTTCAAAAGTAAAATGAAATTCCAAAGCCATTTGGTTGGTAACCTGGTCAGAAGAGAGAAATAGATTTAACAAATAATACTGAAAACTTCATAGTTTTTATGGAAAGATTCAGGAATATAAGACATTCAACTTGTTACCTTTCTAAGCATAGGATGTGAACACCGGCAGCAATGGCACGGAGGGATAGTGGCCATAGCTACACTCTTGCAGGTCAAACTGCCAACTTCAGCAGCACGCCAGAGGCCACAGAGCAAAGCACGCAATTCCCACCAACCGGACTGAGCATCTACGATGCGACCAATCTCATCAACCTGAAAAAAGACATTTTTATATTATTTTATTTTATTTTACAAAATAAACGGCTATAAGCCTATAACAAAAAATTATATAATATACATATAAATAGAAAAATATAAAAAAGGAACCATACAACCAAGAACCTATAACATTATCAATGGAGAATAAACATTGAAATTAACAAAAATCCAACAAAATAATAAAATAAAAAACATTTGAGTAGATAAGAAAACATTAAAATAAAGTAAATACAGTTAAAAAAAAAACAATCTTTTTATCAACCCAGAATTACACGCATTGAATCCAATCACTTCTCATGAATAATCACAGAGTAAGTAATAATAGTTGATCTTTGAGAATAATAAATCAAATTACATATACATAAACATTGGAAATGAAAACAATAATACAATGCAAGTACAATATTAAATAGGTAGATTGTGGAGCAGGGAACATCACCCAGACTAGGCAAAAATCTAAATACTACCGTCGACACCCAAATATGCAACAATAACCTAGTACTTATTCAGCACCGAGCAACATCACACAGCCGGGAGCTGGCAACCATAGGTCGATGTCCCCGCACCGATAGTATATTTTTGTAAATGTAATAAAAATAAAACAATAAATAACTTATAAACAACAGCAAGAAGCACAATCTTACACATTCTTGTGGTATTACAATTAAAAAGAAGTAGAAAAATAATAATGACCAATACTCGATTTATCAACATATCACCATCATTACCCATACAAAACAATTTGACATATGTGTGATAACCCATCAAATACAAAAGAGAGACATAATAAATATTATAAATATATTGGAAAAAGTCTTCCAACTTTACTCATAAAATAAGTATAATTTATTTGTGGTTTACTATTCATAGATTATAGTTATTCTAGTACTACTATACCATAATGGATTATCCCATAAGTGAGGTAGCCAGTAGACTAGCTGCATCTAACAAACATGCAATGCTGTCCTCCCCATGTTGACAAAAAATGAAAACAATCAGGATGGGTGGCCAACCTCGTCGCTAAATTTAAGATGTAATTTTCAAAAAAAAATTTAATACCTGCCTTTTACAGGATACATGGGTGTTTTACAAAGATGCCGAGTTATTCCTAATTGAATGAATGCAGTAATATTTTTACTTGTGATGTTTTAAAACCCATTATAGGACATTAAAAGAGTGGAGACCTATTCCTTGCAATGGAATTAATAAGTTACATGTTTTCACTGTGTCGGTATTTAGGTAGTAGAATTCCATAATGTACTATAGTGATTTATATTGAAAAAGACTTCTTTCATTTGGCCTGCACAGGCGGGTGCTTGCCTAACGCATTTTCCCAACCCACGGACGATTTCTTACCCACCATCATGAATCTCATAAGGTCGGAGTGGCACAGTTATTGGCAAATATCAGCAACCGGAATGTTCTATAAAAACATACAAAAAAAGATTCCATGTCGTCCGTGGTTTGAAATTGAACGACAATCAAAATTGGACATCTCCCTCTTTCCAGAATGCGAATCGGACATTGTTTGGTTGCCACCCACTTAGCAAGGATTGGAGTTTTCCCCTCCCCTGAGTGCGAATGTGGTACCAATGAGGAATATCTGGACCATGTATTTTTCGAGTGCCCCAAATATGACAGATCAGAATTCCTGGATAATCTCGTGGAGGAATGCATTACATACCCCCTCAATATCCATTTTTACTATCATTGAACTCAATAGAGGTATATAAATGTATGACGAAATTCCTCAAAGTAAATAATAAAAATATTTAACTTTTCGAGTCACCTTGTTATTGAATTGGAATAGGTATAATTAGTTATAATAGGTAGCTGTGTATTTTTGTAAACAACAGCTGTGCGATGCATCGAATGAAGTATTGTCATTATTATTTACTACCCCGTCTTTATATTAAGGTTCATTTTGCTGTGAATCACCTCATTATTGTTTACCTTTTTTTTTAATACATATATCATTGTTAAAAACTCGTTGTTCCATGTTGGCCTAAATCACTCGCAAACGAGTGGATGGCCTTGAGAAGAATAGAATAGAATAGAATAGACTTCTTTCATCAAAATCAGTATAGTGGCAAGTAAGTATTATGGTATTTAACCAGATACAACTAATATAATAACAGTTATTCTAAATTTAAAAGTGAGCCTGTTTTGAGTTATTCAAAATGAGTCACAAATATTATTACATATTAACAAATTGAATGACTCATTGCCAACAGGGTGACATCATTTCAAACATTCTATTGTAATTGTTAGACAAGAAGTGTGTACTGCGAAAAAAAGTCATAGGAAATTTTACCTCCGAGATGGGTATCTTTTGTTTATCACTTGCTGCTCCTTCCTCCTCCTGCTCCCCCTCGTCTCCGCTGGCTACCTCTGCTTCCTCAACAATTCCCTCATCCTCCTCCATGCTTGGCATGTGTTTAGGAGATGAGACATTATTAGACGGAGAATGATTAGCACCTAAAAGAGAAATTGGATTATGAAATGCAATACTATCAAAGAAAATTTGAAATATCTATATCCTTATAGTAATTATTCAATGATAGTTAAATTTGACGCCAGAAGAAAATAAATTATCCAGAATCGTATAATTTTTTTATTTATTATCTTTCAACCAATCTCTCCGCACAATCATGGAACAGCCAGTGAATTTATTTGTACTGAAATAAAATAATTTTTCTTTAAAAAAAAAAAAAAAAACATTTCATCAATTGACGCAGAATCATTGAGAATGGAGTCTCACCTCTTCCTATGACGTTACTAATGTTGTCATTAAAATGATGCATTGTAAGAAAGGGCAATCTAGGTTGCCAAAAAATTTCTACGTTGACCATATTTTTTGACATTTGCTTATATTATGTATCAATATCAAAAAATATTTGTGTTTCTACTATTATGTACTACTAATGGATGAAAGGCTATAAATTTAATATTAATAATAAAAAAATAGCCTACCATTATTTCTATATCGAGAACAATGTTTAAGATTGCCACAACCTCCAGGACATAGAGTTTTGTCTGCATTACCACCATCAACACTATCATCTAGCTCAATGAACCTTGAGATTGTATTGACAGTGTCGCAGTCAAATATCCTCTGGGCAGGCTCCTCCAGGGATGAGTCACTATTGTTAGTGGAGTTGCCGATGTTCATGATGTTTCCGGCCATAACAGACGAAGGGTTGAGAGAGGTATTATTGCTAGTGATGCCACCGAGCTCCCGTAACAAACGTTGGTTCTGCTCAGCTTCAGCTTCCCGACTCGCGATCTGCATCATCATGTATTGCTCCAGTGTATATCTCAGAGGAGAACTGGAAGAGTTCAAATTTAGTAATAAATGCAAAATAAAAATATGAGAAAGATAATTATGTAAAAAAATTACAAAAATTATAAGAGAAAAAAATTGACAATAAATAATCTTGGGAATATCTGAATCATAATTCTGAAAATCTGATTAAATGTAGAAAATCAAAATCACATTATGTGTTATTTACTCACTTCTCAAGGAATTTGAATGTTTTGTTTATATCGTTGTCTGCAGATACGTCCTTTTCCATTTCAACCTCTTCTTTATTCTCCTCTTCACCCACACAGCTCTGTGCAACCTTGGTATCCATAGATACGGGAGTATCCTCACATTCTGGATTTTCAGATGAAGGTTTTTCACCATTGATACATCGCAGGACACTCTTTACAAGATTGGTGTCGGAAAAGTTCTTCAACTTTCCAACTGTCTCAGACTCAAGGTTCTTCATGCAGTGAAGGAGCGTGTCGTCTAGCAGTATCTTAGAGAATATACCTGGAAAAGAGAAATCTCAATATAAAATATTTAAAGTCAATTTAAATTAAGCTGTTTTCTTTTTTTTATCCATATTATATTGATTCAGTACCTTCCCATTACTTGTTTATAGTGTATGAGTTTTGCTTTCATTAACAGGGTTAGTTGGAAAATTTCCCACTACAGCAATTAACTTGCCCCCTATACATATGTATTATATAATTGATGATTTTTAACAATGTGTTACGATTGATATTGTACCCAATATATAGTGAACAATAAAATAAATAAATGTATCTTCATCAGATTAACTACAGGGAAACCTAATTCTTTTTCAACTTTTGGGTATGACTAAAATTTGTCTTTTAATGAATTTATTGTATTTGTATTTAAATTTTCATTTTTATTTTTGGACTTGAACTGGAGTACCTATGTTTTGTCTGTTTTTATATTTTTGTACATGTGTTGAATGATTGTGTGATCTTGTAAAGTTTATCTGTATACTTGTAAAGGCAATTGCCGTATATTGTGTTTAAATAAATAAATAAATAATTAAATAAATGACATAATTTAATATGGTGATTTAGTATAATTTATGTTCATCATAATGTTTAGATACTACCACAATATTACCAACAAATCAATCAATAATATTTTACTCAATCTAAAGAAAGAACATTTTTAAGCATACCTTGAACATCACTATCTCCTGACTTTCCATCGCTGTCTTGAATCTCCTTGTTGAGCTCTTGAAAGATGACCAGGGTCTCATCCTCATTGATACACTTGGATATTAGCTGCATAACCTAAAACAACCATGGATGAACACAAATAATGATCAAGCGAACCAAAGTTTGTTTGTTTTGAGTAAAATGTAAATAATAATAAGAAAAAAAAATGTATAATGGACATTATTTTTACAATTAACCACTGTATGAGGTCTTAAACTTAATTTACAAAGAAATGTATCTCCTAATTTATTAATACTAAATATTTTCAATGACCAACATGGGTTTTACATAAACTCACAATTTTGAACATGACATTTCTTGCTTAAATGTCCATGACTACTATCAGACTAACCAACATCCTGAAACAATAATAATTTCAGACCGACTGGAAAACATTGTGTACCAACAAGTTTACCTTTTGCTCAGATTAGCAAAGCTACTTTTATTAGCTTTGTTTTTTTTGGTTGGATTTTTTTATTAATAAAGATTTATTTATTTAATTAAGAAAGAGTGGTAGGTTCTTGATAAAAATAAAAATAGGTATAGATATATAAACCTAGAAAACCAAGCGTTAACGTACTATGACAATTTAAAAAGAGAACAATAAATTTGTACCTGTTGTTTCTCTTCCTCATCTGGTTCTATCGATCCAGCTTCTTGCGCAGCACCATCAGAGCCCGCAGCATTCTCCAGCGCATGATACCCTCCCAGAATCCTCCACGCCAAAGCACTCATCTCATCGCCGACCTTTTTGTACCTCTTAGCTTCAGCAGCTAGCACCTGCATCAGATACAAAAAGACAATGTTATAAACTGGTGAATTATATAATAAACCAGTATATATACCAGTATACTGCTCCCTAAATACAGACATGCTGGCGGTGCGGAGTTGGGGCGATTCTGTGGTGATACTAAAAAGTTGTTTGGTTAATTTTGTAAATTTTTGGCTGTCCTTGACTTGTATGTATGATATAGTGCGCTAAACGTTGTTGTTATGTAAAAAAAAAATTCTCTCTCTTTGTCTTAACTGATATTACCAAATGTCGTTTTTTTGTTTTGTTTTTTAATACTTTTCAATTATGTATTATATGAACATTTATATAATATATTTTTTTTTTTTTTGGTAGAAACTGTAACTCCCTTCAAAACACAAGTACCTATACCTCTTTTTGAAGGGATGTCATCTATGTGTTTTTTTATGTGTAAGTTTGTAAATTTTCTGTTTGTGTTATGTAATTATGCATAAAAAAAAATAAAAAAAAATTATTTATATTGATTTTATGAAAATTTTATCAACTCGTATTTTGTGAAAGATCTACACTCAAAAGGGTCAATGAGTCATTTAAGAGTTATGGTTGGCAACCACTAGTGTAGGTTAATTGTGTTTACCTCGATGACGGAGTGATCTGTTTCCACAGTTGGATTCAGGTCCTGCATGGGAAGTTGTTCTGTGACCAGAGGGAGGAGGAACTGCCCCATGTTGGGATCCACACTGTCCTGGCACCCATCCTGTTGAGGCTTGCGCTACAAATGGAATGCAGTCATAATATCTTAGGTGGATCTGTGAAAACTCCCATGTGAAATTTTTTTCAAAAATGAAATTATGATAAAAAATTATTTGTCTCATCATCCGCATCTGCTGATGAAATAACATATACGCTGAGATATCCATGGAAAAAGTTTTGTTCAGAGAAATTCAATCTCTTATGTGCTACTTTTTATTGAATAATTTATGAAAACTGTCATGTCCTTAAAAATATATTATATTGTTGGATTTTTCACAACACTCACCATTTGTAGACAAAAATTAAAATAAAACGATGATGAGAAAAGAATCCCGCTATATCTCTTTTTGTGTCTTTTAATACAATATAAATAAAACACAATACAACACTATATGGCGTATGGTTGTGAATTAAATAAATAAATAAATAAATAAATAAATAAATAAATATACAGCATAATGCTAATAATAAATAACAATATATCATCAATTCATCTTTTAATACAATATAAATAAAACACAATACAACACTATATGGCGTATGATTGTGAATTAAATAAATAAATAAATAAATATACAGCATAATGCTAATAATAAATAACAATATATCATCAATTCATTTGATCAAAGTATCTGTCCTAGAATTGAGCTTGGCTCGTGCTCTGGGACAGGGCTTGATCCATCTTAGTATAATATCCTTTATAACTCAACCGACTTCTTATGCATACAAAATGAACAGTTTATTTTTATTGAATAGCAAAATATATTTTAAAATTGAACTGTTGTAACAATCTCATAATTAACAAACTTGATTGACTTCAGGAAAGTACATTTAATACTTGTATATTAGTTTTTATTGAATTTCTCCCAATCACAAAAATGTGCAATAGGGGATTACGAAACTCAGCGACACACATATATATATTGTGTCCTATTATTTATAAAAGAGTTTTGTAGTGTCTTGTGAAAGGCGGGTTTTAGTAGGACAACTTCAATTCAGAAATGAGATTAGACTATCCCAAACATGTAATATTTTTAAGACACTGAAGTATATCAATTTGACATTATCAATATTTTGAGAGGATGTGAAAAAGCACAGATAACCCAGAACTGAGATACTTCATCAGAAAGATAAATATTGATGACCGTGTATTATGAAAAACTGAATGAATGTGAAGGACGCAGAAGAAGTATATGAAAGAATAGAATAATGTTCCGTCCTCTCCACATATCCCATTTGAGATGGGGTATGTGAGAGTTTATTAATGACAGAAACTTATTTGAAAATATTGTGATGTGGACGTAATTTTCAAGAATTAACAAATTGTAAACTTTGCTTGAATATGTTACATAAATGACTTTATAATATTATGCATAATAAAATAAATACCTTTAAGTGCTTAGGTGATGATATGTAGCTGGAGAAAGCAGAAGACAAGGCTGCTATCTTAGATGAATCTATGTTTTCATCTGAAAACAAATAACATATACATTACATACATAACTTGATTGTCTATCCTTGGGGAAAAAATATTAATTAGTCAAAAAAAATTTTTTTTTACAAGCACACATTTTTTGCAGTTTCGATGAACGTATCTGGGAAAATTTGTATTTAAAATTATTCGTTTTATAGAGCTTGATGATCGATACATTCTTCATGTGCAGTTAGACTGGTAGCTTGTAGAATATGACACAATGATGTTATATTCAAATTAAACTAGGTATCTGTAAAAATTGTTACCATCAGGACGCAGAGTGGTCCATTCTTTGAAGTCTGCAGAGTCGGAGCAGCATGAAGACATATTATCATCATCGTCTCCTTCCTGTTCATCATCAGTGCTGTCGCCCACAGTGGGCATGTCTATGTGCTGGAAAAAAAATGATAGTTTTAACGTACGAGATTTTTAAATCTAAAAATGAATTTAATTCAACCAACAATTTGCTTGTGTTGTGAAGGCAAGGTAGTTCAGTGGTGGGATTCAAACATAGAGTATTTCGATTGAAACTCTAAGATTACTATCAGGTGAATACCTTATTTCCCAGACTTTTATATTATTTATCTGTCTAAGTGATATTTCACTCAAAAACAACAATCATGCATTGTTACGACTTATGTAACTTAATGCCTGACTTAGTTATTCCAGATTACTGTCAATTTATTTGACGCATTACATGGAACCATAGAAAAGAGAGTGATGTACTTGACATTTCATATTATAACAATACTTTATGGTCATTTTTTTACGAATGGTATAGCACTGAGTTAATACACTAGATACAACAAATTGTTTTGTAAGATTTTGGTTCAATCACGGATAATTCTATTCTCATACCGGACATGACTAGTTAAAGATGTCTTAATTGTATTTTTTTTAATATATAGTATACCAAAGTTGACACTGTTTCATTTTTACATCTATAAATATTCCACAAAATATTGGTTTTTGATACTTTGGCATAATAGTTCTTTAAATGAGTTATGGAAGTTTAAAGTAAGTCAGACGAAAATTGCACATAAAATACTATTTACTGCTTGATTTTAGAAGTTTTGTAAAATTATACACAGACATAAACCATCAGACTTCAAATGATTTGTCTGACACAATTTATATACTGGAATTCTCGGGAGTAATATTGGCACATATAAAATCATCTTGCATAATTCACATAATATATCTGTAATATAAAATTGTAAACCTTATACTTCAACTTTCGTAGCATTACAATTAGAGATTGTGCAAATCTACTCTATTCCATAAGACTAAGTTCTTGTGTAATGAATGTCAGGATTCTGTAATTATATGCTGCACAGATTGGGGTTTTGAAGTGTTCTTTGGGAGTTTATAGATATGTTAATTAGAAAACATAATCAAATATACTAACAGAGAGATCGCAGTTCTCAGACATGATCCTTTTTCTGGTCTTCGCATCGGCTAGACTGGCAAGGAGTCCTAGCTCAGCCAAACCCATCAAATCACTATCCACTGAATCAGAACGAACTCTCACCTTATCACCAGGTAGTGTATTGTCTTCCATTTGTCCAGTATCACTATCAATCTTTTCTAAATCCATTTCTAATGAATTATCCCTAACAATTAACTGTTCTTCCATCACGGCCGCCTTATCGTCATACTTTTGAATGGGTTTATTATCTCTATTATCACCTCCCGGCATGATCCATGTGCTCCCGCAAAAACAATTAAAAGTTTTCTAATTACAATTTCACAAGATATAATGTTATGTAGAATATAAACGCGAATAATGAGATAATTCTGTTTGACAATTCCAATATGGCTGAAACCGTCCACAAATATTTATGCGAAAAAACCCTACAGATGGCTCTATTTACACCTATTATTGCCAGTTAGAAAAAAGTATTTCTTTGCTTTCCGGTTACCCGATACTTGTTCCTACCGTTACTGGATCTCTGTAATTCGGTTACTAAATAAGATTTTTATTATTATGCGTGACGCATTATAAATTATTAATTTTATTTAAGTAAATACATAAAGCTTAAATGAAACATGTGTTCATTTAACAGCTATCATTAGTATCGTTTTTATCAAAATGTGTCACGCGCTATGATCATTAGTCATACGGTTTCAGCAGTAGATTTCCATAGATTAGCCGAAGTTGTTGTAAAATAAAGGACATCGATATTAGATAATACCTGTATTATTATTATAATTATCACTATCTCCCATATCTTTAGCTCCAATTGTAACGTTTTCGTAGCTTACATCTCATTCATTAAAATAATTATTTTATATGACAATAATTAAATAGGTAGGTATAATAATACAGTAGTTACTTTTATAGGTCTAACGCTACTCCTATAATTATGCAACTATATTAACACCTAATACGTATAATTTCGGAAATACAATAGAGAAACCTACCCACATGATAAAAACGAGATATTTTAGAGATATTATGTATTGAGATAGATCCTTCCAATCCTTATAGGTAAACCACTCTTTTTGGGGGTAGAGGAAAGCACCGTCTTTGATTTATTTATAATTTTTACGACTATCAAATAGCCAACTCTCCAAAATTTCTGCCCCTCCGTCGTCAATTTTTATTTATTTATTCTTTACTGTACATTGATTACAAACAATTACATAAAAGGTAAACATTCAAGTTAGATACAATAAATATACAGAGGGCGAGTTTATCGCAAAGGTGCGATCTCTTCCAACTAACCCTAAAATATCAATTACAGTAAGGGTACGCCGATGACTAGGGTACAGTAGACCTTGTACCAGTTTTTGGTAACCAGTTTTACATCATTTTATATTTTTATTTTATTTTACAATTTTTGCAAACATAAGTTTTTTTTTTCTAAAAGATATATCTGGGTTTTGTTATAAACCCAAATACAACCTTACACACCTTTCACAGTATAAGCTACTAAAAGCTTGTGTCGTGAAAGGGGAGTTTGCCAGCACCTGGTATTGAACCACGGACCCCTTGATCACGAGGCCGAGACTCTACCTCCAGGCTACCGACGAACTCAGATGTTATTATTAAAACCAGTTATTACAATATATAGTACAAATAGATAAAGAAATTGGCACATAAACCAGCAAAGTTTGCTAACAAAATAAATCTTACTTAAGTACCTACATACATACTACAGTGAAAGAAAAAAAAGGACATGAAAATTTGTTAGATACACTTCCGAGTCCGAAAACTCGCCAATCATGCGTATACATCATAATGATCAAACGTACAGTAAGGGAAGGATTACAGAAACGGTTAGGAGAAAGGAAGACATCAATGGAGCGGAGGACCCCTGCCTATGCCCGCCGAGACCCAGAATCTGTCAGAGATCTAGCAATCATCACTTTAAAACTAGAAATGGATTCATGAAAAATATCTATATGAAACATAATTATAATGTTTTTTAATTATGTTTCATTATCATAATCAATTTCAATCAGTGACGTCATAATCACGTCTTCGTAACGTTCAAAGTTCATACTATGAATAATGCAAAAGAGACAAATGGCATTAGAGCATGGATGGACCCAAGAGGAAGGTTAAATATAAGAAATCTGGAAAATAACACTAAAATAGGCAGAAATAGTACCTTCTAAAAGTAAACAATAAATTTTATACGTACTTATCGATTTTATTCGGGATCCCATTATGCCTGAATAATTCGTTCAGAAATTTTTATCCATTGCAACCGTTTCCAGGATCTCTGCCCACTTTAGGCCAAGTTTTTCACATCCACATATTTGACACTTGTCCTTTACAGGTTTTTTGGGGTGATCCATCGGTTTTCTTGTCCTCTCCTGCAGCCTCCAATGATAATACTGATGTTGAGGAAGAATATAAAATTAAATTAATTACCACGATGAAATACAATATTTTGAATTAAAAGAATTTTTGTAAGCGGCAGATATTTTAAGAATATTCTATCTAATCGTATTTTTGTACCATTACTACATAAAAAATGTGATGATATGCAGTGGTGTCGAGATTATCACTATATTAGTGATATTATCTTAATTCCATTGAATCAAGAAGCCCCATTAAAAAATTACCATATATCTTAATCTGGTACATTTTTCTATTTTACTCCTAGTACCGGTGTAAGAACAATTTTACCACTACAGAAATTTAATTAAATTGAGTAGGTATAATGAACAAGAGAGCATGTATGTGATGCAAGTGAAAAGCGTGTGTAAGGTCAGGAAGAGGTGTAGCGCTTAACAATCCGTTCTGCATATCCCCGAAAGAAGCGACGTGATGAAGCGACGTGATGAAGCGACGTGATGAAGCGACGTGATGAAGCGACGTGATGTAGGTATGAATGTAGAAATTAAAAAAAAAAACCGTGTATTAGTTCCACCAAATAGCAAATAAAACGACGTATTATTATATTGTTGTTAAAATGTTCACTGAGCTCATTTTTTGGCTAGGCAAATAGGTAGGTATATATTTGCAAATCGGGGGTCCGGAAAAATAAAGACGGTATTGGGTACGCCCCTGATAGGTAGCCTTTGATAGGTAGGTACCTCTGAAAGGTAGTTAAAAAACGAGATCCATAGCACGTGTCATCATGAAATTAAATAAAAAAAATAAAACCTATGTTAAATTTTGCGAGTAGGTACGTACCAGCCATTTAAAGCACACTCGATCTTTTTTAGTATAATCTGGGAGATAATTTATATCCACACGTTTATTCAGAGTTTGACACAAATCATAGAGAATTAATATCTAATGATTTGGAGTGGTTTTAATAATAATAAAAAATAAATAAATAATGAATTTATTAATTGAGTTGACATTTATTTTGAAAAAAAAAAGTTTATCACAATCATGCTCGAAATTAAAATGTTAAAAGAAATTTAATTACAGTGCAGATATTAAAAATATATATACCGTTAATGCAATTTGTGAGCATGTCATTAAATGATGATAGTATTATGTTGAAGTCCTCTCTCACGATCGTAATTAATTCGTGGTAATTAAAAAAAATAATAAAAAAAACATACCGATTAAAAAATTTACGTTGCGATCACGACTATTTTCACATCTTATATATATATATTAAATCGTGCGGAAAACTGTTGCATATTATAGCGGGTTATTCCGTAGTGGCCTAGCTATAAGAAAAAAATATATTCTTTGAAAATTAAAATAAATAAAATAGTATTAAGGGGGGTTCAGAATATATTTTTTTATCCGTTAATATCCCCCACCAGTCATTGTAATCATGGCCGGGTGGAAATTTTTACCTTTAGTATGTCTTGTAATAGTTTTCGTAGGATACATTGAAGCTGACCATAATGGTAAGATTATAAAATCAATGTTTTAGTAATAACTTAAGTTTCAGTAATATTTTATTACAATTAAAAGGTAATTAGGTGGAAGACATCGCATTTTAGCGATAGACTCTCCCTCTGTACATTGAATTGTATAACTGTTAACTGCTGATACTGTTTTAATTTGTATTATTGCAAACAGTGTACAGTGAAGAATAAAATAAATCATTATAGGCGTGTTGCAATCATAGATTTTTATTTATAATACCGTTTCGTATGGAATTCTGTGGTTGCAATAGGTCTCCCACTAAGTTTTCCCCACCATGAATAGAACATTCAGCGATAATGTCCTGAATGTTTTATTTTTAGAGATACGGAAAGGATAAAAAATATATTATTTTTGTATCAAATATTTCAAAGTTTATTTTTTTTTTACATTTAATTACTGTGAAACAAAGTAAACTAACAGCGAGATTCGGACTACAAAACGTTTAATATACCCCTATCTTTACAGTTTTCAGTTCTTTCAAATATAGTATTTTATCAGTTGAAATAGAGACGTCATGTTTATTTATCTGTAAATAAAATAGAAGCAAATTCACTGAAATTTAAAACATTGTTTTCGTATCGTATCTTAAATTGTTCGCTAAGCCACCTTTTGTAGCAATATAATCATCGACCAATATTTTTTAAAAGAAGATCAACGTCTCAGAAAATGATCAAACGTGGTCTCTATACATTTCTAAAAAATAGAGACTTAGATCCTAAAAGTTTATTTTAGAATAAATTGTATTATTTGTCAACAAAAACGAATAAAATCTACGGGAAAAAAAACCTATGAAATAATTCATTAAAATACCTATTTACTGTAATTATATACTGTTTCTTTTTCATTGAACCATTTCTTAGGTGTTCCTTTCTTTATTAATGTGCATTAAAGCGATACTAGACGCGCATAATGAAATTCTATACATTCAGAAAAATATGTTTTTTTTTGTGATTAGACTATGAATAGTAATACTATTAATGGAATATTTCAAGACATTCCATTTATCATTTATATTTGAAAGTTTATTCGACTTTGCTATTTTGTAGTATAATTCAAAATTAAAAACATTTTGCGTTTTTTTTCTTTCCTGACGAAATTTGGAGCGAAGTATATGAATGCCAATGAATAAATAATTATATTTTATATATTTTTATAGTGGGCTCTGATAGAAGTTTTATCTTAGTTCACTTACAAACAGCCACTAAAAATGAAAAAGGAGATTTTTTATCCAAATTATTTTACACATTTCTTCGGGTATTGAAATAATACACCATTCTTACCAATTTTTCAATTTGCAAATATGTTTTTCTTTATTTTTGCGATATAATTATCAACATATGCACGTAGGTGTACATCGGTCACAAAATAAATAGTACTCTTGAGAATGCCCATTGAAGTGGGCGAAAACGTTAAGAGTTTAAATAAATATAGTGAAAATATAAGTGTTTTTAATTGTTTATGAATTATTAAATAGTAACGAGTTTTCTTACTATGCTCTTAAATTATCGCTATTAATTTTAATTTTGCGACCGGTTTCGAAACGTTAAAGTGCTCGTCAACGTGTCGAAACCGGTCGCAAAATTATAATTGATAGTGATAATTTAAAAACATAGTGAGAAAACTCGTTTCTATTAATCGTGTCGCGAAATTATCAGATTGTAAATGCCACTAATGTTGATAATATTGCAAATACTAGTGAAGTAAAGCAAGGCATACTTTACAAAAGACTGAATATGTTTAAATAAATGTTTTTGTAACAAACGAAACTGTTGAAAAATAACGGCGTGTACAATACGGGAAAATAAAAAAGCACAGTCTTATTTTAATCGCTGTACAACTTTCTCAATAATTAAATTCAGTTTATTTTAAGTTATATGTTAGTAACAGATTTGGAAAATTTGGCCCGGCTGCTTAAAAAGTTGGCCACCCATGCTATAAAGTATAAAATAATCAATTAAACCCACAAAATAAAGCAAAAACAAAGTAAATTAAAATTAATTAAAGAAAATAAAAAAGAACAAAAATTAACATTCACATACACATCAATAAAAAACAATGAAATTAGACAATATTATATTCAGAATGTCTCTAAAGGAATCATTAGACAAGTTCGCAATCCAACCGAAAATTCTCCGCTTGAGAACACATTATTAAATTTAAATAATAAACTGTTTGTTTTTGGAATTTGAAATTTTATAAAATAAGTGTAACGACATCAATATGATTTCACTTATTTTTGAACACTAAACATAAACTGGCGAGAATATGTGCAATGAGAAAATTATACAATTTGCACAAATTTAATAGTATCGTAAAACTCGTATTATTAAGCTTACCGTTGCTGGTACGTTACTCAAAAGTCAGAGAGATTTTGACATGACAATGCCACTGTATTTGAATATAGAATAGTGTTACTATTGACATGATAACGTGAAATATAATTATAGTAACGTAAATGTAAAGTAAATCTCGTAAAATCTCTTTTACTAGTCTACCGTAGTACACCGATTAATTTTTACTCAGATATGATCATTTTATTAAGTTATCTGCAAAATGTGTGTTGGTTTTAATTATTGTAATATTTTTTCTAGTCAATACACAAGCTCCAGATGTTGTCTATCCACCAGCTGGAAAAGGTAAACACATATAATATTTATGTAATCAAATTAAATAAAACATTAGCTATAATAAAAGTTCCAAAAATATATCTTCCATCCAACAATAAAATTATGTGTGAGGAAAAAAAGAAAAAGCTTACAACAGTTATAAAAATAATTCTATGTATTTAATAAGTTTATTTTGCAGTGAAACTGAATGTATAATGTTGTGTACCTAATGTATAAAATATTTATTTTTAAAGACATGAATCTTGAATATTTTCAGAATGACCCCTAGCTAATTGTAGTTTTCAGGGAAATAGGTCGGTGCTGACGGGATTCAATCCATGGACCTTCCGTCAAAGATTTTACCATTATATGTACACTCTATACTGTCATAGATCTCACCCCCTTTATAGTACGTAATATATTTTTGTGTTTGTTTTTTACAGATGTATCCTATCACAACAGAGGCCACTCAGTTAAGAATAAAGTGTCCATCTTTGAAGTCAAATGTAAGAATAATGAAAAACAATAATATAATAAATTTCAATGCATATTTAGATGATTATAAAGAACAGTATTTCAATACGCGATTTTTATTTCAGGTGATATTTGCTACAAATGGCTGAACGGTCATTGGCCTCAATGGCTCGATGAGAAACAGAGAGCGCGTAGAGCACAATATCAGCTGAAATTCTTCAAGAAGAAGGGAAAGGATCTAACGCCAGAAGAAATTTGGCAACTTTGTGCCTACTACCAACCAATCATTCTTAATCCAGATTTTAATCAACTGCATTGTGAGTAAAATTAATCAATCAGTATGAATTATTACTTACGCGTTAAAAAGTTGAGTCAGATGACGTCGTTGCGACATCACTCACGTATTGAGCATGGTATAGTGTCGTGCACTGGACTGAATACTGTCTTGTGATGACATGATGACTTCGTCAATTTTAATTTATACGAGTTATGGTGACGAGTAGCTCGTATAGGTACTAGATCAACTAAATATATCAATTCATAATACCTTAATGTAATATTTTCCAATAATTGTTTTTATCAAAATTTACTTGATTAGCGTTCCATTTTGTTAATATTGATATAATTAAAAATTCATAGAAAAGAGTTAATAAGCTAAAAAAAATTATGAGTAAAAATACTTTAGAGTTTTAAATTATTTCTTTATTCACCAGTTACATACGTTTCGGGTTACAGGCCCATATTCATACTCATATGGGCCTGCGTATGAATATGGGCCTGTAACCCGAAACATATGTAACTGGTGAATAAAGAAATTTAAAACTCTAAAGCAGTGGTTCTTAACCTGGGTTCGACCGAACCCCAGGGTTTCGGTGAGTCAGTCTTGGGGGTTCGGTGAAAATCATTTTAAAGGCAAGATATTTTTGCGAGTTGGAAAAAGAAAAAAAATACTCCGATAATTCCTTCAAACCGCCATCACAAGTTTTAAAAACAATGTTGCCAGTTTATTCTAACAATCCAAATATTACATCTGGTTGCCAGTTATTCTAACAATCCAAATATTACCATGTTTTGAATTTGTAAAAATCTAATTTTATTTTTCAAATTAGGAGGGGTTCGGTGAATGCATATTATGTATCTGGTGGGGTTCGGTACCCCCAAAAAGGTTAAGAACCACTGCTCTAAAGTATTTTTACTTATAATTTTTATTTAATAATGGAGCTTTACTCATTTAGTGATAACAAAATCAGTTAATAAGCTAGTGTCTGTCTTTGAAAATCACTTAATCTCTCTCTTAAATATCAGTGTAAAATAATTTGAAGCTTTTTTTTTTAAATATATCTACCTAAAAGACACAGGCATAATTTTATTAAAATAACGATAAAATATTAACAAGATATTAATAAAATTCCTTTCTCCAAGCTTTCTGTTCCGCAAAAGTGTAATTTATTTAAATTTGTATATGGTCTTTAGTTGTGTATAACTTTAATTGATTTTAAGTACTTATACAATTTAATTCTTTTACTAAATTTTGTTAAAATGTTAGGTTACTTCTGAGCTCACAGCCTCTGGGACCAGAGGCCTCCATCGGGTCGGGAGCCCGTAGCATTTTGCCTGCCCTGCCACCCTATAATTACGCCACTGCCCAGAACATCGAAATTGAGAAAACGGCACATTTCAATGTCTGCTTGAAGTGTTTATGCTTCTAAATTAGTTTTATAAAACTGATTTATTTCAGAGTAGCGGCGAATTTTCATTGCGTTGATTAAGCTACAGTGTAGCAATTGAGAAAAGGAACATTTCTACATAAATTTTTGAAAAATTATTTGTTAATATTGAATTGATGTGACTTTTCTTCGGCGCGCCTCAATTAACAGGTATAACAAATTGCATGAAGGGATAAATATTAAATATTTCTAGATGAATTCTGTTGGTACGCAAAGTACGGGTCGTGGAAGAAAACGCCAAGAGATTATAAAGAACAAGCTGCTAGAGAAGAAATGATGTCACAGTACTTGTATGAGAAAGGCAGAAGAATCACTCAAAGAGAGGTGCAAAGACTATGCCCCAACTATAACAGAATGGCTTGCAATGGATGCACAATAAAACGAGGTAAAGTGGCAATTTAAATTAAATATTAATTAGCAATTAAATAATATTAAAATCAATCCATGCAGTTCCCGGTTATGAATGCATTTCCCATTCTTTTTGATTTTTTTTTAAAATCAGTCACTGGTCATCTTGTCTTGAGTGGAAAAAATAAATCTAGAGTACATTATTATTAGCGTTAATATCAACGTCAAAATAATGTGTTCCTTGAAACGAATTTCGTTCGAAATTAGTGATATCATTATGTACAAGATAATTTAAACACCTTCAATTCATCGATGAGATTCTCAACGTCTTTATTATTGGTAGGTACAGAGAGGATAATGTGCATGTTTATTACATGCAGTTGACTCGCTGGCTATCTCACTTGTGAGATATGCCATGATGGTAAGTAATAGTTCTTTCAACAATCAAGTGAAAAGTCGCACAAGTAATAAGTTGTATTAACTTTGTCACGATTTAGTGCCACAGACAAATTGACAAAATCTAAATACGATCTTAATATTAATCATACGACGCGAGAAGTGACTAGTAGTAAAAAATACTTGCATAACTATCTCATAGTAGCGGTAGCGCGGTATTTTTGACCATAGTCCCTTCGCGCGTCGTATGATTAATAAGATCGAGACTAGATTAAGATCGTATTTAGATTGTGTCAAGAGTAACCCTGCAGGTATTAGAACGGTAAGCACTGTATGTGTCTGGGATTGTTATAAAGAGAATGGTGCCTCACAAAAATCAAGCCAATTACATATGTACATAGTCCATTATGAAAGTAATGCATATGATTTTATTGTGACGCGACTATCCATCGCAGCGCACTCGAACTAGTCGGAAAATGTGGCGTGAGGTCTGCCCGTTCAAACTTCAAACGCGTATGGTTTAATTTCGCTCCGAGAAGTGAGAGTGGAAGGACGTGTCTTTACGTAAAGTGTGTTTTTTTTCTTTGTAACACGGCGTGCTAGACGGTTCGCTTGGTCAGCGGTACGCTTTGCGTGCGGCTTGGAAAGAATGCTACCGAAACATTCCAGATGCTTCAAGAGGCCTTTAAGGACGACTGCATTTCAAGATCACAATCCGGGAGATAGCGCAAGGCATTCAAGGAGGGCCGGGAGAAGGTCCTTGACGAACACCATTCTGGACGCCCACAAAGGCCAGAACCGAAGAAAACGTGACGCACGTGCGCCAAGTTTTGCGTCTGACCGTTGATTGAGCATCCAGCAAATCGGTGACTCCCTAAATTTGTCCACATTTGTGGTACATAGGGTTGTGACCGAGGATCTGCAAATGCGAACACACAGAAATTCCACACAGCCTTCATCTTAGACATCTTCCTGGCCCGAAACAGTACCCCAGTGGTTCCCCAGCCCTCTTACAGTCCCGATTTAGCTTGCTATGACTTTTTTTGTTCCTCCGACTGAAGAGAGAGCTGAAAGGAAAGCATTTGGAGTCCATGGAAAACATCCAAACGCATGTTACAACGTTCTTGAAAGGCATTCCTGTGAGGGAGTTTCAGGGTGTCTTCCAGGCGTGGCAGACACGTCTCTGCAAGCACATTAATGCAGGAGGGGACTATTTCGAAGAATTTCAAGCATTTGTACCGATAGGATGAAAAAAAATATTTTTCCTAGAAAATGTGCATTACTTTCATAATGGACCATGTAATCTTATGTTTGCATGAACATTTTTTTACCGGGGACTCCACGGGTTACTCATACAAACATACATTCATATAAATGAACTAAAATATTCGTAGGACAATCGCATGCTTCCTTATACAAAGCATTATCAATAATTAATTCCTTTTGGCTTTAATGAACAAAATCGAATTTTTTTTTTGATCTATCTGGTGCTTTCAACGTCTGTTTTTGTTTACTACGTTCCCGTCAGTAATATTGTCAATAAACTATCTTCCTATTTTTAACCACTTGTTAATCTGTTCCTTCAATTTTATTGTCATAGAAAATTTAAATGCTCCACGGAGCGCCCGGCAAAAAATTAGTCTTCTACTCTTTTTCATAAGTTTTCGAGTATCCTGGAAAAGCCAGGTGTCTGAAAAATAAAGACATTTTACATCTCACATTCAGCGATGAGGTTTGCCACCCATACTGAATCTATTTGTTGTCTGACATACCGTGGTGATAGGTTGAAAAGTATTCTTTAAAGGCCCTACATAATTATTATATCTGACAAATTGTTTTATATTAAAATCCATTGTTTTTAGTATTCAATGTTGTCTTTTTGTTTAGCTGTGGATGGTGTTTGTGTATGGGTGTGTGATGTGGACGTGAGTGCTAAGGGAGAGTTACGTTTCATATGTACATATGTATGTATGCCGGCTGTTGTTGAAATTTGATAGTTTTAATTTTACTTTATTTTGTCTTCACTCTTTTTTTTTTAAAGCTTAGTATGTAGGTTGGATACGTGTGGTATGTATATATGTATGTGGTATGTATATATATCTCTTGTAGAATGTATGTATGTATCTTGTAGTAACAAAAGGATTATTCTAGAACAGGTCTGCCTACATACATAGATGGATAATCCTTTACTTACTTGTATCTATTATATTGTGAATGTATTGGTTGAATAAATAAAATGTAAGTCTAAATACTATTTGTCTACAACATCAAATGCTAACCTGCGAATTTCTTTAATTACCAAAATACAGTATTACGTTTACATATTATATTCAAGGGTATGACCAGTCAGAAGTTTCTCCATATCAAAATCGAACGTGCCTACCTTGTATTTCACACAATTATTAAAAGTACTCTTTTGAACAGTTCTGAAACCTGGACCCTAAAAATGAATGCGATGAATCGCTTGGAGGCATTTGAAATGTGGCTTCATAGGAGAATGCTTCGTATTCATTGGACCGATAGGGTCACAAATGCAGAGGTGTTAAGAAGAGCTGGAAAGGACAGAGAATTCCTGTTGAATGTGAAAGTGCGCAAGATCTCATATCTGGGTCATGTAATGCGTGGAGAAAAGTACCACATTCTGCGTTTGATTATGACAGGCAAGATAGAGGGACGTCGAGGGGCTGGCAGAAGGCAGACATCGTGGCTGCGCAATATACGAGATTGGACTGGAATGAGGGGTGTGGAGGAGTTATTCCAGACAGCGCAGGACCGAGATGCCTATGCCAGAGTGATCGCCAACGTCGGGGGGACCTGACAGGGCACCTACAGAAGAAGAAGATTCTTTTGAAAAGCGGATCTTCTTATCGTTGCATTCGGCTCATTATGAAATTAACTCAGTTGTCTCCATTGCTATATTCTAATACGGCTCTAAGTAAATCATCATCTAACCAATTTCCAATATTTCCTCAGTTCACAGTTTTGTTTGATCTCAACATTACCATATAAATTTAAAGAGAATAATAATAATAATCTTATAAATAAAAATGGATTGACCATGTATGTCACTCCATAACTTGAGAACAGCTGAACCAACTTGGCTAATTGTTTTTTGTTGTGTTCGTAATTATCAGGAGACTGTTTATATGAAGGAAATTTTTGGAAAATCTAACGGAATAGTCGGAAATTTGGATTGTATTTTTGTATGAAAATGCCCTTTGTATGACAGTTCCGCTGTCACACAAACAATATAGATAATTACCTATACAAAATCAACGATAAAGTTTTTTCATAGATTGGCCTATTTATAGAATAATTTTTGTATACATTTTCAAATTAGAATCGTTATCCATACAATCGAGTTCGTCGGTAGCCTGGAGGTAGAGTCTCGGCCTCGTGCACATGAGGTCCGGGGTTCGAGTCCGGTCCCAGGTGCCGGCAAACTCCCCTTTCACGACACAAGCTTTTAGCTTACTGTGAAAGGTATATAAGATTGTATTTGGGTTTATAACAAAAACCCAGATATATCTTTTTTAAAAAAAAAAAAATTTAACATCTGTGGTTCTGAAATTTCAGTTTTGAAAAAATCATGGAAAGAATTTTTATAAATTTAAAATGAATAAGCAGGTATCAACCTAAAAAAATAAATTAGTACCGACATAAATTATATTACGTACAGCAGATAATTTATAAACAAATCTGAGTTAAATATAATTGTTCAACATAAATGAATTCTATTTTTTTACACTATACCAGCGATTCCCAAAGTGGTCCAGGTGGATACTCAGAGATCCACGGGAGACTCGACGGGGGTCTACGATAACGTGACTAAAAATGGGGGTGCACGAGTCTATGTGGTGGTCCACGAATCCATAGTTAAAGTATCGGATATTCGGTAAAAGCACCAGATATTGACATAAACTATATTCGGTACAAATACCCGGTACATTGCAGAAAAAGGTACTGTGAAAAAATAGAGTTTTTGGATTATTTCAAATTCCTATACCATATCGAAAATTTAGCGACGGGGGGAGGGTGGAAATACAGGGGGTCTAGATGTTTAGGAACTTCGGGAGTTTGTAAAGAAATTAAAAATAATATCAATCACTCATTGATTGTTAGGCGGTACGAAGTTCGCTGGGTCAACTAGTATAATATAAATTTGAATTGCAGATAAACTTTGCTTCTATGCAAGATATGGATATTGGAAGACCAACCCACCGCAAATGATGGATATTGTTAAATTCTTCTACGTTGGATCAAATAGAATTGGACTGAAAGAACTTGTAAAGAAATGTCCCAAATACTTCGATAAATACTGCAGAAAGATATATTACCCAGACTGCCGGCATTCAACCAAAAAACCGAAAACAAAAACATCAAAATTAACTCCATCAGGATCATCTGGCCTTACACCATCCAGTCCATCATCTCCATCAGGATCTACACCATCGGGTTCATCAGGATCATCTCCATCGCCATCCAAATCATCTCCATCAGGTCCTTCATCATCTCCATCAAGCCTATCATCACCATCTAGTCCGTCTGGTCCATCATCTAGTCCGTCTGGTCCATCATCCAGTTCATCTGGTCCATCATCATCTCCATCAGGCCCATCATCACCATCTAGTCCATCTGGTCCATCATCATCTCCATCAGGCCCATCTAGTCCGTCTGGTCCATCATCATCTCCATCAGGCCCATCATCAACATCTAGTCCATCAGGCCCATCATCACCATCCAGTCCGTCTGGTCCATCATCATCTCCATCAGGCCCTTCATCACTATCTAGTCCGTCTGGTCCATCATCTAGTCCGTCTGGTCCATCTTCTAGTCCGTCTGGTCCATCTTCTAGTCCGTCTGGTCCATCATCTAGTCCGTCTGGTCCATCTTCTAGTCCGTCTGGTCCATCATACAGTCCGTCTGGTCCATCATCATCTCCATCAGGCCCATCCAGTCCGTCTGGTCCATCATCATCTCCATCAGGCCCATCATCACCATCCAGTCCGTCTGGTCCATCATCACCATCTAGTCCATCTGGTCCATCATCATCTCCATCAGGCCCATCTAGTCCGTCTGGTCCATCATCTAGTTCGTCTGGTCCATCATCTAGTCCGTCTGGTCCATCATCCAGTCCGTCTGGTCAATCATCATCTCCATCAGGCCCATCTAGTCCCTCTGGTCCATCATCCAGTCCGTCTGGTCCATCATCATCTCCATCAGGCCCTTCATCACCATCTAGTCCGTCTGGTCCATCATCATCTCCATCAGGCCCATCTCCATCAGGTCCATCTAGTCCGTCTGGTCCATCATCTAGTCCGTCTGGTCCATCTTCTAGTCCGTCTGGTCCATCATCTAGTCCATCTGGTCCATCATCATCTCCATCAGGCCCATCTAGTCCCTCTGGTCCATCATCCAGTCCGTCTGGTCCATCATCATCTCCATCAGGCCCATCATCACCATCCAGTCCGTCTGGTCCATCATCCAGTCCATCTGGTCCATCATCACCATCTAGTCCATCTGGTCCATCATCATCTCCATCAGGCCCATCTAGTCCGTCTGGTCCATCATCTAGTCCGTCTGGTCCATCATCTAGTCCGTCTGGTCCATCATCCAGTCCGTCTGGTCCATCATCCAGTCCGTCTGGTCCATCATCATCTCCATCAGGCCCATCTAGTCCCTCTGGTCCATCATCCAGTCCGTCTGGTCCATCATCAACTCCATCAGGCCCATCATCACCATCCAGTCCGTCTGGTCCATCATCATCTCCATCAGGCCCTTCATCACCATCTAGTCCGTCTGGTCCATCATCATCTCCATCAGGTCCATCTAGTCCGTCTGGTCCATCATCATCTCCATCAGGCCCATCTAGTCCGTCTGGTCCATCATCCAGTCCGTCTGGTCCATCATCCAGTCCGTCTGGTCCATCATCATCTCCATCAGGCCCATCTAGTCCCTCTGGTCCATCATCCAGTCCGTCTGGTCCATCATCATCTCCATCAGGCCCTTCATCACCATCTAGTCCGTCTGGTCCATCATCATCTCCATCAGGTTCATCTAGTCCGTCTGGTCCATCATCTAGTCCGTCTGGTCCATCTTCTAGTCCGTCTGGTCCATCATCTAGTCCGTCTGGTCCATCATCTAGTCCGTCTGGTCCATCATCTAGTCCGTCTGGTCCATCATCCAGTCCGTCTGGTCCATCATCCAGTCCGTCTGGTCCATCATCATCTCCATCAGTCCCATCTAGTCCGTCTGGTCCATCATCCAGTCCATCTGGTCCATCATCACCATCTAGTCCATCTGGTCCATCATCATCTCCATCAGGCCCATCTAGTCCGTCTGTACCATCATCATCTCCATCAGGCCCATCTAGTCCGTCTGGTCCATCATCTAGTCCGTCTGGTCCATCATCTAGTCCATCTGGTCCTTCATCCAGTCCGTCTGGTCCATCATCCAGTCCGTCTGGTCCATCATCATCTCCATCAGGCCCATCTAGTCCCTCTGGTCCATCATCCAGTCCGTCTGGTTCATCATCATCTCCATCAGGCCCATCATCACCATCTAGTCCGTCTGGTCCATCATCATCTCCATCAGGCCCTTCATCAACATCTAGTCCGTCTGGTCCATCATCATCTCCATCAGGACCATCTAGTCCGTCTGGTCCATCAACCAGTCCATCTGGTCCATCATCACCATCTAGTCCATCTGGTCCATCATCATCTCCATCAGGCCCATCTAGTCCATCTGGTCCATCATCATCTCCATCAGGTCCATCTAGTCCCTCTGGTCCATCATCCAGTCCGTCTGGTTCATCATCATCTCCATCAGGCCCATCTTCACCATCTAGTCCGTCTGGTCCATCATCATCTCCATCAGGCCCTTCATCAACATCTAGTCCGTCTGGTCCATCATCATCTCCATCAGGCCCATCTAGTCCGTCTGGTCCATCATCATCTCCATCAGGCCCTTCATCAACATCTAGTCCGTCTGGTCCATCATCATCTCCATCAGGCCCATCTAGTCCGTCTGGTCCATCATCTAGTCCGTCTGGTCCATCATCTAGTCCGTCTGGTCCATCATCCAGTCCGTCTGGTCCATCATCCAGTCCGTCTGGTCCATCATCATCTCCATCAGGCCCATCTAGTCCCTCTGGTCCATCATCCAGTCCGTCTGGTCCATCATCATCTCCATCAGGCCCATCATCTCCATCCAGTCCGTCTGGTCCATCATCATCTCCATCAGGCCCTTCATCACCATCTAGTCCGTCTGGTCCATCATCATCTCCATCAGTCCCATCTAGTCCGTCTGGTCCATCATCCAGTCCATCTGGTCCATCATCACCATCTAGTCCATCTGGTCCATCATCATCTCCATCAGGCCCATCTAGTCCGTCTGTACCATCATCATCTCCATCAGGCCCATCTAGTCCGTCTGGTCCATCATCTAGTCCGTCTGGTCCATCATCTAGTCCATCTGGTCCTTCATCCAGTCCGTCTGGTCCATCATCCAGTCCGTCTGGTCCATCATCATCTCCATCAGGCCCATCTAGTCCCTCTGGTCCATCATCCAGTCCGTCTGGTTCATCATCATCTCCATCAGGCCCATCATCACCATCTAGTCCGTCTGGTCCATCATCATCTCCATCAGGCCCTTCATCAACATCTAGTCCGTCTGGTCCATCATCATCTCCATCAGGCCCATCTAGTCCGTCTGGTCCATCAACCAGTCCATCTGGTCCATCATCACCATCTAGTCCATCTGGTCCATCATCATCTCCATCAGGCCCATCTAGTCCGTCTGGTCCATCATCATCTCCATCAGGCCCATCTAGTCCGTCTGGTCCATCATCATCTCCATCAGGTCCATCTAGTCCCTCTGGTCCATCATCTAGTCCGTCTGGTCCATCTTCTAGTCCATCTGGTCCATCATCCAGTCCGTCTGGTCCATCATCATCTCCATCAGGCCCATCTAGTCCCTCTGGTCCATCATCCAGTCCGTCGGGTCCATCATCATCTCCATCAGGCCCATCATCACCATCCAGTCCGTCTGGTCCATCATCCAGTCCGTCTGGTCCATCATCATCTCCATCAGGCCCTTCATCACTATCTAGTCCGTCTAGTCCATCATCTAGTCCGTCTGGTCCATCATCTAGTCCATCTGGTCCATCTTCTAGTCCGTCTGGTCCATCATCCAGTCCGTCTGGTCCATCATCATCTCCATCAGGCCCATCTAGTCCCTCTGGTCCATCATCCAGTCCGTCGGGTCCATCATCATCTCCATCAGGCCCATCATCACCATCCAGTCCGTCTGGTCCATCATCCAGTCCGTCGGGTCCATCATCATCTCCATCAGGCCCGTCATCACCATCCAGTCCGTCTGGTCCATCATCCAGTCCGTCTGGTCCATCATCATCTCCATCAGGCCCTTCATCACCATCCAGTCCGTCTGGTCCATCATCATCTCCATCAGGCCCTTCATCACCATCTAGTCCGTCTGGTCCATCATCTAGTCCGTCTGGTCCATCATCCAGTCCGTCTGGTCCATCATCCAGTCCGTCTGGTCCATCCTCATCTCCATCAGGCCCATCTAGTCCCTCTGGTCCATCATCCAGTCCGTCTGGTCCATCATCATCTCCATCAGGCCCATCTAGTCCGTCTGGTCCATCATCATCTCCATCAGGTCCATCTAGTCCGTCTGGTCCATCATCTAGTCCGTCTGGTCCATCTTCTAGTCCGTCTGGTCCATCATCTAGTCCGTCTGGTCCATCTTCTAGTCCGTCTGGTCCATCATCCAGTCCGTCTGGTCCATCATCATCTCCATCAGGCCCATCCAGTCCGTCTGGTCCATCATCATCTCCATCAGGCCCATCATCACCATCCAGTCCGTCTGGTCCATCATCACCATCCAGTCCGTCTGGTCCATCATCACCATCTAGTCCATCTGGTCCATCATCATCTCCATCAGGCCCATCTAGTCCGTCTGGTCCATCATCTAGTTCGTCTGGTCCATCATCTAGTTCGTCTGGTCCATCATCCAGTCCGTCTGGTCCATCATCATCTCCATCAGGCCCATCTAGTCCCTCTGGTCCATCATCCAGTCCGTCTGGTCCATCATCATCTCCATCAGGCCCTTCATCACCATCTAGTCCGTCTGGTCCATCATCATCTCCATCAGGTCCATCTAGTCCGTCTGGTCCATCATCTAGTCCGTCTGGTCCATCTTCTAGTCCGTCTGGTCCATCATCTAGTCCATCTGGTCCATCATCATCTCCATCAGGCCCATCTAGTCCCTCTGGTCCATCATCCAGTCCGTCTGGTCCATCATCATCTCCATCAGGCCCATCATCACCATCCAGTCCGTCTGGTCCATCATCCAGTCCATCTGGTCCATCATCACCATCTAGTCCATCTGGTCCATCATCATCTCCATCAGGCCCATCTAGTCCGTCTGGTCCATCATCTAGTCCGTCTGGTCCATCATCTAGTCCGTCTGGTCCATCATCCAGTCCGTCTGGTCCATCATCCAGTCCGTCTGGTCCATCATCATCTCCATCAGGCCCATCTAGTCCCTCTGGTCCATCATCCAGTCCGTCTGGTCCATCATCAACTCCATCAGGCCCATCATCACCATCCAGTCCGTCTGGTCCATCATCATCTCCATCAGGCCCTTCATCACCATCTAGTCCGTCTGGTCCATCATCATCTCCATCAGGTCCATCTAGTCCGTCTGGTCCATCATCATCTCCATCAAGCCCATCTAGTCCGTCTGGTCCATCATCTAGTCCGTCTGGTCCATCATCCAGTCCGTCTGGTCCATCATCCAGTCCGTCTGGTCCATCATCCAGTCCGTCTGGTCCATCATCATCTCCATCAGGCCCATCAAGTCCCTCTGGTCCATCATCATCTCCATCTGGCCCATCATCACCATCAAGTCCGTCTAGTCCATCATCACCATCCAGTCCATCATCGCCATCAAGCCCATCTTCACCTTCAACAACTGTTTGTACCAAAACTCCATCTGCCCCATCATCTCCATCCGAACCATCAAGTCCATCATCTCCATCAAGTTCATCATCACCGTCCAGTCCGTCTGGTCCATCATCTCCATCAAGTCCGTCTAGTCCATCATCATCTCCATCAGGCCCATCTAGTCCCTCTGGTCCATCATCCAGTCCGTCTGGTCCATCATCATCTCCATCAGGCCCATCTAGTCCGTCTGGTCCATCATCTAGTCCTTCTGGTCCATCAACTAGTCCGTCTGGGCCATCATCATCTCCATCAGGCCCATCTAGTCCGTCTGGTCCATCATCATCTCCATCGGGCCCATCATCACCATCCAGTCCATCTGGTCCATCATCTCCATCAAGTCCATCATCACCGTCCAGTCCGTCTGGTCCATCATCTCCATCAAGTCCGTCTAGTCCATCATCATCTCCATCAGGCCCATCTAGTCCGTCTGGTCCATCATCTAGTCCGTCTGGTCCATCATCTAGTCCGTCTGGTCCATCATCCAGTCCGTCTGGTCCATCATCCAGTCCGTCTGGTCCATCATCATCTCCATCAGGCCCATCTAGTCCCTCTGGTCCATCATCCAGTCCGTCTGGTCCATCATCAACTCCATCAGGCCCATCATTACCATCCAGTCCGTCTGGTCCATCATCATCTCCATCAGGCCCTTCATCACCATCTAGTCCGTCTGGTCCATCATCATCTCCATCAGGTCCATCTAGTCCGTCTGGTCCATCATCATCTCCATCAGGCCCATCTAGTCCGTCTAGTCCATCATCTAGTCCGTCTGGTCCATCATCTAGTCCGTCTGGTCCATCTTCTAGTCCGTCTGGTCCATCATCCAGTCCGTCTGGTCCATCATCATCTCCATCAGGCCCATCTAGTCCCTCTGGTCCATCATCCAGTCCGTCGGGTCCATCATCATCTCCATCAGGCCCATCATCACCATCCAGTCCGTCTGGTCCATCATCCAGTCCGTCGGGTCCATCATCATCTCCATCAGGCCCGTCATCACCATCCAGTCCGTCTGGTCCATCATCCAGTCCGTCTGGTCCATCATCATCTCCATCAGGCCCTTCATCACCATCTAGTCCGTCTGGTCCATCATCTAGTCCGTCTGGTCCATCATCCAGTCCGTCTGGTCCATCATCCAGTCCGTCTGGTCCATCCTCATCTCCATCAGGCCCATCTAGTCCCTCTGGTCCATCATCCAGTCCGTCTGGTCCATCATCATCTCCATCAGGCCCATCTAGTCCGTCTGGTCCATCATCATCTCCATCAGGTCCATCTAGTCCGTCTGGTCCATCATCATCTCCATCAGGCCCATCTAGTCCCTCTGGTCCATCATCCAGTCCGTCGGGTCCATCATCATCTCCATCAGGCCCATCATCACCATCCAGTCCGTCGGGTCCATCATCATCTCCATCAGGCCCATCATCACCATCCAGTCCGTCTGGTCCATCATCCAGTCCGTCGGGTCCATCATCATCTCCATCAGGCCCGTCATCACCATCCAGTCCGTCTGGTCCGTCATCCAGTCCGTCTGGTCCATCAACATCTCCATCAGGCCCATCATCACCATCCAGTCCGTCTGGTCCATCATCATCTCCATCAGGCCCTTCATCACTATCTAGTCCGTCTGGTCCATCATCTAGTCCGTCTGGTCCATCTTCTAGTCCGTCTGGTCCATCATCTAGTCCGTCTGGTCCATCTTCTAGTCCGTCTGGTCCATCATCCAGTCCGTCTGGTCCATCATCATCTCCATCAGGCCCATCCAGTCCGTCTGGTCCATCATCATCTCCATCAGGCCCATCATCACCATCCAGTCCGTCTGGTCCATCATCACCATCTAGTCCATCTGGTCCATCATCATCTCCATCAGGCCCATCTAGTCCGTCTGGTCCATCATCTAGTTCGTCTGGTCCATCATCTAGTCCGTCTGGTCCATCATCCAGTCCGTCTGGTCCATCATCATCTCCATCAGGCCCATCTAGTCCCTCTGGTCCATCATCCAGTCCGTCTGGTCCATCATCATCTCCATCAGGCCCTTCATCACCATCTAGTCCGTCTGGTCCATCATCATCTCCATCAGGTCCATCTCCATCAGGTCCATCTAGTCCGTCTGGTCCATCATCTAGTCCGTCTGGTCCATCTTCTAGTCCGTCTGGTCCATCATCTAGTCCATCTGGTCCATCATCATCTCCATCAGGCCCATCTAGTCCCTCTGGTCCATCATCCAGTCCGTCTGGTCCATCATCATCTCCATCAGGCCCATCATCACCATCCAGTCCGTCTGGTCCATCATCCAGTCCATCTGGTCCATCATCACCATCTAGTCCATCTGGTCCATCATCATCTCCATCAGGCCCATCTAGTCCGTCTGGTCCATCATCTAGTCCGTCTGGTCCATCATCTAGTCCGTCTGGTCCATCATCCAGTCCGTCTGGTCCATCATCCAGTCCGTCTGGCCCATCATCACCATCCAGTCCGTCTGGTCCATCATCATCTCCATCAGGCCCTTCATCACCATCTAGTCCGTCTGGTCCATCATCATCTCCATCAGGTCCATCTAGTCCGTCTGGTCCATCATCATCTCCATCAGGCCCATCTAGTCCGTCTGGTCCATCATCTAGTCCGTCTGGTCCATCATCTAGTCCGTCTGGTCCATCATCCAGTCCGTCTGGTCCATCATCATCTCCATCAGGCCCATCTAGTCCCTCTGGTCCATCATCCAGTCCGTCTGGTCCATCATCAACTCCATCAGGCCCATCATCACCATCCAGTCCGTCTGGTCCATCATCATCTCCATCAGGCCCTTCATCACCATCTAGTCCGTCTGGTCCATCATCATCTCCATCAGGTCCATCTAGTCCGTCTGGTCCATCATCATCTCCATCAGGCCCATCTAGTCCGTCTGGTCCATCATCTAGTCCGTCTGGTCCATCATCCAGTCCGTCTGGTCCATCATCCAGTCCGTCTGGTCCATCATCATCTCCATCAGGCCCATCAAGTCCCTCTGGTCCATCATCATCTCCATCTGGCCCATCATCACCATCAAGTCCGTCTAGTCCATCATCACCATCCAGTCCATCATCGCCATCAAGCCCATCTTCACCTTCAACTGTTTGTACCAAAACTCCATCTGCCCCATCATCTCCATCCGAACCATCAAGTCCATCATCTCCATCAAGTTCATCATCACCGTCCAGTCCGTCTGGTCCATCATCTCCATCAAGTCCGTCTAGTCCATCATCATCTCCATCAGGCCCATCTAGTCCCTCTGGTCCATCATCCAGTCCGTCTGGTCCATCATCATCTCCATCAGGCCCATCTAGTCCGTCTGGTCCATCATCTAGTCCTTCTGGTCCATCAACTAGTCCGTCTGGGCCATCATCATCTCCATCAGGCCCATCTAGTCCGTCTGGTCCATCATCATCTCCATCGGGCCCATCATCACCATCCAGTCCATCATCTCCATCAAGTCCATCATCACCGTCCAGTCCGTCTGGTCCATCATCTCCATCAAGTCCGTCTAGTCCATCATCATCTCCATCAGGCCCATCTAGTCCGTCTGGTCCATCATCTAGTCCGTCTGGTCCATCATCTAGTCCGTCTGGTCCATCATCCAGTCCGTCTGGTCCATCATCCAGTCCGTCTGGTCCATCATCATCTCCATCAGGCCCATCTAGTCCCTCTGGTCCATCATCCAGTCCGTCTGGTCCATCATCAACTCCATCAGGCCCATCATCACCATCCAGTCCGTCTGGTCCATCATCATCTCCATCAGGCCCTTCATCACCATCTAGTCCGTCTGGTCCATCATCATCTCCATCAGGTCCATCTAGTCCGTCTGGTCCATCATCATCTCCATCAGGCCCATCTAGTCCGTCTAGTCCATCATCTAGTCCGTCTGGTCCATCATCTAGTCCGTCTGGTCCATCTTCTAGTCCGTCTGGTCCATCATCCAGTCCGTCTGGTCCATCATCATCTCCATCAGGCCCATCTAGTCCCTCTGGTCCATCATCCAGTCCGTCGGGTCCATCATCATCTCCATCAGGCCCATCATCACCATCCAGTCCGTCTGGTCCATCATCCAGTCCGTCGGGTCCATCATCATCTCCATCAGGCCCGTCATCACCATCCAGTCCGTCTGGTCCATCATCCAGTCCGTCTGGTCCATCATCATCTCCATCAGGCCCTTCATCACCATCTAGTCCGTCTGGTCCATCATCCAGTCCGTCTGGTCCATCATCATCTCCATCAGGCCCATCATCACCATCCAGTCCGTCTGGTCCATCATCCAGTCCGTCTGGTCCATCATCTAGTCCGTCTGGTCCATCATCCAGTCCGTCTGGTCCATCATCCAGTCCGTCTGGTCCATCATCCAGTCCGTCTGGTCCATCATCATCTCCATCAGGCCCATCAAGTCCCTCTGGTCCATCATCATCTCCATCTGGCCCATCATCACCATCAAGTCCGTCTAGTCCATCATCACCATCCAGTCCATCATCGCCATCAAGCCCATCTTCACCTTCAACAACTGTTTGTACCAAAACTCCATCTGCCCCATCATCTCCATCCGAACCATCAAGTCCATCATCTCCATCAAGTCCATCATCACCGTCCAGTCCGTCTGGTCCATCATCTCCATCAAGTCCGTCTAGTCCATCATCATCTCCATCAGGCCCATCATCACAATCTAGTCCGTCTGGTCCCTCATCCAGTCCGTCTGGTCCATCATCCAGTCCATCTGGTCCATCATCATCTCCATCAGGCCCATCTAGTCCGTCTGGTCCATCATCTAGTCCGTCTGGTCCATCATCCAGTCCGTCTAGTCCATCATCCAGTCCGTCTGGTCCATCATCATCTCCATCAGGCCCATCTAGTCCCTCTGGTCCATCATCCAGTCCGTCTGGTCCATCATCATCTCCATCAGGCCCATCTAGTCCGTCTGGTCCATCATCATCTGCATCAGGCCCTTCATCACCATCTAGTCCGTCTGGTCCATCATCATCTCCATCAGGCCCATCTAGTCCCTCTGGTCCATCATCCAGTCTGTCTGGTCCATCATCATCTCCATCAGGCCCATCATCACCATCCAGTCCGTCTGGTCCATCATCATCTCCATCAGGCCCTTCATCACCATCTAGTCCGTCTGGTCCATCATCCAGTCCATCTGGTCCATCATCATCTCCATCAGGCCCATCTAGTCCCTCTGGTCCATCATCATCTCCATCAGGCCCATCTAGTCCGTCGGGTCCATCATCCAGTCCATCTGGTCCATCATCATCTCCATCAGGCCCATCTAGTCCCTCTGGTCCATCATCCAGTCCGTCTGGTCCATCATCATCTCCATCAGGCCCATCATCACCATCCAGTCCGTCTGGTCCATCATCCAGTCCGTCTGGTCCATCATCCAGTCCGTCTGGTCCATCATCCAGTCCGTCTGGTCCATCATCATCTCCATCAGGCCCTTCATCACCATCTAGTCCGTCTGGTCCATCATCATCTCCATCAGGCCCATCTAGTCCGTCTGGTCCATCATCCAGTCCATCTGGTCCATCATCCAGTCCGTCTGGTCCATCATCATCTCCATCAGGCCCATCTAGTCCCTCTGGTCCATCATCTAGTCCGTCTGGTCCATCATCATCTCCATCAGGCCCATCATCACCATCCAGTCCGTCTGGTCCATCATCCAGTCCGTCTGGTCCATCATCATCTCCATCAGGCCCTTCATCACCATCAAGTCCGTCTGGTTCATCATCATCTCCATCAGGCTCATCTAGTCCGTCTGGTCCATCATCTAGTCCGTCTGGTCCATCATCATCTCCATCAGGCCCATCTAGTCCATCATCATCATCATCCAGTCCATCTGGTCCATCATCATCTCCATCTGGCCCATCATCACCATCAAGTCCGTCTAGTCCATCATCACCATCCAGTCCATCATCGCCATCAAGCCCATCTTCACCTTCAACAACTGTTTGTACCAAAACTCCATCTGCCCCATCATCTCCATCCGAACCATCATCTCCATCAAGTCCATCATCACCGTCCAGTCCGTCTGGTCCATCATCTCCATCAAGTCCGTCTAGTCCATCATCACCATCCAGTCCGTCTGGTCCATCATCATCTCCATCAGGCCCATCTAGTCCCTCTGGTCCATCATCCAGTCCGTCTGGTCCATCATCATCTCCATCAGGCCCATCTAGTCCGTCTGGTCCATCATCTAGTCCGTCTGGTCCATCAACTAGTCCGTCTGGGCCATCATCATCTCCATCAGGCCCATCTAGTCCGTCTGGTCCATCATCCAGTCCATCTGGTCCATCATCACCATCTAGTCCGTCTGGTCCATCATCCAGTCCGTCTGGTCCATCATCCAGTCCGTCTGGTCCATCATCATCTCCATCAGGCCCATCTAGTCCCTCTGGTCCATCATCCAGTCCGTCTGGTCCATCATCATCTCCATCAGGCCCATCATCACCATCCAGTCCGTCTGGTCCATCATCCAGTCCGTCTGGTCCATCATCATCTGCATCAGGCCCTTCATCACCATCTAGTCCGTCTGGTCCATCATCCAGTCCGTCTGGTCCATCATCCAGTCCGTCTGGTCCATCATCATCTCCATCAGGCCCATCCAGTCCATCTGGTCCATCATCATCACCATCAGGCCCATCTAGTCCGTCTGGTCCATCATCTAGTCCGTCTGGTCCTTCATCCAGTCCGTCTGGTCCATCATCATCTCCATCAGGCCCATCATCACCGTCTAGTCCGTCTGGTCCCTCATCCAGTCCGTCTGGTCCATCATCATCTCCATCAGGCCCATCATCACCATCTAGTCCGTCTGGTCCATCATCATCTCCATCAGGCCCATCTAGTCCGTCTGGTCCCTCATCTAGTCCGTCTGGTCCATCTACTAGTCCGTCTGGGCCATCATCATCTCCATCAGGCCCATCTAGTCCGTCTGGTCCATCATCATCTCCATCGGGCCCATCATCACCATCCAGTCCATCTGGTCCATCATCATCACCATCAGGCCCATCTAGTCCGTCTGGTCCATCATCTAGTCCGTCTGGTCCATCATCCAGTCCGTCTGGTCCATCATCATCTCCATCAGGCCCATCTAGTCCCTCTGGTCCATCATCCAGTCCGTCTGGTCCATCATCATCTCCATCAGGCCCATCATCACCATCCAGTCCGTCTGGTCCATCATCCAGTCCGTCTGGTCCATCATCATCTGCATCAGGCCCTTCATCACCATCTAGTCCGTCTGGTCCATCATCCAGTCCGTCTGGTCCATCATCCAGTCCGTCTGGTCCATCATCCAGTCCGTCTGGTCCATCATCATCTCCGTCAGGCCCATCCAGTCCATCTGGTCCATCATCATCACCATCAGGCCCATCTAGTCCGTCTGGTCCATCATCTAGTCCGTCTGGTCCATCATCCAGTCCGTCTGGTCCATCATCATCTGCATCAGGCCCTTCATCACCATCTAGTCCGTCTGGTCCATCATCATCTCCATCAGGCCCATCTAGTCCGTCTGGTCCATCATCCAGTCCATCTGGTCCATCATCATCTCCATCAGGCCCATCTAGTCCCTCTGGTCCATCATCCAGTCTGTCTGGTCCATCATCATCTCCATCAGGCCCATCATCACCATCCAGTCCGTCTGGTCCATCATCCAGTCCGTCTGGTCCATCATCATCTCCATCAGGCCCTTCATCACCATCTAGTCCGTCTGGTCCATCATCATCTCCATCAGGCCCATCTAGTCCGTCTGGTCCATCATCCAGTCCATCTGGTCCATCATCACCATCTAGTCCGTCTGGTCCATCATCTAGTCCGTCTGGTCCATCAACTAGTCCGTCTGGTCCATCATCTAGTCCGTCTGGTCCATCATCCAGTCCATCTGGTCCATCATCATCTCCATCAGGCCCATCTAGTCCGTCTGGTCCATCATCACCATCCAGTCCGTCTGGTCCATCATCATCTCCATCAGGCCCATCATCACCATCTAGTCCGTCTGGTCCATCATCCAGTCCGTCTGGACCATCATCTAGTCCGTCTGGTCCATCATCCAGTCCATCTGGTCCATCATCATCTCCATCCGGCCCATCTAGTCCGTCTGGTCCATCATCCAGTCCGTCATCTAGTCCGTCTGGTCCATCATCCAGTCCATCTGGTCCATCATCTCCATCAGGCCCATCATCACCATCTAGTCCGTCTGGTCCATCATCATCTTCATCCAGTCCATCTGGTCCATCATCATCTCCATCTGGTCCGTCTGGTCCATCATCATTATCCAGTCCATCATCTCCATCAGGCCCATCATCACCATCTAGTCCGTCTAGTCCTTCATCACCACCTAGCTCTTCACCATCATCCAGCAGTAGTTCGGTTTCAACAACGACTGTGACAGATTACGATTCATCTACTATTACTGAAATTCACTCAACCACTCCATGTGAAAGTACTGATGATCAAGGTACTTCTGTAAGTGATTTTACTGGTGAAACTCAATCTGATGGCCCAACAACAGAGTGCAACTATTGCGAGGGCGCTCATAACAAGGATTATGGCGATAACGGTGAAAACTCTGAAGAAGGCGATAGTTCTGAATCTAGTGATCATAACTCAAACTACATGTACTAAAATATGTATACAACCATTCAGATTCTAATCCATTTCCGCATATCATTATTGTTTTTGGTACACTGCACATTGGAGAAAAGGTTTTCTTCAGTGTGTTTAAAGTTTACCAATCCTAGATAATAAGAAGAAAACATTGTATTATTGCTAAATGGTTTTTACTCACTGCTGACACAAATCTCTCCCATTAACCCAACATAGAAAACTATCATTATAATGTTGTGTTATAAAGAATATAATCAATGTAATAAAAATATGATTACTGCATGTAAAATTTTCATCAATCCTTATTGCCTTTTCATCAAACTCTCATATTTATTACAAAAAAATTCATATATTTTGAACTGGCTCACCAACCACTTCTACTCACAATATAGTTTATTCTATATGCACCTACACAATATTACACTTTTTTTTTATCAACATATACCTACCTATATTTAAAATCAACATGATTAGATTAAGATAATGAAAATGAGAGTAACTTTAGAACACCTATATTAATGCCATTTTATATTAAAAAACAAACAGAATTGAATGCTCAAGAAATCGAATGTGATATGTAGGTATTTAAAGTGACAATAACGCAAAATTTGTGAGGACGAAATAAAATAAAAAAATATCTAAGTATATTTATTTATGAATATTAAATTTTCTTATTTCTATACTTTTTTGTTTAGTAATTACATATGGGTTGAATTATCTATGCGAGAGACGTGATTATGTTTGTTTTGTATGACGTTGCTGAAGTAGACAGTAGTAGTAGTTTGGATGTAAAACTGTTGGAATATTATTATTGCTTACCTATTTGTATTTTATATATGTCTTTCATCTGTTGTGTAGAACAAAAGGTTTCTTGTACCTTACAGCATACACCACGGACCGCATAAGTTGCTTCGCCCCATCCTCATCATATTGTTATATGATTAGGTATATGTCAATATGAATGTATATTTTTCGAGAGAGTGGAAGAAGGCATACATTATACAACTTTCAAAGAAAGCTATATCATCATGTTGTCAATTTTCGTTCAATCTCAATTCTACCCTTTTTTCCAAGGTTATAGAAAGGCTTGCCTATATTAGATATTTTCATCTCTCAAAATAATTTCCCTAATAATTTCCAATCAGGCTTTCGCAAGGGTCATAGTACCACAACTGCTCAAATTAAGATTTCAGATGATATTAGACTTGCCATGGACAATCGGCAGCTCACATTACTTTTTAGCATAGCATTTTTTTTAATTTTTTTATTTAAGCCTTTATTCCAGACTTGGAGGTGGGATGTGCAGACCTCTCAAGTCCATATCAAATACATATGTTATATTATAATATATATATATAAAAATACAGATTATTAGAAGAGGGAAAATACTGTGGACTTTGAATTGTTGATTGTGGCACTAGGAAGCCTAAATGTTTCACACTCATGCACCCTTAGGATTGAATCTTACCTGAAGGGACATTTTCAGTATGTTCAACTGCCTGGTGGTGCCGTCTCTGAAAGGGCAGAACTTAGGTCAGGTACACCTCAGGGCGGAATACTAACCTATCCTCTTCTCAGTTTTCATGAGCCCTTAACTGTCAAAATAAATTTGTACAGAAGCATGTATACAAGATTCAAAAGCAACACTCAAAGTGCGAGAAGATATCTTTAATACTCTAACAGTTGAGACGGGTTTTATGACAAATGAAGCTGTCATAAAACCCGATGACAGCTTCATTTGCAAGTATTATTCTGAGATACCTAGCACGGGTATCGCATGCTGGATACTTCCAAGTGCAGTTAGATAGAATTGTATCTATCTAAAACTATTTTAGGTATGATTCCAGAGACATCTATTTTTATTTCATTATCATTTTTTGGTTCTGTATCATTGCTATTAGATATATGTAATAAGATAGACACTGTTTACGTCCACATTACTGCACTCTCGTCACTATTACATGCACAAATATCCCCTTTCTAAATTCTTTGTGTTCCATCTAACCCTTAGCATAGACTATATAATGTAAGTAAGTTTGTTTTATTACTTAATTTTAAGTAACTCGTACCCCGAAGACACCGTAAGGCGAAGGGCTCGGTAATCAGTGCATAATTATTACCTACATAATTAAACATACAATCATAGTGAAAATTACAACAGTATTTTATTTTATATACATTTTAAAACAAATAATATAAAGACTGAGATCCTTCTTGACAATAAAACTATCATAATATATAAAACAATAATAACTAATTACATATATAATATATAGGTAAAATATTGCACACACATACACACGTAGTAAAACTACATTTTTGTATTTAAAACATTTTCACAAATATCTATTCCTTCAGGCCGTATCCCTCACAAGGTAGGCAGAAAGGATAAATTCCTTAAATTTATTGCATCTATTTGATATTAATTGAATGGTACGTGAAAAGAGAAACAAGTAAAGGGGTATTCTAGTGATTTTTCAAAGGCTGATAGCATCACCGGTACTAGCTCAGCTGTAAAGTAACTGGAAAACTATTTTTTGCTTCAAACTTTTCTCCACCAAGGACTTTTATCATATCTCTCAACTTTCTAGAATATAACTGTAAGTTGTATTGCATTTTCATATTGGATCAATGAAGTTATAAATTATTGTTTAAGTTTTTTAGATTTTAATCTGATCAACGGGAAGAGGTTGCCTAGCAACAAATCCACCCTTTGGTTAGAATCAGTAACATTTTCCTCTTATATATTTGATGAATAAAGATTTATTTATTTATTATTGATAGTGCCCTGGCCTGTTTATTGATGTTCATCTGTACTGTCTTCTTGTTCATAGCACATTTCTCCTTCCTCCATATCATCACTCAAGGACTCCTCATTATTACTCAGATCTGGTGTGTTATCTTCATTCTCTTGTTTAATCGTCATAATAGTTTCCCCTTTAGCGGCATGCCTCTTTAGATGCCTTTGCAAACCGTAACCTCTTGTATATACTTTGTTGCATATGGGACACATATTTTCACCTTTCTCCGTGTGAACAACTTTGTGTGAGTTTAAATTACTGCCTGAAGCAAAACACTTGCCACATTCCTAGACAAAATAAATTAAATATTAATGTGTTTATATATCCTTTCTCTCTCTCTCTCATTTTTATTTAATTATAACTCTTTTTAAATTAATTTTTCAAATCATCTTTTATCTCCACGATTCAGTGATTAAGGTGGTTTATTAACAAGTACCCATGGCCCTTTTTAACATAGGAGACAGAAATGCCCATGCAATTAATCGTTGAAATTTTTGTTTAAAAGGTCGATTTTAATTTTGAGTGGAATTTCAGTTTTAGTAGGAATTTTTTAAAGTAACTAAAGGAATCAATATATTATTTAAATTATCATGCAATGTAAATAATATTGAAGGAAACACGAATATAAACTTTCTAAAATAGCCATATTGTCGCTCGGCGTTCAATACTGCAAATGTTAAAATGCAACAAGATTTTACAGTAGGCCCAATAAATTGAATTAAAGTTACGGCGTCACCCGAATGTATATTCACAGTTTTGTTCCATACGATATTCTAGCAGTTCGGACAATTTAATTTAATTTAATTTATTTTATTTAACATAACAATTAATACAGATATAACAATACATAGATTATTTGATGAAAACATAAATCTAAACAATATTTGGTGAATGTTTTGTATACACAATACGTATTTTAACATTCTGTACCAATATCTTAAAAAAAACTATTTCACCTACATTGTGGAATTTGTGATATTGATTGCAGAGTGACAATATCTTAAAAAAAACTGTTTCACCTACATTGTGAAATTTGTGATATTGACTGCAGAGTGACAATATCTTAAAATGACTTTTTGGCTTACGAGGTCTTGTGCAAGCTACAGCATTAATATTGACAATTTTAATAGTAATATTTTATTTAAATTATAAGTTAGTAATCTGTTGGACTTTTTCATCTATTTTTTTATACATTGTTACCATTTTTTAATTTCGTGTCAACTGTTATTACACTGGAAAACAAATTATATCTATTTAACAAATGCAATCAATTAATACAAGTAAGAAATAGAATTATCCAACTGACATATTCTATGTATAATTATTTTAGTACCTACAAAAAGATATACATATCAAACTTATAAACTCAACTTAAATAAAGTAAAATAAAACAAAATAAAGTAAGAGTAAAACTAGCATATATCACTAACAGTCCACACATACATTCAAAATAAAATGCTACACTGGATTTCATACAAAAAGATGATAGAAGAATAAAAATACATTAATTTATGACATTATTTACATGGAGATATTAAATGTATGACAAAAATTATACTTACTTTGCATTTGAATGGCTTTTCCCCTAAGTGTCTGTTCCGATGGACTTCAAGTGCATGTGGTCTCTGAAATGTTTGATCGCAGAATGAGCAAGCGTACGGTCTCTCTTGCGTGTGTTTGCGGACGTGTAATGTCAAATGATGTGATGTGATGAAACTGCGACTGCAATACTCACAACTGAAATTAAAAGTATATAAATAAAACATAATTGTAATTACTGTTCAACATTTAAAACTGTCTCTTTTTCTGGAGTCTGTGTTATAGTAAGTTTTATATCTTGTTTTTGTGTGATACCTCTGCACAGGACTTGTCTTCATGAGGTATAATACCTATTTATATGTATTTTTAGTCATAATGTATGTACATATTAATTGACTTTTTGTGTTGTGTAAACTGTATGTATGTATATAAATAAATAAAATAAATAAAAAATAAATAGTTAGACTAGAATAAATATTTGAGGCCGTTTGTATGTATGTATGTATGTTCATTACGTATGAGGGAAATGTAGAAAACTATTTTCATTTATAATCTCCATCATTGGCATCCCACAAAGGCTTTCAGTAATTATTATGTTCTCAAATAAACTTACATATTATGCAAAAAAAAAAATTGGTGGTAGAAATAAACACAGGGTATATTTATCTCTTTTTCTATCCTATTACAGAATTGGATAATAATAATAGTCTATTCTATCTATCTATTTATTCCCTCACGCCGTATCCCAAGTGGGGTAGGTAGAGAGAACGGAACGTCAATTAGATCTGTCCTTACATACTTCTTTCGCCTCCTCCACAGTCATACAATTTTTCATGCACGCACGTCGATTTCTCTTACTCAAAACACGGCCGTCCTTGAGAATTTGATCTACATGTTCAAGCCATGTAGTTCTTGGATGCCCGCGCTTCCTCACACCCCTTCTTTCAGCTAAGTATATCCTCTTTGTCATTCTTTCCTCTTCCATTTGTTCCACATGACCAATTGATAATAGTGTAATGAGTCTTATAGATTGAACAAAATGATGAACAATTGGTGAGCTTATTACCCGGAAATAACCAAATCATCAACTGCATATAATAAATACAAAAGCTATCCTCTTTGTGTCAATAAAATTTAAGACATTCAGAATTGGTGGTATAACTCAGTGGTAAATTGAAGATGTCAATAATAACTCTGTCTATCTCAAACGTGATGTTTTACATATATCTGCCTTTTACAGGGCACTCAAAAATTTGCAAAAATGAATGGGAGGCCTATTTCATTCACAGGGTATCTATTCTAAATGGATTGCCCTTCTGTGTGTAGACAGAGAGGTATCAGCCATCATAATGCACAGAAAACAAATATTCAATCAAGAATAATTAGGTAGGTTACTCTGCATGGTCTCTTAGTCCGGAATCGTATCTGGTATCTTGAAAATGTTAAATTCACATTATTCTAAATAGCCGACTGTCTACGACCATCAACAGTACCAAATATTGTAACAAAATGATAGGTGCCTACCCGATAGGCTTATGAGTCAAATAATTGGTTATTTTTCCAATATATTAATTTTTAATATATTTTCCAATATCCTATTAATTTAAAAAATTTGAAGACCCTAAGTTTGATTGTTAACTAAGAAAGAGACTGCAATATTTTTATAGATATTAAGACTGCATTGAAAGAATAACCTTTTTAATTTAACAACATAAAAGACACTTACGTGAAAGGTTTAATTCCTAGATGTTTTCGTGTGTGCACTGTGAGCGCATAAGATTGTGTAAAGCTCTGTCCACATATATTGCACACGTATGGTTTCTCACCTGTATGCTGTCTCATGTGAACCTTCAAATCACCTGGCCGCGAAAAGAGATAGCCACAAACTGAACAAGGATTTTTATTTTTACCTTCATGTGAGAGTTTATGATCTCTTAATCTTGTAGCATCAATAAAACTCTCATTACAAATATCACAAATATACGGACGCTCACCACTGTGTGTTCTTTCATGAATTTTCAAATAATATTTTCTTGTAAACGCTTTATCACAAGTCATACATTGAAATGGTTTCACATCTAAATGTGTCAATTTATGCCTTTTCATTTGCTGTAAATTTGAAAGAGTTTTAAAACATATGTCACATGTACTACGATGTTTCTCTTTATGTTTGTTAGATTTCACATTATTGTTTTTCACTTTCATATTTACTTCATCTGATTCTGTTGTTGTATTTTGTGAGACATCATCCTCTATTCTATAATCTTTACTATCACAAGTTTCAACCCATTCTTGTTTAACATCTTCCAAAATATGATTAACATTAAAATTAATTTCATTTATTGCACTATCACCCTCACAATTATACTTCACATTTTTTAATGAATCAGAATTTTCTTCATCTTTCAAATGCTCTGTAGATTTGCTCAAAAGCTTCTTGTCTGTATTATTTATCCATTTTTTATTAAATATTTTATAAGTTATACTTTTTATAGCTGGACTGCTCTGTAGTGGTTCTGAATCACTATTTGTAAATTCCTCAGCTTCCATTTTCGATTATTTCTAAAAAAATATATGCAAAATACATGAAGGAATTAGGGTAATTCATTGCTATAAAATAAATTTATATATTGAATAATTACAACAGAAAATAGTGATTTATTTCCTGGACATTTTTATAACTGAAATACACATGGAAAGATAAATACACATAATTTACTGCATTTCCCAAAAAATTACATTTAGTTGCAAACACTGTAGAAGAACCATTGCCTTTCTATATAACAAAATGTTTATTTTCAGTGCCTTATGTTCTCCTCCTCCAAGATCTCAATAAGATTTATTAAGCTATCATTTTACTATACATTTAAAGGAATTTCATCCACAAGTTTTATGACAAAATATATAATTGACATATCCTAAATATTTTTGATTGGTAGAATAACATAAAAGACAAAACAATATGAAAATGTTAATATTTCACAGTACTTTGAGATAAATTTTGCCTAAAATTTGGTAAGTTTAGTATTGTTATTACAGTGATTGTATGTTATCGGCAGCAAGGCGACAACGGATGCAATTTAAGACACTGAGGGCAAATGCTACGAATAATATAATAAATATATATTGTACCCTATTCTTATTTATTGAATCCAAATAACAAAACTAAAGTCCAATCCATCGCGAGAAGACTTCCAAAGACTTCATCAGCTGTCAAAAAAAACATAGACAATTAGACATAGACAACATTTCTATTTTCTATTCTTCTTATCCTCCGTCATCGCTAGTGATCACTATTAATTGATGAAACGCCTGTTCACACCTTTTCATCTTGGAGGATCATCCAGAGTGATCACTGAAAGTGAACAATGTGAACGCCCTTTTAAGGGCACGAGCATACGATGCATTTAACGGCTATGGCACGAGGCACGAGTAATGTAGTAAATTATCAATTAAAAAATATGTGATATAATAAAAATGACAAAGATTAGTAAAATCAGTAGATTATATTTATTTGAAAATATAAGGGTGTTGTTAAATTGTTGTAATAGCGAATTGAATAATATGTAGATAAAGCAAATAACTTTTTTTTAAAAATCACAATAAACTATGTGGTCGTTCACATTTGTTCACTTGTGATCACTCCGGATGATCCTCCAAGATGAATAGGTGTGAACGGGCGTTTCATCAATAGTGATCACTAGCGATGACGGAGGAAAGAGATCTTCACTCGTCATAATTTCGATGAAAGGTCCTTTCACTGAAACGACCATAAACAAATTTTATCTATGAATTTGTATTGAAAGTCAGAATCGTGTACAAAATTTCATGTTGTCGAGAATTATAGTAACGTGTTTTAATTTTTAATAAATGTTATTTTTCATTTTTTATTTATTTAATATTTTTTTGCGTAAATTTTATTTATTTATTTATTTGTTTATCATCCCTAGGTCCAACAGGACACTTGGAATCGTCAGTCAAAATAACAATTAGTACATGTACATATCAAAAGCATAACATTTTTCAGAGAGACGTCAGAGAACAATAATTGGTAAAATTTATTTCAAAATCAATGCTGATCACAGTGTAAATGGCTCCGAACAGCATTTCGTCAATTTATCTAAATAAAACAAATAATATAACATTGGCAGAACAGTATGATGAATAGGTGGAATCGAATGCTGTAGGCTTGTGTAGTACATGTACTAGGTACTATTTGGAACTAATTCCCAGTACTGTACTAGAATGAACTATTCCGTATCTTATTCGCTCTTAGTTCTTGTTCATTCATTCCCAATCGGACAGAACTAAAGTAATGCCAGTGACCAGTGACGTTCGGCATCTTCGCTCGGCGCCACTCGGTTTATGTCGGAACTTTAAACGAGTGGGAGTGAGATAGTTGATGTGATGATTCTATAAAGGATATAGTGCCTTCTCTTTTGCTTCTTATTAGTTCAGTACATTCTAGTAGGCTTCTTATTGCTTCTTATTAGTTCAGTACATTCTAGTAGGTAGTATTCTAATACAGAGTGGTAGATAGATAGATTGGTGTTAGACCTTTTTAGTGTTTTGTTTTGCTATGAACATTGAAAATGGCGCCAATAAGGACGAAAAAGTATCATTACATAATAACTTATATAACGGTGTTGTAAGTTAGTAGACTTACTTAGTTAAAATATTATCCCTTATGAACGTCTCATAAACATATAAAATAATAATGTAGTAGGTACCTACTGTCGATAGCAAAATTATTAAAATTTATTGAAATGAAAATCCAATGCCTTCAAATTATGAAGGAAAATAAAATATTCTCTGAATTTTCTCTTTGTTAGTTACTAAGTATTGATTTTCATAATCACAAAATTACATAAATGTGCATTTCCTATGTATGTACTCTGTATGCATCCTAAATTCTTATTAGAACATGTACTAATTAGTATAATATGCATCCTGTATTCTTATTAGTACATGTACTACATTCATGACTGAATAATTTTGACATGGAAATATTCAGTGAACTAATAGTACTAGAAGAGCGTACTAGTTCCGTAGGACAATTGTACTAGATCAGATCGCTCCCAAAAATGACCGAGCAAGAACAAGCCTAGAATGCTGGGCTAAGTGTAAAAGTTTTAGGCCAGCATTCACGTCGATGATTTTTATATGAAATATAATATTATAAATACAGTGAAGCAACCGATACAACCAGAGGAATACGTCAAACTACATACACCATGACTACGGTTGCCACCTTTTTTTTTAAAAAAATAAAGTACATTGGTCATTATAGGTTAGAAAAAAAAGTACGTAGTATCAAAATAAAGTACAATATATTTTTCTTTATTATTTTTTTATTTTTTTTATTTAATGAAAATAATACATTGAATAAGAAATATACACATCTTAGGATAATGAGTCACGCCAAATCTAAAAGATTTTTGTTAAATATAAAAATAAAAACATATTTTTTAATTGCTTTTTTCAGTTTTTATCAAATTAGTATATCGCACAACATCTTTACAGTCTATATTTAAATTTAAGTAAATAGTAATTAATTTTTTTAAACATTTTTTCGGTGTAACACATTCACTATCTATTTGATCTGTTTCACTACCAAAATTACGTTTTCTATAAGACTTAAAATCGTATTCTTAAAGAGGTCGTTTAGCTAAAACTGTGAAATATAAAATTTTCAACAGTTTTGGCAGAAAAACTTTCAAAACTTGATGACGCTGCAAACATTTTGATGTGATAAAATATGAAAACAAATATGTATCAATCCAAACAAAAACAACCAAAAAATGGAAAAATCGTTGCTCGATGTCTTAGATTTTTTTTATACTTTGCCTGTTAATTGCCTGATATGTTGAGATTTTTAAACAAGTGTTACTATTTTTTACTCTCGAAATATTTTTTTTTGACGGCCATTTTTATAACGTGCCGTGGGTGATTTTTAATGAAAATAGATCTTTAGAAAAATTATTGTATCTTTTTTATTTACTAACATATCCAGATAATTCAAAAATATATATTTTAAGTACAAAATTTTCTAGTTTTAAAAATATTTTTAATCATCGGTATCTATCGAAAAAATTACTAAATTTTGCTTCAAATTTACAATTCTAAAATTGTAAATCTATAGTAGTTAAAAAAAAAACTTAATGGGATAAACATATTGAACAATTATGCAAAAAGTTAAATAGTGCAATATATGCCATAAAAAAAATAAAAGACATATGTGGAAAGGACACAGCAAAATCTGTCTACTATTCATATTTTCATTCCATTATGTGTTATGGGATTTTGTGTTGGGGAATGGGCGCAGAATCAGGTAGAGTGTTTATTCTACAAAAAAGGGCACTTCGAACACTACTCGGTATGTATCCTAGAGATTCTTGCAGAACTGCGTTCAAAGAACAGGGTATATTAACAGTTCCATGTGCATTTGCTCTTGAATGCTTGTTGTATGCACATAAAAATATTGACAAAATACCTTTTAACTCTGACTACCATGACTACAACATAAGAACGAAAGAGTTAATACGCCTTCCTGAACACAGGTCTAAAGTGTCCAAGAGTTTTATCTGTGTGAGCGTTCGACTTTATAACAACCTACCAAAAAAATTCAAAACACTGGATATTCTGTCCTTCAGGCGAGAGATTAAAAAGTATCTTGTTGGCAACGCCTTTTATACTATCGAAGAGATATTGGCTATCAAACCGACTGACTCATAATTTATAGCTTACCAGCCTTTATATCATGTGTATGACTCATCGTTGACTTTTGTTCTTGTGATTTATCTGATAAATAATTAAATAAATATTGTACTTTGGACATGACACTAGGGGGACTCTTTACATCCTGCTAGTGTTGAAAAATATATTATAACATAATATTGTTGAGTGTAATGTGTGTCATTCGTCCTTCCTCTCTGTTTCTTGTGTTAAAAAATCAAATATTGTACTAAAGACGTGGTACTAAGGGGACTCTTTACATCCTTCTAGTACTGAAAAATGCATTATTATTATTATTTTTATTCACATTATATAATTATTATTTATGTTCAAATTTATATGTTCGGCAACTTTTTTACACAATTTTCATTGTTTTGTCTCGATTTTGATGCCTTACTACTTTGTATTCTTTCATGTATTCTTTTAATGTTGTTCTTTTTATCCTGTGTAATTATGATGAACCCAAGTGTCCTGTAAGGGGCCTATGGGGAATGATTTACAATAAACAATAAACAATTGAAAAAGTCTCATTTTCGCATCATTATTTCAGAATGAAAACAACAAATATCATCATTTATAAATATTTTTTATTTACAGAGATATTTTATGTCACTATCCTCAGAAGCAATGCAGATGAATTTAAGATAGTCCTTCTTCTTCTATAACTAGTCGAACTTTGCTCCTATGTGAAAAAATGCAAATTTTGAAACCAAATATCTGAAAAGGGACTGAATGTTTTCTTTTGAAAATTATATAAAACATTAACCGTATTCTTATTGATAAGTGGCAGGAATTATATGAGTGATATCGTAGCGGTTTTTGGGATATAGAGTTTTTCCCGCGGGCCGGTTTAGTAAAAATAAATCTATACAAAATCCTTAATATTTTTTTTGTTTGTAACCGTAGCGAAATAATTTAATCAACATTAGATTGAGTAATAAATAGACTATATTTTGGTATATATTGATATTCAATTATATATTTTTATAAATACCAAAAATTTGTCTCAAGGTCATTATATGTTTTTATCAAAAAAGGAGATTTTTACATGAAATTTTTAAATATAAAAAGTAATAATCACAATTGATTTTTTTTCTCTGAATAATTTATTATAGTTAATAAATCACAAAATATATTTTCATGTAGCCAAGTGGTTTTTAAAATAATATGATGTTTTGAAATTTCGAATCGAAAAAGGGGAATCGTGAGCCGTACTGTAGTATTGGTAAATCCAGTTGTTTTTCAGTAATCGGTACTTGAGACATCGTTCTTCAAAACAATTCGTTCTTAACATTCGTTCTCGTTCGTGGAATTTGTCACGCGATTTTCACCTTAGTCTCTTTGAAAATAAAGTATTTTAAAGGCCTTTTTCCCAAAAGACGACACGAAGATTTAAATCCTTAAATCTCGTTTGTGATATATGTCACGCGATTTTAAACCTTAGTCTCTTTGAAAATAGAGTATTCTAATGGTATTTTTCCCAAAACAACTTCACAAAGATTTAAATCTTTGAATCTCGTTTGTTACATTTGACACGCGATATAAAACCTCAATTCCTTTGAAAATAGAATACTCCAATGGCGTTTTTTCCAAAATAATAACACGTAGATTTAAATCCAAGAATCTCGTTCTCAACGTTTGACACGCAATATGAAACCTTAGTATCTTTGGAAATAGAGTATCTTAAGGTTTTTTTTTCCAAAAAAAAAACACACACGAAGATTTAAATCTCGTTCGTGACTTTATTTGCCACGCGATGTTAAACCTTAGTTTCTTTGAAAATATAGTACTTTAATGTAATTTTTCCCAAAAGAACGAAAAAGACCGAACAGATTTGGCATTGAGGATTTAGTTCTTCTAGTTAAGTTGAATAACGAATACATAAAAACGAATACTCAGATTCTGAACAATACTACCGTACTGAGCTTGTATTTTGTATGGAGCAATATGGTCTGGTTGTTTTGAACAGGAATTAGCCATATGTATTATCAACATTAGTTTTTTACTTAACAAAAAAATATGATTATAGCTTCATAGTATTCGTTTATACATAAAAAAGCACATTTCTAAAAATCGAAATCGGGGGTGTGTTTGGCAGACAATGCATGAGAATCCTACGATTTTTCATATACATTTTTTAAATATAACTGAAAGTAAAGGGTCGTTCACATACGTTCACTTTCAGTGATCACTCCGGATGATCCTCCAAGATGAACAAGTGTGAACAGGCGTTTCATCAATAGTGATCACTAGCGATGACGGAGGAAAGAGATTACCACTCGTCATAATTTTGATGAAAGGTCCTTTCACTGAAACGACCATAAACAAGTTTCATCTTATTATTTTGTTTAATTCTCTATGAATTTGTATTGAATGTCAGAATCATGTACAAAATATTATGCAGTCGAGAGCTATATTCATTTATTTTAAGTGCTATTTTTCATTTTTTGAATTTGTTTAATTATTTTTATACGAAAATACGTCAAACTACATACAACATGAGTGAGAAAGTAGACATGGCAGTGAAAGCATAGGATGAACAAATGTGAACAGACGTGTTCACTTTCGATGAACAGGTTTGACCCTGACACTCTGGATGATCATCCAAAGTGAAGCAATGTGAATGCTACTTTAGATAGTTATTAAAAATATTAGTGTAATATTTTTTTATGTTTTTTTTCATGATTATTGACCAATTCAAAAAATATTTTTCTTGATAAAATTTCTCATATTTTGAAACCAAAAATCATATTTTTTGAGTTTTCCCACCAAATTTGTATAAAATTGATTATTACAAAGTTTTGTTAGAGAGCGCTCGTAATGCACTCAAACCGCTTTGCACAAAACAAACAAGAAATTGTGACAATGGCACTGACATTGTTGACATTTGAGGTTATGTTACGTTCAGAAATTGATTAAAACAAGTGCTTTAAGTGATGTGGCGCTGGCGAGTGACGACACCGATTCAGCACCAATTGATAAATTTCGTTTAACGAAGAAATACTTACGACTAAACTTTTCAAAATCCCAAAGAAATCAAATCATGCGAAATAAAGTATTTTCGCGTACTTTATTTTTCTCATAAAGTATAAAGTACGATTACCTGAAATAACGTACAATACTTTATTATAAAGTACGGGTGGCAACCCTAACCATGACCGTGAGTGTTGACACGGCAGTGAAAGCGTAGGATGAACAAGTGTGAACGGACGTGTTCACTTTCAATGAACAGGTTTGACCCTGACACTCTGGATGATCATCCAAAGTGAAGCAATGTGAATGCTACTAAGAAGAATGGTTGGTAAAACGTTGCGGGATAGAGTGAAGAATAAGGGAGAATGAGCGGATGCGAGAAGAGTGTTGTGGATAGAATGCGTGTAAATAAGTTACGATGGTTTGGACATGTTGAGCGAATGCAAGATGAAAGAATGACGAAGAGAATGTGAAAGAGGAGGTGTGAGGAAGCGCGGACGCTCAAGAACCACGTGGCTTGAGCACGTGGATCAAATCCTAAACATATATGAGAAACTGGATGAATGTGGAGGAACCGAAAGAAGTTTGTAAGGATAGATCTATATGGCGTTCCGTTCTCTCTGCCTACCCCTCCTGGGACGTAAAAATGACGTAAAAATACGTAGACTTGGCAACACTGATTACAACACTAAAAATAAATAACCTTTTAATAAAATAATATAGGTACTCTACACGAAGTAACTTATTTGATTGTCGTCGCCGTGGAGTTCGCCGTGTTTATTTTTGTAATTTTGTGTTTATATTTCTTAATAAATTTATATTTGAAGTTAAAATTGCGCGGATTGCCGTCAAGGTCCAGTTAATGGATTATACGTTCGATTTCGTTCTATATACACAATTTAGTAAATAGTTTCCATAAAGTTGAAATTATTTGTAATGTTGAATGGAATCCTTAGAAATAGAACTGAGGAATTAATTAATTAAAAATAGATTGATTAAAGGTGAGTTCCTTTACATACTCGCACCTGTGCATTTGGAATGTTGATGAAATGTAACATAATATTATTCCTCTCGTGTAATCACAGTACTTTTAGTAGTTATATTCGTATATCCAACAACTAGACTATGAAATGTGTGCATTGCAGATATATCGATTCATTATGCAGATATTCTAATTATGTACCGGATAAGGGAAATATTGTCCTATTAAGATTTCTTTTAAATTTTGAAATTTTATAATCAAATTCTATCAAGTATGTGTCTAGAAACAGTTTATTTTCTTGTGAAGCACCTATCCCACGAACACCTGCTTGAAAGTACCTACTTTACAAATATTAGGTAGCTCTGTTTATCTAATTATGTACATGAAAACAGCTTTTCAGATAGAGAATACAAGACATGCTTATAAATCATTTGCTAAATTTTGTAAACGAAATATTCATCTTCATAATACCAAAATATAATTCTATAATTCTATCCTTCATAATGATGGGCATTCTTCCTAACTTTGGCAGGCAAAAAAGTGGGACACTGTTGATATTAATTATTATGTACAACATCAATGTGCATCTCAAGAGAATAGAATTTTTCAACCACATTACATTTCTGTCTTCTATAGCCCTCTTTGAAGTAAAGGTATATTTCAATTGTTTTAGAAGTAAAACAAATCACGTGAGGTCTTCAGACTGTTGAAGGATCTTTAAACAGTGCCAAAGAAACAAATCATCTAACATCTAGAATTTATCATAAGACGGTATTATTTTTTACAGATGGCAGTACAAAGTAGATTGTTGTATGCATTTCGTGGATGGCTTGCATTTGTAGCCTTCATGGATCTGGGCACAGCTGGAAGGTGTTACATAGAGAGACGCTCCTTCCTAGAAGACAACAATACGACTAGCTCTCACCAAGACTATGTAGTTTCCCGTATGCTCGGAATGTATTTATTACTTAAAGCCTTGGCATTGATACACTGTACATTATACATACACTATCCTCCGTAAGTCAAAATACTTTCTTTAATTTTGTAAAATATATGTCGTGAGTTTTTGCACAGTAAATAATGCATATTTAGATCAGGCTACAGTTTTTGTGGGATGTGCCGTGATGGTATAGTAGCAGTAGATCTGGCTAAGTATAAATATATTTTTAATGCTAGTTAATAAACAAACATGATTGTTTTTGCAGTGTGGTGTCCTTGGGTTACTGCTGTCTTGTTCTCACTATTCTTCTTTATACTACAGAGGCTCTGTATTTTCAATCTACCGGACTTACCTTTTACGTCATCTTTCCTTGCATATTAAACGCTCTGACACTAGCAGGTTTGGTCTACATTCCCGGAGCTGTGAATCTTTGGGGACAACATAATGCAATCAACATTGGTAATGGTTCTATGAATACCGTAAGTGATTTCAACATGGATGAGAATCAAGCACTGTTCAGACAGTTAGTCAAACACAGGAAACCAAGACAGAGATGAATGTGTGAGGACATTTTATTGTATCATAATGTGAATAATTCATATTGTGTAAGGTAGTAGTGATTCTCGTTATTATTATTGTTTCTTTCATCTCTGATGTCGCGCTTAGGAATGTAGGGAGTTGTAGTGATTGTTGGAGCATACTTATTATGTATGACATTATAATATGTAGCTCAACATGTAGATATCTAAGGTAATTAAGATGTTTTAATCACCTTTAATAATTTATAATGTCATTTGGTTGTTCCACAGAGGTATTCCTATTTCCTAAAACTTAAGATGTTTTTCCACAGACCGCAGTTTTTTGGGATAGTTTCTCAGATTAGCGATGAGTGCGTTAATACTTTGGGCTCTAGTCTGTATGTTATTGTTTTAAATTATGTGAGCTAGTGCCATTTTTAATTCAACAACAAAACTGTATCCAATCCTAAAAGTCATAGTTCTATAGGACAAAGAGTTTCATCTACATACTCGGACTTTTTTTGTACAAAGAGCCTAATGCAAGCTAGAAGGACCAATTCCACTGTGGAACATATTGAAACAATTGAAACTATTAATTAAAATTTGAAACAAATGAATGAACCATATAGGCAATATGGTTAATTTGCCCATCTGTTACTGAATTAACCATATAGACTGTATGGTCAATTGTAAGGTCCTTTTACTATTAAAGTTTCAATTGTTTTAATTGATTTGTCACTGCACATTAAATGTGGATAGTGTAATTTTCACAAAAAAATATTATAAAAAATAGTTAATTTTGATGAATTTTAAAATGTTTTTAATAGATAATGTCAACATCACAAAAGGCAAATTATTTTAAGTGTGTCAAAATTTGGGGAAACTTACACGGCCTAATTTAAGTGCGCAATGAAAATTGATTAATTAAGGAATTAATTTAACTTTAGTTTTAAAGGGTAAGTTTACTTAATAAATTTTATCTAAGATTTGATACTTTTTGCTCAATATTTGTAGATCACCAATACGTTATTTATTAGCATGTTATATTTTATGACAATTCAGTAAACTTATGTTATATGAGGCATTCAAATTCATTGACAATCAAGTCTGTAAATCTTATATCCGAGATATACAGAGATAAATACAGAGATCGTGGTTAGATGGAAGAAATCACTATAAAGTGATAATCTCGCCACTGCATATTATCACATTTTTTTTCCTTATGTAAACTGATATATTGATTTTGTTATGTAAATGATGATGTGCAAGAAGTATAAAATAAATAAAAATAAAGCAAACGTATTATACTTCATTTAGTATGGAAGACTAGAGCCATAGTTGCCAAGTCTTAAACTTAGGGCTACGTAATAAATAACAAATAGAGTGAGTATTCGCCAATACTCATTTTTAAAGAATTAAACTTGGAAATGGGAAAGATAAAAAAATTTATTTGATGTTGTATGATTCTGAATGCATCATGTGTTTCTTTATTCCGGGAATTTCAATAAAATAAGCTATAATGTTTTAAAGTATGTATAATGTTTTTTTTTCCAAATGTAGAACATTTTTGATACATGAAATCTAGATCTAATTTTTTACAAAATACATGTCTTATTTTTATCATTTTGTTGTCTTCCACTTTACCATTGATTTATATTAAAATATCAATCAGTCTTTTAGTATTTTGGTACAAAAAACTAATCAATCACCATTCTATTTTTTTGAATTTGGAGATAGCATATTTTTTTGTCACCTAATAAATATTTTATTTAAATTTTGTCTTCCCAAAATAATTAATTCAAATATGGCATAGTAAGAATAATTTGAAACAAAATTATTTTAAATAAATGAGAGCTTTAGATGTAAAGCCTCATTGATCCATTTTTCACAAATATTACATTTGTATTCAGGAAAATCGGTTCTAAAAAACTGATTAAACTAAAGAAGCAAGAATATTCCAGTCCATTTTAACCAATCCAAAAGTTTGTTGAAAATTTTCCAATAAGCCAGATTGCACAATTAATTAGCTATTTTAAGGCTTTGTGTCCGACGAAATCATTATTTGAATGAAGTGAGATGCAAATTCACTTTGAATAATTTTTTTGAAAATATACTTGAATGGTGTTCTGAGACGCGGCTGTCCGAAGATTAAATGGCAAGATCATATTAACCAAGTCCTACAGGACGGTCACTTGTTGAGCACGTTGAATAGGTGAGCATGCATGAGGAATTGTATGACTGTGATGGAAGTGAAAGGTGTATACAAGGATAGAAGGAAGTGGTGCTCAATTCTTCCTGCCTACCTCACGAGGGAAGCTGCGTGATGGTATGTATGTATGTAAATTGATCATCTCGCTTAGAGATTTGTTCAAAAATAAATTTTCGTCATTCCCTTGTGACACATTCATAAATTAGACAAATATTATAAAAATAGCAGCAAACACAAATTCTGTGTTTCTGTGGTATGCCCATGTTCCATTCAGAAAGCTTATTTTCCAACGGACTGTGCATGTTCATGCTCTTTTAGAAGTTAATTTTATAGCAATATAGATAAACAAATTTTATAATCACTGTGTCGGTGTTTGGTAGTAGAAGTCCAAATGAAATTAATAAACAAATGTTTTTTCAACTTGAGAGAGATGTTTTTCATCTTTCAAGGACATTATCATTCTTGACAATATCCTTGAAAGATGATTTAAGTCTCAATAAAAACCAAAACAGTGAAAAAAAAAGTGATTTTAATTTCATAGCAAGTTTTCAGTCAATTTAAATCATGTATTAATTTTTTAAATTGTATAGTAATTAATATTTATTGTTTTGCAGTAGGTGCGAAACGATTAAATTAAGCCCGGAAGGTAGAAATTATGAAAAATAGTAAAAAATCACACGTTGCTTAGTAATATGAAGACTGAATTTATTATATTATTAGGTACACTAGAACACTTCAATTATAAATCTTTTATCAATTATATTCTCAAATATGTAGCGAATATGTGCTTTAAAAGTTATTGAATAATATTGGCTCATTGTATTAATATAAAATAATGTATTATAGTACTCACTAATGTGTTTAAACCTTAATTAATAATCATGACTAATCCAGTTATTCTCAGTTAAACATGAACTAATCACAAAAAATTGTTTAATGGTGGAACTAATTGATACAATGCTGAAAAGTTGCCATCAATATAAATTTTGTTAAATTTTTATAAAATAGCTAGAACGCACCAAAAACAATCAACAGCTAGGATTAATTCAACCAGATATAAAGTTGGGATAATGCTGATTTCTTTTCACGAGTGAGGTGTTTCTTAGCTTAACGTGACAGTTGGAATAGTTTTTATTCCATGATTGTGAGTACAGGTGCATAATTTTAAAGAAGTCGATTTGCTTAAGAAACTCACTCTGTTAGATTCTAAAATTTAGTAAGTAATTTTTAATTAATCTCAAAATTAACTGTGAAATAGTGTCATTGAAAAACCCAAAGGATGTATTGAACATATCTATATTATTAAAAATGAGTTTCCCGTGGAGCACCCGGTAAAGAATTGGTCTCCCACTCTTCTGCGTAAGTTTTCGAGTGTCCTGTAAAAGGCAGGTGTTCGAAAAAAATAAGACATTTTACATCTTGAATTCAGCGATGAGGCTTGCCACCCATCCTGAATGTCTTGATTTTATATTGGCACGAAGAGGACAGTTTGCATGTTTCTTACGTGCAGCTGATCTGCTGGCTACCCCACTTGTGGGATATGCCGTGATGGTATAGTATAGTATAGTTGAAATATTGTTACATGCTCGGTATATGAATGAGGTCTGCAGATAGTTGGTCGTGCAAGAAGGTTGTGTAAATATCAATGTGGTTCTAGTCCATCGTGTAGGGCAGTTAAAGTAAAGTCTATTTAATAAGTCAGCAGAGTCGACAATCTTGTTCATAATTTTATATAAAAAATTCACGTCAGTCGCAGTAAGTCTATTTTCTGAAGTCAGTATTTTGTGATATTGGGCAGAAAGACGGTAATTGTCAAATGCAACACGACATCTGTAATTTAGTTATTCGGCACATGATCTTGCATAATATTTGGTATTTGGTCAAATGTATTATATAAATATAGCCATCCGATATCTGTTCTAGTTACAATCATGTAGGTATTGTAATTATTTTATTGTTTTGTTTGTAGCTATGTAGATTTGGTAAGTTCATCACTAGTTATTAATATTTTTTACTAGAATTTGCTATTTCACATATCGTCGATTAAATAGAAAAGTGATATTTCAAAATGAATAAATTTTACAGTACGCGCATTAAAAGTGTTTTATTTTATTAATTAATTTATTTTTATATAATTTCACATTAACATATTGTCGATTAAATATTAATGTGAACATTGTTATGCGAAATTATAGTAAAAAATAATTAATTAATAAAATTAAACACTTTAAATGCGGGTACTGTAAAATTTGTACATTTTGAAATATGTCGCTTTTCTATTAAACCTACGATATTTTTACACAGATATCAATATGATCGTCCAGTTCCAGCTCGTTAACATGTAGAATTGTAGATGGATAGAAATAATATATTAATTCAATTTAACAAAGGCAAATTTCTAAAATATATTGTGTATATTTTAGAAGCGAATATTTGTTTCAAGTTTTGGTAGTAATGCTGTTTTTGCGATGTATCTGGAAATATTTGAATTAAGTGTTGTTCACTTATGGAACTGAGTGATTGATGAGGATATAATATTTAATATTATATCTATCTCTAGTCAATGATAATATCATGTATACATAGTATTATAGTACTTAAGTTAGTTGACAATTATTTTGTCAATATTTGTATTGGAATGAACTTTGTACTCTTTTATTTTAATCATAACGTAATAATTTCAAGATATTTTTGTAACTTTGTTTTTGTATTTTTAATTGTTGATATTTATAAATTGTTCATATCTCTGTCTGTCTATACAATCACGGTATCTTCCACATGTCGTCCCTCTTCTGACTAACACTTTAACACGTATAAGATAGCTCATCTTTTTAATAGAAGTGCATAGTTTTGTTATATATTTTATGTTTATGCGAAACTTTGTCTCAAGACGTCATTTTTCAGTATGGGTTTTAAAGTTTTCAAAATAAAATTGCATTTGGTTGTCACAGCTTCAATACTTAATAACATTGTTATGAAGTGTTGTTCTCACTTAACATTCTTTAAGAATTTGAACAATGTTATGTCAAAATAATGTTGTTTGCTTCAACAAAAAATTTACTTCATATTTTGTCTATGGATACCCATAGACCAAATATAAGAATTATCTCATATGAAAAAATATAATGCGTTTACAACACACAACACAGGAACACAATGAGTGCTACATGACTATGTTCATAAGTCACTTTGTCTGAAATTCTACATAGTGCAGTTTTCCTCTGATATATAGATACCTATAGCATTTTCCATGTGGAGATACTCTGATTGTATAGAGAGGTAGTGTTTAAAAAAATAAATAGTGTTTCTGTTCTTAGCTTAAAAGTGACCAAAATTGATTTATCTATTAAAAAACATAGTTGGAATAGTTTTTTTATTTTAAATTGAATTTTATTTGAAGTATTGTTAAATCCTCCTTCATGTATTTGCAGTTAAGTAAGTATATAAGATTCTAGCTCAATAATGTTATTTATTAAATTGAGGCGGCAGCTATGACAATGACCGACAGGCCTTTTTTTGGAGAACGCTGAACGCTTGCCTGTGTCCATAAAAAAATTAAATTCTTTGCTCTAATATGCTTTTTTGTTTGTTTGAAGGGTTGAGATTTCAGTTGCAAATGTTTTCAATCTGTTAATATTTGTATTCAGTAGGAATTTTTAGAAATATAAAATATTAACATTTGATTGGTCACATAATTCGTAAATCAAAATGTCATTTTTGTTTATGGGCTCCTGTTTTAGCTGCAACGTCAATTATTATTTGTTAATTATATTATAGTCGTGTATAATGTAAGTGCAATTATCGAGTAAGGTCATTGTGTTTAATTTTTATCACTCAAATGTTGAATAGAATGCTCAGAAATCATAAAAAAATGTACACTTTCTAATACTACCTTATATTATATTAAACCACTCGTATATTTTTTACACTTTAGACGTCACACTTTATTCATTAGGTATCCTATTAGTGCATTTTCACACTCTGTACATAAAGCTATTGAAACATTGAAACATTATGCCACTAATGCATTTACACTTTAGACGTCACACTTTATTCATTATCCTATTATTGCATTTTCACACTCTGTACATAAAGCTATTGAAACATTGAAACATTATGCCACTAATGCATTTACACTTTAGACGTCACACTTTATTCATTATCCTATTAGTGCATTTTCACACTCTGTACATAAAGCTATTGAAACATTGAAACATTATGCCACTGATGCATTTACACTTTAGACGTCACACTTTATTCATTATCCTATTATTGCATTTTCACACTCTGTACATAAAGCTATTGAAACATTATGCCACTAATGCATTTTTTATATTAACCATTATGCCGTCATAACACAAAATAATGTGGCATCTACTACATATACATAATTATTATGTACTAGCATTTTATTGCATAATATATATTATCTTAACATCATCCGCTTGAATTTGGTTCATTACTTAGAAATTTGTCTAATGAATTGGGATCATGCAGATGTTTTTAAAATCCATTTTACATCAATTAGCGTGATTGCCATTATCCATTTACTTCAGTCTCATTATACCTACATTAAGGGGCCCCTTTAGCAAAAACGATCAAACATTCAATTTTCAACAAGTTTGGTACACAAACTCTCAAAAGTTGTTGACCCTACGAACATTTTGATTTGATAAAATATGAAAACAAATATTAATTACCAATATCAAACTTTAAATTAAAAAAAAAAACTTGATTTTAGCTTCATAGTATTCGTTTATAAAAAAGCATATTTCTAAAAATCAAATTCGGGGGTGTGCTTGGTACATAAATACTTGAGAATCCTACAAATTTTCATATTTTTTTTTTAATATTACGAATACTTAGATAGTTATTACAGTTATAGAACAAATAAATTCAAATTTTTTTTTGTTTTTTTCGTGGATATTGACCGATTAAAAAAATTTTTTTTTGATAAAATTTCTCATATTTTGAAACCAAAAATCACCACATGAACTCGATTTTTTGAATACTAAAAAAAGTTTGCTTAAATCTATAGTATTTATATGCTTGATAGGATGAATAAAATATGTATATATATTTTACAAATAATTTGTATTTTGAAATTACAAAGAGTAGGTACCTAAATAAATCTCGTCAGTCTGCGATTTATTTATTTTTTAGTAAAAAACTAATATAGGTAATAAATATTTGATTTTTTATTTTATCAAATTAATACGTTCACAAGGGTCAGCAAGTTTTGGCAGTTTTTTTCTCAAAGTTGAAAATTTAATATAATTTACCGTTTTTGCTAAACGGGGCCCTTAATGGCTAAAATCATAGAGTAAATAATAATAGATAAAATATTTTCAATATTCTATTTCTCAAAATTGAGAATATAATGATTATGTTTATCAATTTTGTTTTCATTTATAGGTATTTATACTAAAATTGTAAACAACAATACTAATACATTAACACTATTATTAGCTCACAATAAAATAATATTTTGGCATGTCTATTAATTAGCTATACACTTACAAGAAAATGGTACTTATGTAATTTGATACCAAAAATTAAATATTTACATCAGTTTTAGATGTAATTGTTCCATAACATAAATTTTTATTATTGTGTGTGTATATAAGGAATAATTAAAGTCTGGCATTAAGTCAAAACAACTTATAATATTTCACTTAAGACAGTTGAAATAATGGTCATTCCATATTCCTGTCTGTTTTTAATTGGGTTTGCTTTTAAATATTGTTTCAATTTTTTTTATTGTTTTATTTGTCTCAAAGAATTACACAAAGTCGCTTAAGGACTACAAATACAAAATAAGACATAATATTAAAATTTAACAAACAAAAAATTTAGGTTTACCTATATCAAGAATATTACATTGCAGTGCAAAACACATCAATTTTAATTACGTTGGAAATAACATCATTATCCATGAACCTGAAGGTTGTGTGCAGTAAAAAAGTTTTAGTGATCTTTTGAACTTTCTAAAAACTCTTTATGGATGCATTGGCCATTAATTATTGTTTGGATAAGAATAATGGGAAGCAATAAAAGTGGTTGTTTTTACTGTAATCATGAAATGTTTTTATTAAAATTACCCATCACCTATAATTTATAAATACATAAAATATAATGAATGATATAATACTAAGCGTAGTCCTTCAAGGGGGGAGGGGGGGGGGCATAGTTGTTAAGCATTTTGCATTATGTTCTACATTTCTTCATCATTGTACCATTGACTCAAATATTTTGATTGTTCAGTTTTATCAGCCAACAATTTTTTTTTCTTACCATATATAAAGCTGAATTCTTTCCATTCCACACAAAAAAATTAAGTATGTTTTCTGATAGAAATACATATTTGTTTGTGATTTAGATCCAAACAAAGTACCTCAAACTATGACATATTTTGGGATATTAGAATTTTTAAAAAGTTGTTGGCTCATAGAACTGGGTGTTTAAAATATTTGTTTAATATCCTGGTTGATGGTGTTTGTCCTCTATGTCATGCCCTATTTCAGTAGTCTCTTCAAGAGTGTGATTTTCGTCTTCATCTGAATGTTGGCAGCAACCACCATGATCTTCGTGAGAGTTATAACTATCATGGTGGTCATGATCTTCATGGGAGTTGTCACTATAGTCATCATCTTCATGGTGGCTATCACTATTAAAGTGGTCATAATCATCGTGATAAGTCAATATTTTACAAATTTTCATATGATGGTATTTAGATGATTATTTGCACAATAGTGGCAGAAAATGTATAGCAAACTTGTTATGTCTATGTGGTTTATCCACATCGTGAGATGAATTTTCATGTTGATGTGGCTCTTGAGAACTTTCTGATTCCGATTCAGATATATCATGGGGTACTTGTCATCATCAGGTACTTCGGAATGATTTTCTTGTTCAGAATCTAATGTGTGGTTTTCTTCGGGTACTTTGTTGTCTTTTGCTGTAGACAAAGTAATATGAGAGGTTTTAGTTGATGATTTTGACTCTTGTATATCTGCAGTGGTTATGGGACCCATTTTCAATAAAGGTTTTGTTTCTTCGTCATTTTTGGGTGTTGACTTTGATGTAGTTGAAAAAACATCGTTTATTTTAGTAGATTTAGTGGGAATTTGCGGTTTGGCATTATTTTTATCTCCTGAAGATGAAGGACTGTCAACTTCCTCGTAAGAATTCGGATTATCGTCATCTTTGGGTGGTTTGGTGTTATATTTTTATTCTGAGGATGAAGAGTCACCAGCTTCCTTGGAAGATTCAAGCTTGTCATCACCTTTGGGTGGTTTGGTTTTATCTTTTTCTTCTGAGGATGAAGAGTCACCAGCCTCCTTGGAAGATTTAGGTTTATCTTCACCATTGGGTGGTTTTGTTTTGTCTTTTTTACCTGAGGATGAGGGGTCATCCGCCTCCTTGGAAGATTTAGGTTTATCGTCACCTTTGGGTGGTTTAGTTTTATCTTTTTCGCCTGAGAATGAAGGATCGCTCACTCCTTTGTATAATATAGGCTTGTCGTCATCTTTGGGTGGTTTGGTTTTATCTTTCTCGCCTGATGATGAAGGGCCATCTACCTCCTTTGAAGATTTAGGTTTATCGTCACCTTTGGGTGGTTTTGTTTTGTCTTTTTCGCCTGAGGATGAGGGGTCATCTGCCTCCTTGGAAGGTTTAGGCTTATCGTCACCTTTGGGTGGTTTGGTTTTGTCTTTTTCGCCTGAGAATGAAGGATCGCTCACTCCTTTGTATAATATAGGCTTGTCGTCACCTTTGGGTGGTTTGGTTTTATCTTTCTCGCCTGGTGATGAAGGGCCATCTACCTCCTTTGAAGATTTAGGTTTATCGTCACCTTTGGGTGGTTTTGTTTTATCTTTTTCTCCTGAGGATGATGGGTCATCAACTTCCTTGGAAGATTTAGGCTTATCGTCACCTTTGGGTGGTTTGGTTCTGTCTTTTTCACCTGAGGATGAAGGGTTATCTGCCTCCTTGGAAGGTTTAGGCTTGTCGTCACCTTTGGGTGGTTTGGTTTTGTCTTTGTCGCTTAAGGATGAGGGGTTATCTGCCTCCTTGAAAGATTTAGGCGTATCGTCACCTTTGGGTGGTTTTGTTTTGTCTTTTTCACCTGAGGATGAAGGGTTATCTGCCTCCTTGGAAGGTTTAGGCTTATCGTCACCTTTGGGTGGTTTATTTTTATCTTTTTCTCCTGAGGATGATGGGTCATCAGCCTCCTTGGAAGATTTAGGCTTGTCGTCACCTTTGGGTGGTTTGGTTTTATCTTTTTCTCCTGAGGATGATGGGTCATCAGCCTCCTTGGAAGATTTAGGCTTATCGTCACCTTTGGGTGGTTTGGTTTTATCTTTCTCGCCTGATGATGAAGGGCCATCTACCTCCTTTGAAGATTTAGGTTTATCGTCACCTTTGGGTGGTTTTGTTTTGTCTTTTTCACCTGAGGATGAGTGGTCATCTGCCTCCTTGGAAGGTTTAGGCTTATCGTCACCTTTGGGTGGTTTGGTTTTGTCTTTTTCGCCTGAGAATGAAGGATCGCTCACTCTTTTGTATAATATAGGCTTGTCGTCATCTTTGGGTGGTTTGGTTTTGTCTTTTTCGCTTAAGGATGAGGGGTCATCAGCCTCAAAATCAGCCTCTGAAAATAATCCGTTTCGATGTTAAGAATCCGCTGTTCTTAACATCACGCATTCTCAAATTAGCTGCAGTGCGTCGATATTGAGTGTACATTTTGTCATATAACCTTACACTATAGCGTTTAGAACACGGCGGGTGAACATCGTATGTACAATATGTGTATGGATTATTTTGTGGCTGATATTTTATTCACAGCGACCGTATTTGGTTGTATGGGGTATGATTATCAGAAACTGAATCCGGAGGATAACCCAGATCATTGTATGTAAGTTCAATAATCCATTAGCTTTAACCCCAATTTTTCTTACAGAGTACCAAGAAACCGACACCATCTAAAAGATACTTTTTTTTTTTCCAAAATATTACATTCTTAAATAACATGAAAAAATCATAATGGAATATAATGCCCCACTAGATCGAAATCTGTTCTGGGGCAATACTAAGAAAATACTAAAAAAATATTACAATTTAACAACACAATTAAAATTTAATTGTTATGTTAAAATGTTATGTTATGTTAAAAAATGTTATTTAATAACAGTAAAATAATCAAAAAATAATAAAATAATAAGAAATAAGATAATTTAATAATTAAGAAAAAACAACACACATTAAAAATATGACTACAGTCATATCGACGTTCCCTACGTATATGTGCGTAAGTGACATTTTTGACAAAATCGCTTTTTTTACACTTAGTATCTTAAAATATCGTATATTTTCATTGATGAAATAATTGGGTCAAAATTTTGGATATTTGACCCTTTTTTGAAACGTATATGTGCGTAAGTACACCAAATAATTTTAAAGACGCCGGCGTATATCTGAGTAAGTGACTTTAAGTCGATATACGTCGGACATCCTGATGCATTGTTTGGTGTAAACCAGTGCATGTACCATACATACATAAAATATTATATACATTGTATGATTTACATACATAAAATATAAAGATGAATGTACCTTAATTCCTCTAACCGTAATTACAACAAGTATTTCATCATAAATAATGCCAATGTTATTGCAACAGACAAAATAATATTGGTATAGTATACATATATATTGAAAGGTATTTATTTTCACTATTTGATAAGACGAAATTGTTATTTTTCTAGAAGTCTTGTTATTAATAAAACATTGTACTTTTATCCATGTTTGAAAAAATGTTTAATTATTTTGATCTAACTTTCGTTAGTGAAAAGAATCTGCTAAATATTACTTTGTTATTAAACAAAATCCAATTTCATACTCAAAACAAAGGAAGATAACTAGTAATACAGTATTATTACACAAGTGCACAATGCCCACGAAAAGTATAAATTTAATATGAGTACCTATTTGATATTATTATTACAAATTACATTTCTTTTCTTTAAGATATCTGCACATACATATTCACTAAATTGCTAGTGTATGACACTTACTCACATATCATCATCATCATCGCCCTCAACGCTCCTCTCGGGAGCACAGGGCAGAAACCAGCCTCCTCCATTCAGAGCGTCTCTGTGCCAATTGCGTCACCTCTTCCCACGACATTCCTTGCGCTCTGATATCGTTGTCATAGGAACGGTGTATTGTGAAAGAGGGACGCCCGGGCCTACGGAACCCCTGCGGACGGAAGAACAGTGCTCTTTTTGGCCAACTATCATTGGGCATTCTCAAAACATGTCCCAGCCAGGACCATCGTGTCTCTTGTATTACGGAGATTACAGGTCTCTGCTGGGTGCGCCCGCGCACAGCATCATTTGTAACATGTTCATACCATCTGACATCCAAAATCCTTCTAAGATCATACTCACATATACGTCGGACCAAATAAAGGTTTATGAAAATACTAACAAAGAAGAAACTACGTTAATTCTGAGTCCAGAAAGAACAACCATTCTTGGTTTATTATAAAATAAGTTCATATTGTCAATGAATATAAATATTTTAAGTAAATAGTTAGAATCATGTCAATATATGCCTTAAAAACACATCCCGGCGTATAACAACTCAAGTGATAGTTAAGCTGGTAGATGTTGTTTTGTTTCCAACGTATTATTATAATTATTATTATATTGGATGATTTATTCGGCGCCGTTTAATGGAGTATCCATCTCAAGGGCGCGGGAAACTATGTTGGAAGAGCGAAGTCTTCAGCTTGCTCCTGAACATTGTAAGTATGTGAGTAAGTGCTAAATTTCTAAAAATATTGCATTTGTAAAGAAATTAAATACGCAGTATTATTACACACGTTAATTGAATAATAGCTGCCAATTTTCAAGTAAATATGTCGAATAGAAAAAAAGTTATGTCAAAAAAACTACATAGAAACTTTAAATCGCTCTGGTGTAAAATTTAGGTTTGTGCACTTACGCACATATACGTAGGGAGCGTCGATATACTCGTTCATTACATTCATCGTAATGAAATACCCGAATAAGCGCCCCTGCTACCCGTGCATGGGACGCAACCCGAACTTCTCACCCGTACTTCTCCACCGAGCACACAACAACAGAATCATATAGAAAAGGATTTATTTTATTGTATTTACATATTTATTTACACGTGTAGACAATTCACACAGACCAAGCTAGTCCCAAAGTAAGATATGAATCTTGTATTATGGGTACTAACACGGCGATACACATATACAATGCACTAAACACATATACATGTAACACCCAGACCCAGGACAATCTGAAAAAGGTCATTCATGGATGAGATCCTATTCACACAACTCTCTGCCCCTGTCCATCAACCACCTCGTGAGTAATTTATTTAGGTTATTGTTATTTGGTAATAGTAAGTCAAGTATGTCAGGGATTATTTTATTGTATATTCGTGGTGCTTAGTGAATGTAATGTCTTTGTGCAAAAGTAGTGTGTACTATATTGTGGGCTGTAATAAAGTTTTGTTTCTGGTATTTATTGTAAGTACATAATTAGGTAGGTATTTTTCCGGGTCTTTGTGCAGCTTTTTAACAATTGTCGTGATATACAACTGGCGTATATCCAAAACACCGAACTCAGTAAACAATAGGTCAGTCGAGTATCTGTATGGTTTCCGGGATATGACTTTGAGTAATGCTTTTTGTGACTTTAACTTGTGAATGAATAAATAAAAAACAAACTTCGGTACCTATTTACGTCATATTCAATTAAGTATGCTGGCTGAGCCACTCCCAACGTTTTGAAGGAAAAATTATGTATACTTTTCAAGTAAAACTTTCACGCAGCATGCGTATTATATTATTTAACCGTTAATTTATCCTTGACGCCTTATAGGCACATTGCGTAATTAAAAACTCAATTTCGACACTTTATTATAAGTATATTTTATTCTTCTTTTTAGTACTCCTCCAGTTACATACTTGTATTCAGATTTCATATAAAACATCGTAAAAAATAATGAGAGTCATAAGTAATTAAATATCAATTACAAAAGTCAGTCACATTCCCCATGGCGCCACATCGGCATATGGTTACAATTAATATTTACTTGATATTTGTGTAGTTCACACGTGTGTTTTATCAATTTAATCATGTCAAATAAAATCTTAAACGATAATGAAATTTGTGAGCTTGTTGAAATGGAGTGTTCTGATACAGAATTTAATATTTCTAATGGAGAAACCGATGAAAATTCTGACCACGTGAGTGTTACTTCTTATCATAGTGACAATGTCAGCGAAGATTAAACCAACGATGATGAATGTGCTAATACTTCTAATAATAGTGAATCTCATCCTGTTACTAAAGACGGAAGTACTTGGTATCTTTTTCCTCAATTCTCTGGAAGGACACCGGCTCACAACATAATTCGAGGGTCAGTAAATAAAATATTATTACCTCCAGGTTTGACAGTTGAAATTCCAGTGCAATCATTTCAACTAATATTTTCAGAAGAAGTGATATCTATTATAACTAAGTTTACTAATATGGAAGCTGAAAGAGTATACACAGAGAAGAAATTTAACGCACCTTGGAAGTCTGTAGACAATATTGAAATGAATGCCTTTATTGGAATATTGCTTACTGCTGGGCATTTGAAATCTCAAGATGTCAGTGTTCATCGTTTGTGGAGTTTGAGGTACGGACCTCCAATCTTTCGTGCCACTATGTCAAAAAAAAGATTCCTGATGATCCTACGTTTTATGAGATTCGATGACAAAAGCTCTCGATCACAGAGACGAGCAACCGATAAATTGACATGCATTAGAGATATATGAGAGATGATAAACAAAAATCTTAAAAAATCTTATATGCCAGGTTTTAACATAACTGTAGACGAACAGTTGGTTGGTTATGATGGAAAATGTCCATTCAAACAGTATATGCCATCAAAACCAGAAAAATATGGGATGTAGATATTTTGGCTTAATGATTCCAAAAATGGTTACCCTCTTGGTGGAATTCCATATTTGGGTAAAGAGGGCAATGAACGAGCAACGAATCTCGGAGAAAAAATAGTTGAAAAATTGTGTGAACCATATTATCATACAAATAGGAATATAACATGTGATAATTTTTTCACAACAAAACAATTGGCATTGAACTTGAAAAGTTCTGGACTCACTTTGATTGGAACATTACGAAAAAACAAACAGTATATTCCAAATACTTTCTTAGCTAATCGGTCCCGAGAAGAGTTATCATCGGTATTTGGATTCACAAAAAAACTCATCTTGGTGTCTTACGTACCAAAAAAAGGAAAAGCAATTGTATTACTTTCGTCTATGCACCATGATGGTACTTTGTCAGAAAAAAAAGAAAGCCAGAAATAATCATTGATTATTGTCCTCATTTTGAAATTCCAAGGTGCACATCTGTGCCCGAGTGCCTATGAATTGATACAAATTGAAATAAAACATTGCATGAATCTTTAAACCAAATTTTTTATCCAAAAAACTATGTAGCATTAAGATATATTTTAAAACTTTATATGAAAACTGCGCAATATACGAGATTGGACTGGAATGAGAGATGGAGAGTAGTTGTTCCAGACAGTGTGGGACCGAGAAGCATATGCCAGAGTGATCGCCAACGTCGGGGGACCTGACAGGGCACCTACAGAAGAAGATATAAAAAACTGACCAAAAATCATAAATATTGTCCATAATATAATTAGAATCCAGAGTATATTCAAGGTGTTCATAATTTATTTTGAATCTAGAATGTATTTATGCTGTTATTACGAACAAAAAGTCGATTAAAACATAACACTAAATTCGATAATTTGAATATTTATACAACATGCAATCAATATAATATTAAATTATAAGCGAAAACTTATTAAAAGTCTTATATTTTGTAAGTTTTACCAATATATGCCCCTTAGGCGCCTAGGATAAGATAACCGACTATGTTCCAAGGAGAAGTTAGGGGTTAATATGGGTAATACACGTGCAAAATTTTTACCACACAAGAATATAGATTCAAATTTACATCCTACTCTAGACACAATCTAAATACGATCTTAATCTAGTCTTGGTCTTAATCATACGAAGCGCGAAGGGACTATGGTCAAAAATACCGCGCTACCACTACCGCGAGATTAGTATGTACGTATTTTTGACTGATAAAAGTCACTTCGCGCGTCGTAGATATGATTAAGATTAAGATCGTACTTAGATTTTGTCAAGAATAACCCAACTAGTTATTGATATATCTGTGAATTATTTATCTGCAGATTGTCTACTCAAAAAAAAAATCGATAAAAGACAAAAAATTCATCATAGAAAAACTTATAAACATTATTAAGGTCTGAGATATTTCGTATCGAAAGTGAAAATTCATACCAGCATTTTTTTGCTTTGTAACTTTCAAAATTCGACTTGAAATATTCGTTTGTTTATGAAACATTTTACTCATATACCTACTATTATAATATAATATATCAACATATATTTTACCTATTCCACGAAAGAAGCGGCAAGATGCATGTAAATAAAGAAATTAACCACCACAAAAATTAAAAGATGAACGTCTTGTGAAAAAACGTGTTTTAGTTTTATACATTTCTTATGCATTAGTTTTTTTAGTTACTTATTTTAGCTAGAAGTCAAACAAGCATATTATAATTATTAAATGTTTTCATATTGTGATATTTTATAATCCGACTTGTATATTTCCAGATCAATTTTGCTGGTATCTAAAATTCGGATTCTGGAATAAGCGATCTCAAAGTACAGCAGAGATGGAAAGGCGTTTTGCACTGATGAAGTATTTCCTCCCACTATCTGTATCAGAAAGAGTCTCACTATGCTCAAATTATTATTCGTTGAAATGCAAAAAGTGCCGATCTCTTAAACGTAAGTAACGTAATAACAATTAGCATTTGTAAAATGAAAAAAATATAATGTGGAATAACATTTATATTGGTGGAAATATATTCATTTACGGTAAATAATATATTGAGGAGTGAATGCATCCATAGAAAAATTATTTTCCACTTAATCAGAGTTTTATATAAGTCTGATTTAACAGGTCTCAATATGTGTTTTTTTTTTAATAATACGACTAATAATAGTAAAAGAGACAAAATAATAATACTCCTGATACAATGGACTTTTTTCAGTCAAATATGTTACGAATATTTATATCAAATTTAATATTACGTCATCTAGAATGAGTTTGTTTCTTAATATTTTCACACGATAGAAGAAGAAATTTAGATGGTTCAATAAAAGAGCCGCACTCAAGGAACCGTGGAGCAATAGTTTACAAAACACTGAGACTAATTAAAATATGTGCGAGACTTTAAATAATTTTAATGATTTTTTATCACCAAATGATCAAGAACAATGTATGCAATAAATAACAAAATGCGTGTCTACTAATTGTAATTTTATTTTTGTTTCCAGCTAAAATGTGTTACTACGCTGCATACGGACGTTGGAAAAAAGGACTGGAGCCAAATTCAAAACTGCAGAGAAACTTTTTCTACGTAGGAAACAAAAGAATACCGAAATCAGAAATTAGAAATAAATGTCCTGAGTACTACTCTAAAAAGAATTCAAGATTTGCCAAAGTTAACTATCCGAAATGTATGAAATGTGAATATTGTAAAAATAAAATAACTACCAAATATCAACAACAACAAAATGTTTGGATAGCAGCAGCACTACTGAAAATATAAAGATAAAACCTACTGCAGATAATAATAAATCAAGAACTAATAATAAATTAGGATTAGTCCCACCACAACCCACTACTGAGAGTAATTTTAAGCCATCTACCAAAATCAAAACCTTCTAAGAAGGATGAAAGTTCCCAAACTACAATAGATAAAGATAAAACCAAACCACCCATGGTGGCGATAAGCCTAAATCTTCCAAGGAGGCTGATGACCCTTCAACCTCAGGAGACAAAGATAAAACCAAACCACCCAAAGGTGACGATAAGCCTAAATCTTCCAAGGAGGTGGATGATCCTTCATCATCAGGAGAAAGAGATAAAACCAAACCACCCAAAGGTGACGATAAGCCTAAACCTTCCAAGGAGGCAGATAACCCTTCATTCTCAGGTGAAAAAGACAAAACAAAACCACCCAAAGGTGACGATACGCCTTAATCTTTCAAGGAGGCAGATAACCCCTCATCCTTAAGCGACAAAGACAAAACCAAACCACCCAAAGGTGACGACAAGCCTAAACCTTCCAAGGAGGCAGATAACCCTTCATCTTCAGGTGAAAAAGACAGAACCAAACCACCTAAAGGTGACGATAAGCCTAAATCTTCCAAGGAAGTTGATGACCCATCATCCTCAGGAGAAAAAGATAAAACAAAACCACCCAAAGGTGACGATAAACCTAAATCTTCAAAGGAGGTAGATGGCCCTTCATCACCAGGCGAGAAAGATAAAACCAAACCACCCAAAGGTGACGACAAGCCTATATTATACAAAGGAGTGAGCGATCCTTCATTCTCAGGCGAAAAAGACAAAACCAAACCACCCAAAGGTGACGATAAGCCTAAACCATCCAAGGAGGCAGATGACCCCTCATCCTCAGGCGAAAAAGACAAAACAAAACCACCCAAAGGTGACGATAAACCTAAATCTTCAAAGGAGGTAGATGGCCCTTCATCATCAGGCGAGAAAGATAAAACCAAACCACCCAAAGATGACGACAAGCCTATATTATACAAAGGAGTGAGCGATCCTTCATTCTCAGGCGAAAAAGATAAAACTAAACCACCCAAAGGTGACGATAAACCTAAATCTTCCAAGGAGGCGGATGACCCCTCATCCTCAGTTGAAAAAGACAAAACAAAAACACCCAAAGGTGAAGATAAACCTATAAGGTGAAGATAAATGTTTAGAAGATCCTCAAAAAGAATTGCGATCTCAATATTCCGAGAAATTTCTGTATGAAAATGGAGACAAAATTTCTGAACAGAAAATTCATAAAATGTGCGAGCGGTCCCATACAACCATTTTGGTATCAGTTAGAGAACATTCACTACACTCGTTTTCCTACACCGGGATCTAATTGGTATCAGGGCGCACACTTTTTGTTAAACGGTTCTTAAAAATGGGAAAGGTTAGTCACAGCTACATTCCATATTCCATAGCGCGCGCGCGCGCATCTCAACAGATATCGTGAACACGGAGAAATCCGAACGACAAACGAAAATAAAAGACGACATGTTTCGTTGTATCTGCGTTCTATCTGTATGGTGCATCGTTGTTTTGTCGTAAAATTATTAATGGCGTTGATTGCAGACGCGTTGTAATAAGTGATAAAGTATTTCGGAGATCATCGTCATTTTGAGTGCGAGATGTTGATTGACTGTGCAGTTTATAAAAATATTCACGAGAAACAAGAACGCCATTTGAATTTTGAAGGTAGGAGATATTGTTTTATAATTATAATATTTATGTAACTACAAAAATTAAAGAAATTGATACCACCAGCTAGCTGGCAAATGATATTGGTAAAATTAGGTTAAAATATTGACGAATCTATGCCAAATTTGTTGTAATAATCAGATAAATTGCATTTTTGAAATGGCTTGGCATTTAGTATCATTGTTTGACATTGACAATTTATGTCAACGGAATTTAAAATGTTCTGTTCAAAATTAGGCACAAAACATTCTATTTCTTCTCTTTACCATCCACAGACGAATGGAATAGTCGAAAGATTTCATCGTACACTTAAGAATAGTTTTAAAACACATCATCCTATTCCATGGACTCAATCGTTGTCAACTATATTATTAGGTTTAAGAACTATTATTAGAGATAATACTGATTATTCTATTTCAGAGATGCTATATGGAAATCCAATAAGACTACCTAATGACATATTTTGTGATACAGAGGAAATTCCTGAACCAAATTATTACACCCAACAATTGATTTGGTACATGAAACAAATTAAACCACGTCCTGTTGAACACCATCATAAAAATAACATATTTGTTCACCCTGAATTAAAACATGCAAAACATATGTTCGTTAGAGATGACAGAGTTTATAAACCTTTTTTTCCAGCATATCAAGGACCATATTTAGTATGCAGAAGAGATGACAAGACCGCAGCTTTGCTGATAAGTGGCGAACAGAAAACCATATCTTTGGACAGGTGTAAACCATTTTTCTGTGAAGCAAAGAACGAAGAAGAACAGACTGCTTCAACGTCAAGAGAGCCTGTATACTTAACGAGAAGTGGAAGTCCAGTGTACAAGCCAAATTCGTGAAAAAACCGGCGTTTTTACACTGCCAAGGGGGCTGTGTGGCAACCAGCGAGGCTTGCCATATTTATTGTATATGTATTGTATGTTAAGTAATCTTTTATTTTGTAGAAGAAGGATTTCTTGGAAACAATTAGATTTCAGTACTGGCAGTACCATCTGTAGAAATCGAGAGAAAGCAGTATGACGACAAGCTATACTAAAGAAGAAACTTTCATGCTAACAAAAAACGGTTAATATATACTTCAACACCCCAGAATGCTTTGCCTATTCAGCTTGTGGTGGCGCTAGTAAAGTTTTTGCTTTGTCTATTCAGCGTGTAGTGGCGCTAGTAAAGCTTTGAAAAACCTCAACGGGTTGGCGGTAGTGTATGGCAGATGAAGCGAGTTAACACGATTGTATGCCGGTTTGAATGGGTAGGTAGAATGGTGTATGTCAACGGACAGGTAGGCACCATATGGAGACGTATTGTAGGTATAATTATGTGCTAACAACAATGTTTATTAACATTACATGAAAATTTATTGTTTAATAATTTAGTAATTTAATAAATAATTTAGGCATAATAATTTATTGTTAAATAATTTAGTTGTACAATAATTTATTATGCTATTATACCACGATTATGTAGGTACCTATTATTAACTTTGTCATAACTGTTTTTTTGTAACATGAATGAAAATAGATAAATAATAATAATACACCTACATAACATTGCATTTTTATTCTTGAAATATTACTTGACATTTAATTGACGTTCTATACAAACACTCCCAATATTTTAATTATTCTAACAAAATATAATTACTTGATATAACTTATTTTATAAATATTGCAATTTGATTCGTTTTTGTATTTTATTCTTAAACTATTGTTTGTTTTTGTCGTCTTCACAATGTTCAGGATGTTGTATTTTATACATTTGCCTATTCATTTATTTGTTTATGCTTACATATTTATTTATATTTTCCACTGTCTCAGAACATATAGGGGAGGCCCGGGCAAGAAGCATAATGTGGGTAAGAAGAATAATCGATTTTTCTAAATAATCGCAATAGATGGCGCTTTGATCTGTCGGCCATGATTCCGGCACGTGTTCGGCCACGCCATGACAGTTTGACTAAAACAATACAGGTGCTCGTTTGTTGTTGAGACAAAAAAAAAGAATTTCTGCAGTTTTCTTACGATTTTTGCAAAGGTATGTGTATCAACTTTTTTATTATGTATGTTTTGTTTGTTTATAATATTTTTTTTGTTCGACAGCATATTTGTTTAAGTATAATTTGTGATAATAGTTTTTTTCCTAAGCTTCAAATAACATTTGAATCATTTTTGAATCCTAATAATGGCATCGTGGGCAAAACGAATATGGGCAAAAGGAATAGTTATCCGTTTTGCCCGGTAAAAGAATGTTCACTTATTTCGGATATCTTTTTCAGATGGTATTCAAATATAAAAGAAAAACTGCGAGAGCATCGTGGTCAGAAGAATCGCTAGAGCGAGCTATAAAATTGGTTAAAGAAGAAGGAAAATCTATAAATTCTGCCGCAAAAGAATTAGGAATTCCTTTTACTACTTTACATCGACACCTAAAATCAGGAAGTGTCTCGAAAAAATTGGGCAGATATATACCTGTTTTCACGCCAGAACAAGAGGAAGATCTGTGTGCATATTTAAAAAAATTAGACAGTCTTTTCTTTGGATTGACTCGTTCAGAATTTTTAGGTCTAGTGTTTGAGTATGCCAGAAAAAATAATATTACTCATCCGTTTAAAAATGGCAAAGCTGGTGATGATTGGTTTGCTGGGTTTAAGCGCCGACACCCAGAAATTGTCCTACGAGCACCCGAACCGACATCATTGGCAAGAACTCGAGGTTTCAACAGGCCTCAGGTGGAATTATTTTATAAAAATTTTTGGGACTTAGTAGAAAAATACAAATTTGATGCGACTACAATTTATAACATGGACGAAACAGGTGTTAAGAGCAGCACGAGTCGACCGCCAAAAGTTTTATCGATAAAAGGTAAAAGGCAAGTTGGAGTAGTCAGCAGTGCCGAAAGAGGTCAACTTACCACTGTTATTTGCTGCTGTAATGCAGCTGGCACGTATGTTCCACCTTTTTTCATATTTGCCCGAAAAAGAATGCAAGAGAGGCTATTGGATGGCGCTCCTCCGGGCTCGCAAGCTACAGTCAGTGACAATGGTTGGGTAAACGGAGAAGCTTTTTTAAACTGGCTTAAATTTTTCGCTGATACAGTCCGTCCAAACGAAAACAGGAAGATACTACTACTGCTCGACAATCATGAGTCCCACAAATATTATCCAGCTTTGGAATTCGCATCGAAAAATAATATTATATTTTTATCTTTTGCACCCCACACCACGGATCGTATGCAACCACTGGATGTTGCCGTGTATGGACCGCTGAAAAAATATTTTGAGCAAGAGATAAATACATTTCAAAAATCACACCCAGGACGAATTGTGAACCAATATGACATGGCTAAATTGTTCGGAGGAGCATACGTCAAAAGCGCTTCAGTCCAGAATGCAGTAAATGGATTTAAGAAACCAGGAATATGGCCGTACGATCCGAACGTTTTTGGAGATGAAGATTACGCTCCTTCAACAATGACTGATCGTCCTCTGAATGAAGCTCAAAGCTCTTTGGATGATACTCCATGCAACTCAGCATCATCTGTTGTACCCCACTCTCCCACAGACCTTGTATCAACACAGAATTTGATGACGGATCTTTCTGCAAAGGAAAACCCCGAACAATGTACAACACCTATACCTGATCCAATCCTGGAACAAGGACCGTTGCAAGCTCCTGTAGCAAATCTTACACCATTACAGATCAGACCCATACCAACAATGGCTGCTCCCAAAACAAATCGCAAAAATAAGAGACAAAAATCGGAGATATTAACATCAACTCCAGTTAAAGCTGAGCAAGCTGCTAAATATATAAAAGTAAATAAAAAGAAGACCAATATATCTGAATTAGCAAGTTCCAGCAAAATTAAGAAGAATAAGATAAAGAAGACTGAATTACCAGGTCGCAGCCAAACTAAAAGGACAAAGACATCTTCCAAAGCTAAAACTAAAGCTGATTTATTTTGTTTGGTGTGTGCCGAGAAATATACTGAACCGCTTGTTGAAGATTGGATTCAGTGTAGCCAGTGCCAAAATTGGGCACACGAAAATTGTACATCATACGCAGGTGTTGGAAGTTATTTCTGCGATGAATGCGAAGACTGATTGTTTTATTTTATGTTATTCTTTTTGCCCTTATGGCATATCCGTTTTGCCCGGAGGAGTCGGGCAAAACGGATAATAGATACTTTTTGTTTTTTCTCAATTTAAGAGGCAAAATCGTTAGAGTTTAATTTTTTTTTATTGCTGTTTCCAAAGATTATGAAACAAAGTTACAAATTAAAAGTAAAAAGAGTTACATTGATTATGAACTTGTATTTTATTTTATCACTCTCCCTTAACATATGCGTTTTGCCCGGGCCTCCCCTAAATCTAGTGAGGCAGTGTAATTTCTTCACTACATTGGAAATGCTACATACTAGATTAATATTTTTGTTTTATTTGTTGTTTTTTTTTATAATCTATCTATCTATAACCTCACCCCGTGTCCCAGGAGGGGTAGGCAGAGAGAACGGAACGCCATATAGATCTATCCTTACAAACTTCTTTCGCTTCCTCCACATTCATCCAGTTTCTCATACATGTTCGCCGATTTCTCTTACTCAACACGCGGCCGTCCTTAAGTCATCTTGCATTCGCTCAACATGTCCAAACCATCGTAACTTATTTACACGCATTCTATCATTTTTTTTATACTTAAACTTTGTTAAATTACGTGTTATGAAGAAAAAAAAATTATTTCATATCATTTCATTTGTTTTTTTGTATATCTGTTGTGTACCTATCATTTTAAGCTAAATACATTTCTCGAAATCTAGGTTTATGATTTATTTTTATCAACAGAATCAGATAATTGTGTTACATTTTGCGCGTGTTGCAATGTTATGTAGGTGTATTATTATTATTTACCTATTTTCATTCATGTTACAAAAAAACAGTTATGAAAAAGTTAATAATAGGTACCTACATAATCGTGGTATAATAGCATAATAAATTATTGTACAACTAAATTATTAAACAATAAATTATTATGCCTAAATTATTTATTAAATTACTAAATTATTAAACAAGAAATTTTCATGTAATGTTAATAAACATTGTTGTTAGCACATAATTATACCTACAATACGTCTCCATATGGTGCCTACCTGTCCGTTGACATACACCATTCTACTTACCCATTCAAACCGGCATACAATCGTGTTAACTCGCTTCATCTGCCATACACTACCGCCACCCCGTTGAGGTTTTTCAAAGCTTTACTAGCGCCACTACACGCTGAATAGACAAAGCAAAAACTTTACTAGCGCCACCACAAGCTGAATAGGCAAAGCATTCTGGGGTGTTGAAGTATATATTAACCCAAAAAACTTATAGAAGAAACCGATAAGGAAATGCCATTCGTAGATAGGAAATAATTTATCAAATTAGTCGGTTCTCAACAGCGTAATAGTTAACTTAAACAATTAAATTTCTCTAAAAATTTAATTGCTATCTATATTGTTACATCTTATATTTCTTGTAAAACTTAACTTATGTTCTATAAAATAAAAGAAAAGTGATAAAACATCGATCTTTGTTATTTAAAAACCACACAAAACTGTAAGTAAAATACTATAGAATAATTTAGGTTGTGAGAGAATCTTTTAGCAAAAGATTATTTTCATGTTCACTGTTATGTGAAAGAAAATAATATAATTGAAAGATTTCCTTTACCTTCTTAAAAGGTATAAAACTCCCATAATAGTATTGAGTTGATATATATCCTAGATGTGTGTGTATGTATATTAGGGTGTCCCTTATTTTTCAAAGTTTTAATTTTACAACGCATAGGCTATTATTTTGTTCATTTGGTCCTAAAACACTCAAAAACCAATTTTTATCTTATTCGGAACAGTGCAACCCGTGCCGACTTGCACGGAAACATCTTCATACAAGTTTCATACAAAAACTCACAGGGGCGGTGAGTGCCCGTTGTTACTGTCACTCAGTCTCGGCTTTTTTGGTAATTATCGCGGATTTTTTATGTTTTAAAGATGTCAGTAGAACTAAGAAGCAATATAAAAAGTATTTTCTTGGTTGGTGAAGATAAATACATAGATAACAGGTGATAGAAAAAAAGATGGAAAAGTTCTGTCGTAAGTTGTGGTGCTCTATCAATTCTCGATAGATTGAGTGTTTTTTCTGTCATTTGCACACATTTTTTTCTTTCAATCGATATATTGACGTTGGGGAGGTGGAGCTGGTAAAAGTTTATTAGTATATACATATTCCTCATTATATTAATACTGTTATAGGTTAGGGTACATACGTGTACTTTGTCTGGTGTGTTGTGTAGAATATGGGGGACAAACCCCCAGATAGGCCGTCCCGGCCTCCAGATGGGCCTTCCCGGCCTCCAGATGGATCCGAAGCTGAGACAGATGGATCTATGCTTTCAGTGTCTGACGTAGAGTTGCCTACATCACCTGCGGAATTTATTACCGTGAGGTCTCATAGGCGTAAGCGTAAGAAGGCGGTAAATACGTCTGACGATGACTCGCTAACAACAACAATACCGCCGAGTCATTCCAACCTGAACCCAAGTAATATACAAAGCCCAACAAACGCTATCGCGCCTACTAATTCCTCTGTTCCCTATTCCTCCTCTTCCGGTAATGGGCACTCGGCCACTTCTGCCAACCTCGTTCATGTCGAACATACGGAGAGTCCTCAACGCTCCCTGTATTCGGAATTTTCTGCTGCTCCCTACATTGTGCACATTGTAAATAAAAATGAGTCTCCTCTACACCCTCTTTATTTCGGACGATTGCTCATTAATTACCAAATTAATGGCTTGGAAGCTGGTGGAGTAATGAGGGTGGGAAGGAACAAAATCCAACTCACCTTCACCTCAGCTGCGACAGCCAATACCTTTGTCAACGGAAATTTTGCCTCCTCAAATAACCTGGAGGCCTATATCCCGACATATAAGACTTCCAAGATGGGTATCGTCAGAGGTATTGCCACTGACGTGTCAGATGAGGAAATCATACAATACTCCCAAATCCCTAGACACTGCGGACGTATAATCAAAGTGAGAAGACTGAACAGGAAAGTGGTGTCTGCAGGTGTTGCTTCCTGGGTTCCATCGCAGACGGTGGTCTTGACCTTTGAGGGTCAGTTCCTCCCCAAGAATATTTACTTATTCCACAACTCCTTACCAATAGATCTGTACACATACCCTACTACACAATGCTTTCGTTGCTGTCGATTTGGACACCAAATAAAAAATTGCCGCTCTACGGCCAGATGTTTTAAATGTGGTGGTGAAGACCACGTGGGGTCTGCATGTAGCAAGGAAAATGTGGAAAAGTGCATAAACTGTTCTGGTGAACATACTGCTGTTAGTGCGTCGTGTCCGATAGTCATCAGAGAAAAGGAGGTTAAGGTAACTATGGCAAAGGAAAACATCTCATATTTCGAGGCTTCCAGTAGAGTACCCCCAGCTACTAAATCTTTCTCCAGTGTGATTAGTGCGGAGCAGACCCCTGCTAAGGTCACCCAGTCCCAACGGTCAACTATATATAGGACGCGGCTAATCCCTGAAAAAAGACCCCATCCTGCTCTCTCAGTAGACAGGGAAAATATAACCCCCCTACTATCATACACCAATGGGCAACCGTTGAATCCAAGTAATGGTTGTGCACTCAACGGGCCTTCTTACCCTGAAGAGTCTTTAGCTACGGATCCTAAAAACATCATAACTACCATCACATCTCTACTTATGTCATTGATAGCCTTGATCCCAAATATACCGTCCAACGTTGCCTCCACTATTACCCTGCTCACTCAAGCTCCGAACAATGGCTTGGCTAACCCCAATGCTGCAGTGGAATTGCCGTAGTGTTATTCCAAAGAAAACAGACATCATATACCTCACTAACAAATTCAAGCCCTGCATTGTGGCCCTCTCGGAGACGTGGTTGAGGCCCGAGTTTCGTTTTGAGATTGGGGGTTACAAGTGTCTCCGGGAGGACAGGGCGGATGGTAGGGGCGGTGTGGCCCTTCTGGTCAACTCGTCGTTGCCTTTCATCCCTTTATCACTGAATTCCTTCGATGAATTTAATGTAGTTGGAATTAAGATTCATAAATTGTCTATCCTCTCTATTTACATCCCTCCTAGTAGCAGAGTCAATAGTTCAACTCTTCGCTTGTTGTTTTCAAGTTTATCACCTCCCTACTTAGTGCTAGGCGACTTTAACGCTCACCATCAACTTTGGGGCTCCGAACTCGGCGATCGCCGCGGAAGGGACCTCGTCGATTTGATGGAAGAGTTTAATGTATGTGTCCTGAACGATGGATCTCCCACGAGAATTGACACTCCACTCCACAGACATAATGCAGTGGACCTCAGTCTGGCCTCTGCGGAATTAGCCGCCAGGTTTGACTGGCAGGTTCTGGAGTGCCCTTGTGGAAGTGACCACTTCCCTGTTCTAATCAATGGTTCTATAGGTTCCTATTTAGAGGAACCGAGAGCTTTTGGGGACCGACGAAAACGAATTCGCTTCAATACCTCCCAGGCCGACTGGCCGCATTACTCCAAAAACCTAGAAACACGAGTTCAGTCGTTACCCTCTCCCTCTCATGATAACCTCTCACTCTGCTACTCCAAATTCTCAGAGGCGTTGATAGAAACTGGAAAGTCCCACGTTCCTCAGATAAAAAAACAGTCAAAAAAAGCAATTCCACAGCCCCCATGGTGGGATAAAGATTGTCAAGAAGTGGTTGACAAGCGTAAAGCCGCCTGCAAAATTTACAAAACTAATATGAGCATGGAAAGTTACATGAATTATCTAAATGTGGCCGCAAGCGCCAAAAGAACTCTTAAAAACAAGAAGCGTGCGGGATGGAGACGCTTTTGCTCATCTCTATCGCCAGAGGTACCTATGTCCTCAGTATGGAAAACAATCAAACTGTTCTATAACCCTAAATATTCTCATAACCAGCATAGAGCAGATGGAGAGTGGAGACAAGAGTTCGTTAATAGATTGGCCCCTCCATCTGTGCCTAACAAGAACGAGGTACCGTTTGCGTATGCATTCAGTGAACGCAATTGGATGGATTCTCCATTCAGCATGGACGAACTGGACTGGGTACTGTCAACAGTTCACGACAAATCCCCGGGGGTAGACGATATCCCGTATAGTTTTGTTAAGAGGTGTGATACAGGGACAAAGGAGTACTTACTCTCCTTGATAAATTGCGCTCTTCAGTGTGGTCGAATCCCTTCTGATTGGAAAACCCAATTGGTTATTCCTATACCCAAGAAAAATTGTGATCCTAGTTCTGCGTCCTCGTATAGACCTATAGCAATTTCCTCAGCATTGTTTAAGGTAGTGGAGCGTCTAATCAAGAGGAGATTAGAATGGTTTTTTGAACACAACAATATCCTCTCGAATTCTCAGTTTGGTTTCCGTAGGATGCGAAGCATTGTGGACGTTCTATCGGTTTTGGTCACTGACATTAATGTGGCTTTCTCAGAGAAACATTCTTTGGTGGCGTTATTCCTGGACATCAAATCTGCGTATGACAGAGTAAAGATCGACATACTGGAGCGAAAATTATTGGAAACAGGGGTTCCCCTGATGTTGAGCAGTTTTATTGTTAATCTACTGGTAGATAGGACTATTCTCGTGGGGTCGGAGTCTCGTCAGGTCCACAGGGGCCTTCCTCAAGGCTCCGTGATCAGCCCTATTCTGTACAGTCTTTATACATACGACTTGGATCACTCAATTGGGGAGCCATGTAAAATTCTTCAGTACGCAGATGACTTTTTTATATACATGCAATGTCAGGATATATCACAGGCAGAATCAATATTAAACGCTAATTTACAGCGACTTTCGGTATGGTTTGACACTAATGAACTGGAAATCTCTGCTGATAAGTGTGAGGTAGTCGTCTTTTCAAAGAGAACTAGTATGCCGAGAATAAATATATTGTGTTGCGATATTCCGTTACCTGTTAAGTCTTCTGTCAGAGTGCTGGGGGTAATCTTGGATTCCAAGTTATCCTGGAACACCTTCATTGATTATATTTGTAGCAAAGCCTTGGGAGGGCTGAATGCGATGAGATCAGTGTCACGAGTCTGGTGGGGCTGCCACCCATTTGTCCAAAGAATCTTTTATAATGCTTACGTTAGGAGTCATCTGGACATGGCTAGTTTTCTTATTGAGCCGAAATCCAAAAATAATCTCTTGAAGTTGGATAGAATTCATGCTCAGGGTCTTCGTATTATTCTGGGTACAATGAGATCTTCACCCATTAACGCTATGCAAGTGGAGGCCGGTGAGCCGCCACTCGCATTGCGTAGACAGCTACTTGCCGACAAGTTTTATCTGGGTCGTTGTAGGTTCAGTAACCACCCGTTACATAAAGGGTTACAGGTACTAGATTCGTTGTATGATGCTTCCCAATTCTGGAGGAACAAACCTGCCCCACTGCTTGTCAATAGTCTTCGTCATTATCGAACGGTTGTCACTAAAGCTCCCAGTGCAAGGGAGTTACCTATTTACCGGGTGGAGTATCGGACTCTCTCGGGTCGACCAAATATTCTTCTGTCTTTAGGCATCCAAAAAAGTCCTTTTGCAGCGAATGTATTTCATTCCTTGATTGACTCTGAATGGAAAGGGTACCACTTAATCTATACAGATGGTTCAAAAGCTCCGGATGTCCCGTTTGTTGGTGCAGCCTTTTTTCCGAGACCAACAATTTCTTCAAATTGCTTCAATTGCCTGGAGAGGTATCTGTCTTTACAGCTGAATGCATTGCAATCCTGGAGGCGCTTCGGTATATCCTGGGGTCTTCTGCTGGTATCAAATATCTCATTCTCAGCGATTGTTTGAGCGCACTAGAAAAACTCAAGTCTGATCCATTTCAGTTCCCCGGTGACGGTATCGCTATCGAAATTGTAAAGCTACTGAGCGACTGTAGGTATAGGGATCTGAATGTCACTCTGGCCTGGATTCCCAGCCACTGTGGCATCCGGGGCAATGAACTTGCTGACCAATTCGCAAAAATGGCTCTGGAGGGTGGTAGTAGGGCTCATTCTACAGTCCCCGTCTCCGATTTGGTAACGGTGGCTCAGGACAGGCTTTGGAGAGAGTGGACCCAACATTGGGAAAGCTCTTCGGCCACTAAGGGCAAATTTTTTGCAGCTATCCAACCCAATATCTTGAGGAAACCATGGTTCTCAAGCTTGAGACTAAACAAGTTCGAAACTTCATCAATCTGTCGGATGCGTATTGGGCATGTATGTCTCAGAGCCCATCTGTATAAGATCCACGTGGTGGCGAGTCCGTTATGCGATTGCGAAATGGCGGAGGAAGATCTGAACCATATTTTCTTCGAATGTCCAACAAATGACCAATACCCTAGCTTCCTCCGGGATCTTGGAAAGTTGGATATTCAATTTCCTGTCAGCGCCCCATACCTCCTGTCCCTTAATTGTAAACCAGTGTTCAAATTGATGACAAGATTTCTAGCGCAGAATGGAATAAACTTATAAAAATAAGAGATTGATTATATACTTGTTGTGTGGTGTTTTTGTTTTAGTGTCCTAACTTTCAGCTTTTCTAACTTCAAGAATAATTGGAAAGTATCTAGTGCGGTTTCTTGGCGGAATCACTCTGATTACCGGGTGAAAAGCCAATCCATCGAGAAGAAGAAGAAGAAGAATAGATGACAGGTGCAAAATTACAGTCCAATCGTCAAGTTTTCGCAGTTCCATCTTTCGACATAAGCGATATTAACTTGAATGTTAGTGAAAGCAAAAATCTAGTCATTTGCATGTGCATTACATTCTGGAAAAAGGCTAGAATACCTAATAGAGCTGTTAATAATCGTGTTAAGAGGTCAGGGGATTTTTATGATTACATGAAAATTCTTCGAAATACAATTATTCGAATTTACAGTTGTTTGAAAAAATAATTATTCGAATTAGCAAATCTTCGAATAACATTTGTTCGACTATCAATTATTCGAATAACAATTAATGGAAAGTGATTTGTTCGACTAACATTTGTTAGAAAACCCTATTCTTCGAATTATTTTATATTAATCTAAATTCATTTTATTTTGATCTTTAGAAGCAGGTCATATTATTATTCACAAGATTATATGACGTCTCTGAGTATAAAACTCCAGCCATACCTCATCCAACTGAGGACGAGTTCATAAGGAGCAAATGTCATATATGTGCGTTCAGAAAAATTGAGGCTTTTACATATTGAGCGCTTTACTATATATCTAATCAAAATTGTTCTCTATGTTGGTGTTAGGGTAGATTGACAATCTCTCTCTCTCGCTCTCGTTAAATATCAATATAGTGGAAAATATTTTATTTTTAATTTCCTTATAAAATGTCTGCTTTAAAATCTAATATCGTAAACTAATAGAGTTGAAGACAGGCAGCTGTGCGTCAACATCTGTCACAATTTAATAATATGTATTGGATATATTTTATAAGTTGCTTATCGTCGTTGTATATTCAAAATGGGGTATGTAAATTTATAAATGTTTTTACAATAGACCATTAAAGGTCACGTGGTCTTGTCTATGGATTTGCTTTTGCTTGAGGGGCAAACAGTCAGATTGCGCAAATCATCCTTGTAGGTGTTATGCCATAAGAGAAAAAAAAAGAAAGTCAGACGACAAAATAATAACAAAATCGACACTTTTTGATTATTAGGTATACTTTAGGCGTTCCACCTAATATTACCACGTAATTTGAGCACACGACAAAATAATAACAAAACAAACACTGACAGTTGAATACATTATTTTTTAATACATGCATACAACGCTCTTTGAATATGTCCTATCTGAGATAGCGTGTGCTAGGGTACTTCATCTCTTTTTCACACATACTTAGAACTACGCAATAAGAAAGAGATACATCCTTAAGCTTTTTCTTCTACGTGGTACGCTTTTTTCTTTTATAGAAATATGTACCTTATTACCTTATACTGAAAGCATGTTATTTATATTATTATAACATATTACGTTAGTTTTTGAACGATTGAATAATAAATTATGGTCAAGTTGGTAAACACTGTGAATGTGTTGTATTTCGTCTGTTGTGTTGGGATGGGATGCCTGATGCTCCTCAATGATTTTTCTGTGACGTCATCCTTTAATGGTCTTTAATGATAATAAACTGTTTATAATAGCATTTCAATCATTTTATAAAGTGATTCTTAGTATCAAATATCCAAATTGAATACTTAAAAAAAGAATATCACATGCCAACAAAAAGTCCAAACAACAATTTTAATGCCCTAATGGACAGTTTTTAAAGAGTATGCGTAAATAAAAATGTTCGAACATAGCTCATTTTGAATATGAAACGACGTTAAAGGGCATTTACGTTAAACTAAAACATTATTTTGTAAACCTCTAATGCAAGACAAAATAACTGCCACGTGACAAAACTATCACTAGGTACATACAAGTTTTAGAATTTCGTTGAGTTATAACGATAATTACGCACATAGTAAATTTTATTTCAAAATAACGAAAAATTACATTGGCACTTCTTAATCTAGTCCAAAGATATTTGGTGTGGTTGTGTTGCCTTCTTTGACATTATTGTTGCCAGTAGTAAAAACCCAAGAGCAAACGAATATTTTTACTGGTACAAAAGTAAAAATAATGAGAATTGTTTGAATGATACGGTATTAATACATTAAACATAACTATACTTTTCAAATAATATTTTATTATAGGTACTGCATGTACCTTTATTCTTACATTGTCTTTTTGAAAAATTATTTTACTGAATTTTAAGTTTAAACTTAGACTATGGCAGCACTGTCCTGGCGTCGTAAAGCGCGAAATTCGGCTTTATTTTACAAATTTTCACGCAGCAGAAGAAAATGGAGTACGAATATATAATTGGAGAAAAGGGGAATAGAAAACTTCTTTTTCGATCCCACTTATTTGTTAAAGACAAATCAGTGGGTGAAAGTATTTATTGGAAGTGTGATTACTTCCAAAAATCATCATGCAGGGCAAGAATCGTTACCAAGAGGGAGGAAGTGGTCAAAGTTTGCCTTGAACACACCCATATAGCAAGAGCTGAAGAGGTAGAGAGGCAAAAAATTATGCAAAACATAAGGATGGAAGCGATGAGCACCCGTGACCCACCAACATTTATAATTTCTTCAGCCGTTGCAACAATTAATCAGGTAGGAGATTTAGTTTTCACATATGATTAATGTTCCACCTATAGCATCTTTTACAGCATGTATTCAACTCACAAAGCAATGTAATTGAAAATAATTTGATTTATTTTTAGGTTGTGGGAGCCAATTTACCATCAATTGGGAGCCTCAAGAGGACAATACACCATATAAGACAAAAAAGTGACATCGCTCCAACAAATCCCTCCAGTGCAAGAGAAATCATTCTGCCAGAAGACTATAAATTATCAGAGAGAATGGAGCAATTTCTGATGTTTGATTCCGGTATGACCGATGACAGAATGTTAATCTTTAGCACTCGGAGGAATATAGTAGCCTTAAGTCGTGCCAATCACTGGTATGGTGATGGTACCTTTAATACTGTACCACACCTCTTTGGACAGCTATACACAATTCATGGGATGGAGGGGCAAAATTCGGTACCGCTAATTTATGCGTTACTCCCAAATAAAACACATACCACATATTGCTTATTGTTAAATACAGTAAAACAACTGTGGCCGGGTGTGGTGCCCCATACATTTTTGTCAGACTATGAGCCAAGCATGATTAAAGCCATGCGTGACGTATTCCCAGAGGTTGTTCACAGAGGGTGCTTCTTTCATTTTGCTCAATGCATTTTTAGAAAGGTACAAATGCAAGGGTTAAAGCAACGGTATGAATCAGATGTAATTTTTGCATCGGAAATTCGACTGTTGCCTGCCCTCGCATTTGTACCTGTCTCCAGAGTAATAGAATGTTTTGAGCAAGTGCAAGGAGTATTTCCCGAAGAAGCACAATCTATAATAGATTATTTTGAGGATACGTGGATAGGCAGGCCTGACAATCGTGTTGGACGTCGCTCACCATTATTCAGCCACAGTATATGGAATTGTTTCCAAACGGTTGTGGATGGGCTACCAAAAACGAATAACAGCATTGAGGGATGGCATCGAGGTTTCCAATTCCAAATCTCCGGAAACCATCCAAATATTTGGAAATTTTTAGATGCTGTTAAAAGGGAGCAGAGCCTAACAGACTTAAAGCTGGACCAACACGAGAGTGGAGCTGAACCTCCTCGACAAAGAAGAAAATATCGTGATAGCGATTCCAGGTTAAGACGAATCGTCTCAGACTGGAATCAAAATACAGATATTTTGGACTATCTACGTCGCATTACACACAATATTGTTTTTTAAATATGTATATATATATTTGTTCTATTATTCTATTAGTTATTTATTACATTATGTACATTGCAATTATCCACAGCAATAGTTTGGCACCATTTTTGATAGATTTTAAAGAAAATCTAAATTGCTTAGTTGTTGTTTGTATTTTATTGGTATTTGTATTGTAAAACTCCATTATAATCAAAAAATAGAATCTAATTATTTGGTTTTACAAGTACTTTATTGAACAGTTACTTGAAACAAGAACTATATATTTTTTGCTTTAATTGATAAGTTTCAGGCCAGATTCAAGACCTTGTTTTTCATTAAATTATCAGTGTCATATAAGAAGCAAAAGCCTTAAAAAAATTGTGTAAAAAAGTTATGCAGTAAGGCCGACCACCAATTTTGTATTTAGTGTGGTGTCGAAAGAGTGCTTTGTTTAATTTATAGTGAATAATTTTTCATTATCCCGTTTTCAAAACTTATAAGTGTTGTAAAATAAAAATCCATTTTCTTTTGATTGTAAATCGCTGTTTTTAAATCACATCTATCCCAGATGGCAAACTTCTTATTATATTATATAATAGGTATGAATAATGTTAACAAAAACTATTACAAAAAAATGTGTATGATTTCATATTTAATTTACAATAAACAATCACAATAAAATTCCTATATAGTTAATATTAAATAATAATCACTACCATAAATGTTTTATATTACGAACACTCAATTTTATGTATATTCTGATAGTACAAGTTTGAATACCCCCAATATACATTATATTATAAGACTGTGTTTTTTCTTCTGTTCTATCTTTTAATAATAGTTTTTATTTGTACTTGTAATATGTTTCAAACTATGTTTTTGTGTGTAAGCGATGGCTGCTTGTGCGAGCAGATGAATGAGCAGAATGTGCGATACTTAAATAATTGTCTTAACTGTGGTACATGTTTGTAGATGATAGCTGAGTAATGAACGACTTATATTTATTTTGTAAACCACATTTATAGTTGTTGTCAGTTTTGTACTTTTTATCAATAAATAAAATAAATTAAAAATTATATGTTATATCCACATGCATTCATATCTTCTGCTAATTCATAATGTTTTTTTCAATAGATAATAATACTTTTGCCTAATCTGTCATTACTGTATTTATTCATATTTTTGCAGAACAGCATGTGCCTTGACAAATATGTAAATAAAAAGTCTGTCTTCTAGATCTAATTTAAATTCAAACTTGGTATTAAATATTTTTTTTAAATATCAACATTCACAATCTATAACATCTTATATATGTAATATTTTTTTATGATCCTCTCTTTATTGAGAATAATTTGTGCTTTTAGGGGTGTTATTATTGGAAATTGTTTTTTTATCAAAATTGTATATTCTTATTAACGCATTCATGATTTTGTATTCATAATAAATTAAGAAGTATATTATTTTTAATTAATTCATTCAATTCTATGATATCAATGTTTCACTCTTAAATTCCTTTATTGTTTTTATTTTCATTATGTCTAACAACCAAACGGGTTACTATTACAACTACTACTAACCATTCCAACATATCATTAATGTGGGGTAGCCAGCAGACCTGTCATATTTAACAACACACATGCAAAACGCCCTCTCCGAATGGGCTTATAAATTGGACATTATATAGGTACTTATTGTTTGTGATTGTATATAATATATGTTTATTGTATATACTGTTCTATTGGCTTTAAAAAAACATTTCTATTCAATATAAAAATATATAATTTTCATCCAATATACTTACAAGTTTTTCTTTTCATAACTTAACTTCTTCCCGCTTCTCAATAGAATTAGATTATAATGTAAGATATAACACAACACAAAACCCTCAAGTTCCCATACAGGAGTTTTGTAACTTATCATTAGTACTAACTACTCGTACCAATATCAGGATCTGTAAACCAAATCTATTAGAGTTAAGCACAAATAAAATGTTAGATGTTTCGAGTGGTTAGTAGTTAATACAATGCTCCAATGAGTGTTCTTCATTCTCATACATATGCATTACCAGAAATGCAGCATTATTGAGGATACTACAAATAATCACAACAATCATTTTTTTATTTATTTATTCTTTTTGCACATCATCATTATATAACAGTGTTAACAAAACAATATAAAACTTAAAATACAAGGACGATATGCAGTGGCGAGATTATCACTATAAGGTGATTTCTTCCATCTAACCACGTTTTCAGGTCTCACATTACAACTTATTGCTCCATGAACAAAATAATACTGTCACAAGTTTAGCAAATATCAATATGAATACAATATGAATAATTTACTAGTGTCATATCCATGTTTATACGACTCTATAGGCCTTGAGATTCTCAGTGAGCTTCATTGATGTCTACCTTTAATGAATGTTGTGTACAATATTTTGCTATTCACATGGCACAGACATCTGCTATTTCATCTTGCCTTCACTATGGTAGTCTATGCTGGTTTCTGTTTGACGGTTCACCTCAGTAAAAATTGATTCTGTTCTGGTATAATCTACTAGGTTCATTTTTTCTCAGATAATACAATATTGAACATCTTCGTCTGCTCGTAATACACAATATTGGTATCTGGAGAGATAATTATCTGGCATTTCCAAAATTTGTGTCAATCTACTTGATGCACAATCAATTAAACCATGCAGGTATCTGGAAACAAATAAAGACATATTATACATTAATCCTCACAACAGTGCATGTCCAAAGATGGACAGGTAGTCTTGAACAATACACATATCTATAAGTTTAGCAGATCCAATAATAATAATAATAATATGACTATTTATATAGCGCCGTAGTGTGATAATATCACTTCAAGGGCGCTTTACATTATTTAGGATCAACATCCACGTCCATTTTAAAATTACTTAATATAAAATAAAAATTGTCGTCAGAAAGATAAAAAAATCATAATGATATTACAGTTTTAATACATTCATATGCTAAATATCGTTTGACTGTCCTAATCTGCCTAAGATGATATAAAACAAGAACTAACTGTGGCACCAATTTGCTGCTCCATTGACAGGCCACTGTTCACGACCCACTCCAAGAATTTTTACAAATGTCTTTGGCCTGATGCTCACCCCTCCAACAGGTATCATATGTCATCTTCTCTTGGAGGCAAATCATGTGAATTCAGTTTTGTCTGGAAAAATTCAAAAATTTTAAAATTCTATTCAAAGCTTTGTCAAAATTACAAAATCATTTTTTGTTTGCATCCTTGCTGTTAGCTTTGATAAGAGCTTAGATGTCGCTTGTGTCACTGAACTCATACAATGGTTCATTGAAAAAAGTAATTGACGAATATTGTAATATTGTTGAAATACTCCTATATTCAAGGAAAAATGTTTTATACATTTATTATTCTGTAGTTCGTTCATCTGACTTTTGTTTAATACATTGACACAAGTATGTTATTTATATACAGGATAAATATATCAATGAAAAGAATTATAAATGTACTTACCAGTCATGTTATTTGCAGTTTCATTACTGCATTACATTTGAATTCAACAATGTATTCCAATATAAGGTAAATATCTAGACTAGATGAACTATTCAAAAAAATTATTATGAATTTTCAAGTTATATTTATGTGAATATGTAGTTTTCTACCTGAGAAATGATAATCCATCCAAAATAAGATGATTTAACGCACACAAAATTAATTATTTGCATATTTTGCACACGATTTACACATCACAATCAAAACAAGTATCTGACGCCATGTTGACACAAAAATATAGGAAATGAATTGCAGGATTACCAATATGACAAAAACAATGCATACCATAGAGAAAAATGATAAATTTTCAATAAAAAAATTAATTAAATCCATAAATACCATATATATCACTAATTTTATAAAATTAAAGTAATAAATGTGTTTTTGCATATATTAGCACCGTACTACCTAACAAACCTAACCCGCAATCAGTCAACGTAATAAATGTGTTTTTGCATATATTAGCACCGTACTACCTAACAAACCTAACCCGCAATCAGTCAACGTAATAAATGTGTTTTTGCATATATTAGCACCGTACTACCTAACAAACCTAACCAGCAATCAGTCAACGTAATAAATGTGTTTTTGCATATATTAGCACCGTACTACCTAACAAACCTAACCAGCAATCAGTCAACGTAATAAATGTGTTTTGCATATATTAGCACCGTACTACCTAACAAACCTAACCCGCAATCAGTCAACGTAATAAATGTGTTTTTGCATATATTAGCACCGTACTACCTAACAAACCTAACCCGCAATCAGTCAACGTAATAAATGTGTTTTTGCATATATTAGCACCGTACTACCTAACAAACCTAACCAGCAATCAGTCAACGTAATAAATGTGTTTTGCATATATTAGCACCGTACTACCTAACAAACCTAACCCGCAATCAGTCAACGTAATAAATGTGTTTTTGCATATATTAGCACCGTACTACCTAACAAACCTAACCCGCAATCAGTCAACGTAATAAATGTGTTTTTGCATATATTAGCACCGTACTACCTAACAAACCTAACCCGCAATCAGTCAACTTATTAAATGTGTTTTTGCATATATTAGCACCAGACTACCTAACAACACAAATACAGTATATAAGAAAAAGGATTTATAATAATAAAATGAGGTATGTCTATTTTCAATTTAATAAATTGTAATAATTTTCCCATTTCATTATTTTGACTTTTTTCCCCATTGTCTAATTTTGACTTCCGTTGTATTTTGTCCAGTAAACATTGTTTTTGTTATGTTGGTAACAATGAACCATTTCTCTGTGCAAATTTCAACATGGCCCCCGATATTTATAGGATACTTGTGATACGTCAAGGGCATACGAAAAATGCAAATATTTATTGTTGTGCTTAAAAAATCCACAATTGTGCGACGGATTCTTGTTCTCCAGGTTGAATACTACATATCTACATAAAAATAGTTCAATAATATCAAGTATTTATGCGTTCATTAAAACTAGATAAGTTCCGAATATAATTTTACACAGTAGCATAATAGAGTCCCTGTCATTGCAAGTCAATATGTTAACGCGTAACAAAATAATATTATTTTAGCAATTTTTATCTACTCAGTATGATGTCTTCACTTTTACGACATGACTTCTCATTTAATCTTGAAAATGAATTAACTGATTAATTCTCAATTCCACAAACCAATTCCATTATACACAGAGATTTTACGTACAACGAGCAATACACCGTTTATTTACAACTTCTCAACTGACAGCTATCGTCATGATGGCGGCCAGCAGTGTTACCAACATACTATTAGTATTAAAGTCTTTGTGGTAAAAATTCGAAGAATTATATTTCGAAGAATTGTTGTTACCAGTATGACATCTAAAAATTCGAAGAATTGTGTTTTTCTGATAATTGTGGATTCGAATAAATTGTCATTCGAATAATTGCCATTCGAAAAAAAGTAAATTCGAACAAATGTTTTTCGAAGAATTGTCCATTCGAATAATTGTAATTCGAATAATTTTCCTGTCACCGATTTTTATTAGGTCTGGAAAGAGCTGCCAAAAAATAGCAACAAGATTCAGGATTTTCATAGGCACCGTGAGGAGATTTTCCACTTGAATTGGATAATTTACGCGATATTGTATTCGCCGATGCTCTCAAAAGACTAAAAATCAAAGAAGATAATAAATTATTGTAAAAGCAAAGAGAACCAAGACGTACAGGATACATAGCGGGTGTTGAAAAAAAATGGCTGAAATTGAAAAAAGCGAGGCTGAAAAAACTTGCAGAAGAGAAAAAGAGATTAAAGCGTATGGTTTCAGAGACCTTGTTGGCACCTGCTGCTTTACACAGCTTTGTTACGCCTGAGAGAGCCTCTGGCATCCACATAATTTAAAAATCAGATCTACTGGTGCAATGCATCAAGCACGATGGATGGCAAGAGCTATTTACTCTTCAAAAATATGTTTATTGCAGTCTCAGTTCAAAATGGGCGCTAAGGACATAGAAACTTTACTAGATGTTTGTTTATTTATTGTGGTAGTTCATGTAAAGTCCTTGCTTGAATGCTGTTTGGTGGTGAAAGCGCCAAATCAAGACTTGTGCTTTTTAAAAACATTAAATGGTAACGAAAAAATTGACAAGCTGATTTCAGTCGACCTTTTGTGATATTTGTCAAAAGAAATAGCCATCATTTTAATTTTTATGATGAAATTGATGACCAGACCAAAGGGACCACTGTAGAAAATTTACAAAAAAAGAAAACTTTGGTGATTTCTGTAAGAGATATGAACGATCGAAGGAACAGATATCTGGCTCTCTATATGTTAGGTAGTAATGCTCAATTTTTTTAATATGGTATACCTACCACGTTCTTTTTAAGTATTCTACAAGCAGCCTTAATGTTTTTATAGGAAAATTTTTGAGTTATTTTGTATCCGTCAAGAGCAATGATTTTTTTTCACAACTAAAACTTGACAGCAGTTTTCTTCAAGAAGGTGTATCTTCGTATAAAGAAATCGTAGCATTTGTGGAAGCTTAGAAAAAAGATATCTAGCTTAAAAGCGGTGAATGACACAGCTGAAAGAGCTGTTAAACTAATAATTTTTAAAATGAAACACGATATTTAGTTATTCCACTATTGACTTTATTTATTTTTGCGAGCCGGCTTTCAAGAGCTTCCGCTCTCATCGTCAGGCAAAAGTAAACTTTACTTTTGCCTGACGATGAGAGCGGAAGCTCTTGAAAGCCGGCTCGCAAAAATAAATAAAGTCAATAGTGGAATAACTAAATATCGTGTTTCATTTTAAAATTATTAATATGAACTTCCACCAAGAACCGTCGGTCGATAAATTAAACTGTTAAACTAATCCAAAGCTTTCATGGTTTGATAATCGCAGACATAGAATAGAATCAGTTCTTATGACGTTGTTTTCATGAACATAAAAAAATGTACCTAGACTATAAAAAAGAGACTTTTTAGAGGATATATCCAAATTATTTAATATCAATATTGTAACTTTTTTTAATAATTATAAGAAAAGCTCCATATAAACTTGTGTTTTCATCAATATTTAGCTAATATAGTGGTATTAAATGATGATCTACAGCTAAATTTAAAAGTCGCTATAAGCAGTTTTTTTCTAAAACTTTGAGGCTCTGTCGGCACGGGTTCCAATCAACGTAGAAAGCTTAAATTCTGTATTTGGGTAAGTAATAGGCTAATAAACACAATTGGGGGGTATGCGTTTCAATAACTAAAAAAAAATTTTTTTCGTCCAAATAAGGGACACCCTAATGTATATATATATATATATATATATATATATATATATATATATATATATATATATATATATATATGGTAAATATCTAGACTAGATGAACTATTCAAAAAAATTATTATGAATTTTCAAGTTATATTTATGTGAATATGTAGTTTTCTACCTGAGAAATGATAATCCATCCAAAATAAGATGATTTAACGCACACAAAATTAATTATTTGCATATTTTGCACACGATTTACACATCACAATCAAAACAAGTATCTGACGCCATGTTGACACAAAAATATAGGAAATGAATTGCAGGATTACCAATATGACAAAAACAATGCATACCATAGAGAAAAATGATAAATTTTCAATAAAAAAATTAATTAAATCCATAAATACCATATATATCACTAATTTTATAAAATTAAAGTAATAAATGTATTTTTGCATATATTAGCACCGTACTACCTAACAAACCTAACCCGCAATCAGTCAACGTAATAAATGTGTTTTTGCATATATTAGCACCGTACTACCTAACAAACCTAACCCGCAATCAGTCAACGTAATAAATGTGTTTTTGCATATATTAGCACCGTACTACCTAACAAACCTAACCAGCAATCAGTCAACGTAATAAATGTGTTTTTGCATATATTAGCACCGTACTACCTAACAAACCTAACCCGCAATCAGTCAACGTAATAAATGTGTTTTTGCATATATTAGCACCGTACTACCTAACAAACCTAACCAGCAATCAGTCAACGTAATAAATGTGTTTTTGCATATATTAGCACCGTACTACCTAACAAACCTAACCAGCAATCAGTCAACGTAATAAATGTGTTTTGCATATATTAGCACCGTACTACCTAACAAACCTAACCCGCAATCAGTCAACGTAATAAATGTGTTTTTGCATATATTAGCACCGTACTACCTAACAAACCTAACCCGCAATCAGTCAACGTAATAAATGTGTTTTTGCATATATTAGCACCGTACTACCTAACAAACCTAACCAGCAATCAGTCAACGTAATAAATGTGTTTTGCATATATTAGCACCGTACTACCTAACAAACCTAACCCGCAATCAGTCAACGTAATAAATGTGTTTTTGCATATATTAGCACCGTACTACCTAACAAACCTAACCCGCAATCAGTCAACGTAATAAATGTGTTTTTGCATATATTAGCACCGTACTACCTAACAAACCTAACCCGCAATCAGTCAACTTATTAAATGTGTTTTTGCATATATTAGCACCAGACTACCTAACAACACAAATACAGTATATAAGAAAAAGGATTTATAATAATAATATGAGGTATGTCTATTTTCAATTTAATAAATTGTAATAATTTTCCCATTTCATTATTTTGACTTTTTTCCCCATTGTCTAATTTTGACTTCCGTTGTATTTTGTCCAGTAAACATTGTTTTTGTTATGTTGGTAACAATGAACCATTTCTCTGTGCAAATTTCAACATGGCCCCCGATATTTATAGGATACTTGTGATACGTCAAGGGCATACGAAAAATGCAAATATTTATTGTTGTGCTTAAAAAATCCACAATTGTGCGACGGATTCTTGTTCTCCAGGTTGAATACTACATATCTACATAAAAATAGTTCAATAATATCAAGTATTTATGCGTTCATTAAAACTAGATAAGTTCCATATATATATATATATATATATATATATATATATATATATACATACATACACACATACATATATATACAGTAATTGGTACAGATATCAGAGATAAAGTGTCCAGAAACGTTTCGGTTTTAAGACAGTGAGCCCAGCTAGGGGTCACCGAAACAGGGTAGTGTGGAAAACTATTTCCCTCCCAATGGGGATATTCCAACCAAAGCTACTCTCCACCAAGGGAGACAGGACGCACAAAACAAACGAAAAACCATTTCAGGTCCATTAAACGAGTGTGGCCATATTGGAACAATGATACTAAATGCCAAGCCATTTCAAAAATGCAATTTATCTGATTATTACAACAAATTTGGCATAGATTCGTCAATATTTTAACCTAATTTTACCAATATCATTTGCCAGCTAGCTGGTGGTATCAATTTCTTTAATTTTTGTAGTTACATAAATATTATAATTATAAAACAATATCTCCTACCTTCAAAATTCAAATGGCGTTCTTGTTTCTCGTGAATATTTTTATAAACTGCACAGTCAATCAACATCTCGCATTCAAAATGACGATGATCTCCGAAATACTTTATCACTTATTACAACGCTTCTGCAATCAACGCCATTAATAATTTTACGACAAAACAACGATGCACCATACAGATAGAACGCAGATACAACGAAACATGTCGTCTTTTATTTTCGTTTGTCGTTCGGATTTCTCCGTGTTCACGATATCTGTTGAGATGCGCGCGCGCGCGCTATGGAATATGGAATGTAGCTGTGACTAACCTTTCCCATTTTTAAGAACCGTTTAACAAAAAGTGTGCGCCCTGATACCAATTAGATCCCGGTGTAGGAAAACGAGTGTAGTGAATGTTCTCTAACTGATACCAAAATGGTTGTATGGGACCGCTCGCACATTTTATGAATTTTCTGTTCAGAAATTTTGTCTCCATTTTCATACAGAAATTTCTCGGAATATTGAGATCGCAATTCTTTTTGAGGATCTTCTAAACATTGCGGCCATTCTCCATGCATTTCTTTGTAACATATATCACCTGGAACACAGAATATATATAATTACATACATAATAAATTAGCTAACTCACACATATAAAATGAATATTTAAACTTGTCCAACTAATCATACGCTACCATACGCTAACTTTAATTAAATGAAAAACTCACCCCCAATACCACTTTTCTTTCTGGTTAAAACAAAACTTGTAAACACTTACAAGATGGTTTAAAATATACCTACTTATAAAACTGTATTTCTAGGATATATCAACTCAATACTATTATGGGAGTTTTATACCTTTTAAGAAGGTAAAGGAAATCTTTCAATTATATTTCTTTCACATAACAGTGAACATGAAAATAATCTTTTGCTAAAAGATTCTCTCACAACCTAAATTATTCTATAGTATTTTACTTACAGTTTTGTGTGGTTTTTAAATAACAAAGATCGATGTTTTATCACTTTTCTTTTATTTTATAGAACACAAGTTAAGTTTTACAAGAAATATAAGATGTAACAATATAGATAGCAATTAAATTTTTAGAGAAATTTAATATTGTTTAAGTTAACTATTACGCTGTTGAGAACCGACTAATTTGATAAATTATTTCCTATCTACGAATGGCATTTCCTTATCGGTTTCTTCTATAAGTTTTTTGTTAGCATGAAAGTTTCTTCTTTAGTATAGCTTGTCGTCATACTCGTTTCTCTCGATTTCTACAGATAGTACTGCCAGTACTGAAATCTAATTGTTTCCAAGAAATCCTTCTTCTACAAAATAAAAGATTACTTAACATACAATACATATACAATAAATATGGAAAGCCTCGCTGGTTGCCACACTATTTATATAATATTATGTACATATATACATATATAATCCCGTGGAGCACCCGGTAAAGAATTGGTCTCCCACTCTTCTCCTTAAGTTTTCGAGTGTCCTGTAAAAGGCAGGTGTTCGAAAAAATTAAGACATTTTACATCTTAAATTCAGCGATGAGGTTTGCCACCCATCCTGAATGTCTGGATTTTATATTGGCACGAAGAGGACAGCTTGCATGTTTCTTACATGCAGCTGGTCTCCTGGCTACCCCACTTGTGGAATATGCCGTGATGGTATAGTAGTAGTAGATTTCTACAATATTGCTCAATTGCTCAATCATTAAAATTTCTACCCCCCCGTCGCCGAATTTTCAAAATGGTATAGGAATTTAAAATATTTCAAAATTACTCGGTTTTCTTAAAGAATATTTTCTTGCAGTACCTGTTACTACAATGTACCGGGTAAGTATCCGGTACTTTTACCGAATATCCGATATTTTATTACCGAAACAATATTCGCAAAAAATACGCATATTTTTTTGCGAATACGAATACTTTGAAATATGCGAATATTCGCGAATGCGAATACGAATATTCGTTACATCACTAATACGTATACACGTTGTCACAAAAAGTGGTTATGTAATACTAAATATTTAGTTATGTAATACGTAATAATTTCGTATCATTTACGAGAAGATTGAAAACTAGATCCAGGATGAAATATCATGGCATGTTCCTGAATGTAGAAAGGCAGTACATAAACAATAGTATTAAAAATGAAATATATGATAATGTGCGTGCAATTTAATTCAAAGTTAAAAAAATATGATATTGCAAAACATACAAATGTTAAAGATCGAAAAATACATATCAAGCAAGAAACCATTATTACAAATGGTTTACTAATTCAATAATGATAATAAATAAACACAACTTTATAATCATAGTCATAAAGACTCATAAAATATGGAATTTGGCATAATTATGTCCATAGTTCTACATATGTATATACATAGAATCATGAACAATATGAATCTATTGGTCTTGATTTTAGGATATTATTATGGGAACAGTCATTACGAATCAAACACAGTTGTCTTGTACTCTTCTTGATCAGTTTCATTTTCTTCGGTTCCTTCTTCAGCTGATTCGGTTACTTCATCCGAATTGAATCCGTGATGCTTATGATGATGGTCTTGAGAACAGTATAAACATTCTGTAGTAGGTCCTGTACCTGTAGTTTCTGTCTCACCAGTGAAGTTGTCATCAGTCACTGTGGATAGAGTTTCATCAGTGCATTCTGTAGTTGCTTCTGTGACTGTCGAACCATCTTCTTTCTTTGTAGTTTTTGTACTACGAGTAACCGTTGACTTTTTGGATGAAGATGATGACGGAGATGGTGATGGTTTAGATTTGGTAGTTGATGATGTTGGACCTGATGGTGAAGGTTTAGTTGGTTTTGATTTGGTAGTTGATGATGTTGGACCTGATGGTGAAGGCTCTGATGGAGATGGTTTAGTCGGTTTTGATTTGGTTGTTGATGATGTTGGACCTGATGGTGAAGGCTCTGATGGAGATGGTTTGGTCGGCTTAGATTTGGTTGTTGATGATGTTGGACCTGATGGTGAAGGCTCTGATGGAGATGGTTTGGTCGGTTTAGATTTAGTAGTTGATGATGTTGGACCTGATGGTGAAGGCTCTGATGGAGATGGTTTGGTTGGTTTAGATTTAGTAGTTGACGATGTTGGACCTGATGGTGAAGGCTCCGACGGTGATGGTTTGGTCGGCTTAGATTTGGTTGTTGATGATGTTGGACTCGATGGTGAAGGCTCTGATGGAGATGGTTTGGTCGGCTTAGATTTGGTTGTTGATGATGTTGGACCTGATGGCGAAGGCTCTGATGGAGATGGTTTGGTCGGCTTAGATTTGGTTGTTGATGATGTTGGACCCGATGGTGAAGGCTCTGATGGAGATGGTTTGGTCGGCTTAGATTTGGTTGTTGATGATGTTGGACCTGATGGTGAAGGCTCCGACGGTGATGGTTTGGTCGGCTTAGATTTGGTTGTTGATGATGTTGGACCCGATGGTGAAGGCTCTGATGGAGATGGTTTGGTCGGCTTAGATTTAGTAGTTGATGATGTTGGACCAGATGGTGACGGCTCTGATGGAGATGGTTTGGTCGGTTTAGATTTGGTTGTTGATGATGTTGGACCTGATGGTGAAGGCTCCGACGGTGATGGTTTGGTCGGCTTAGATTTGGTTGTTGATGATGTTGGACCCGATGGTGAAGGCTCTGATGGAGATGGTTTGGTCGGCTTAGATTTGGTTGTTGATGATGTTGGACCTGATGGTGAAGGCTCTGATGGAGATGGTTTGGTCGGCTTAGATTTGGTTGTTGATGATGTTGGACCTGACGGTGAAGGCTCTGATGGAGATGGTTTGGTCGGTTTAGATTTAGTAGTTGATGATGTTGGACCTGATGGTGAAGGCTCTGATGGAGATGGTTTGGTTGGTTTAGATTTAGTAGTTGATGATGTTGGACCTGATGGTGAAGGCTCTGATGGAGATGGTTTGGTCGGTTTAGATTTAGTAGTTGATGATGTTGGACCTGATGGTGAAGGCTCTGAGGGAGATGGTTTGGTTGGTTTAGATTTAGTAGTTGACGATGTTGGACCTGATGGTGAAGGCTCTGATGGAGATGGTTTGGTCGGCTTAGATTTGGTTGTTGAAGATGTTGGACCTGATGGTGACGGCTCTGATGGAGATGGTTTGGTCGGTTTAGATTTGGTTGTTGATGATGATGAACCTGATGGTGACGGTTCTGATGGAGATGGTTTGGTCGGCTTAGATTTGGTTGTTGATGATGTTGGACCTGATGGTGAAGGCTCTGATGGAGATGGTTTGGTCGGTTTAGATTTGGTTGTTGACGATGTTGGACCTGATGGTGACGGTTCTGATGGAGATGGTTTGGTCGGTTTTGATTTGGTTGTTGATGATGTTGGACCTGATGGTGACGGCTCTGATGGAGATGGTTTGGTCGGCTTAGATTTGGTTGTTGATGATGTTGGACCCGATGGTGAAGGTTCTGATGGAGATGGTTTTGTTGGTTTTGATTTAGTAGTTGATAATGTTGGACCTGAGGGTGAAGGCTCTGATGGAGATGGTTTGGTCGGTTTAGATTTGGTTGTTGACGATGTTGGACCTGATGGTGACGGTTCTGATGGAGATGGTTTGGTCGGTTTTGATTTGGTTGTTGATGATGTTGGACCTGATGGTGACGGCTCTGATGGAGATGGTTTGGTCGGCTTAGATTTGGTTGTTGATGATGTTGGACCTGATGGTGAAGGCTCTGATGGAGATGGTTTGGTCGGCTTAGATTTGGTTGTTGATGATGTTGGACCTGATGGTGAAGGCTCTGATGGAGATGGTTTGGTTGGTTTAGATTTGGTTGTTGATGATGTTGGACCTGATGGTGAAGGCTCTGATGGAGATGGTTTGGTCGGCTTAGATTTGGTTGTTGATGATGTTGGACCCGATGGTGAAGGCTCTGATGGAGATGGTTTGGTCGGCTTTGATTTGGTTGTTGATGATGTTGGACCTGATGGTGAAGGCTCCGACGGTGATGGTTTGGTCGGCTTAGATTTGGTTGTTGATGATGTTGGACCCGATGGTGAAGGCTCTGATGGAGATGGTTTGGTCGGTTTAGATTTAGTAGTTGATGATGTTGGACCAGATGGTGAGGGCTCTGATGGAGATGGTTTGGTCGGTTTAGATTTAGTTGTTGATGATGTTGGACCTGATGGTGAAGGCTCTGATGGAGATGGTTTGGTCGGCTTAGATTTGGTTGTTGATGATGTTGGACCTGATGGTGAAGGCTCCGACGGTGATGGTTTGGTCGGCTTAGATTTGGTTGTTGATGATGTTGGACCCGATGGTGAAGGCTCTGATGGAGATGGTTTGGTTGGTTTAGATTTGGTTGTTGATGATGTTGGACCTGATGGCGAAGGCTCTGATGGAGATGGTTTGGTCGGCTTAGATTTGGTTGTTGATGATGTTGGACCCGATGGTGAAGGCTCTGATGGAGATGGTTTGGTCGGCTTAGATTTGGTTGTTGATGATGTTGGACCTGATGGTGAAGGCTCCGACGGTGATGGTTTGGTCGGCTTAGATTTGGTTGTTGATGATGTTGGACCCGATGGTGAAGGCTCTGATGGAGATGGTTTGGTCGGCTTAGATTTGGTTGTTGACGATGTTGGACCTGATGGTGACGGTTCTGATGGAGATGGTTTGGTCGGCTTAGATTTGGTTGTTGATGATGTTGGACCTGATGGTGAAGGCTCTGATGGAGATGGTTTGGTCGGTTTAGATTTAGTAGTTGATGATGTTGGACCTGATGGTGAAGGCTCTGAGGGAGATGGTTTGGTTGGTTTAGATTTAGTAGTTGACGATGTTGGACCTGATGGTGAAGGCTCTGATGGAGATGGTTTGGTCGGCTTAGATTTGGTTGTTGAAGATGTTGGACCTGATGGTGACGGCTCTGATGGAGATGGTTTGGTCGGTTTAGATTTGGTTGTTGATGATGTTGGACCTGATGGTGACGGTTCTGATGGAGATGGTTTGGTCGGCTTAGATTTGGTTGTTGATGATGTTGGACCTGATGGTGAAGGCTCTGATGGAGATGGTTTGGTCGGTTTAGATTTGGTTGTTGACGATGTTGGACCTGATGGTGACGGTTCTGATGGAGATGGTTTGGTCGGCTTAGATTTGGTTGTTGATGATGTTGGACCCGATGGTGAAGGCTCTGATGGAGATGGTTTGGTCGGTTTAGATTTAGTAGTTGATGATGTTGGACCAGATGGTGAGGGCTCTGATGGAGATGGTTTGGTCGGTTTAGATTTAGTTGTTGATGATGTTGGACCTGATGGTGAAGGCTCTGATGGAGATGGTTTGGTCGGCTTAGATTTGGTTGTTGATGATGTTGGACCTGATGGTGAAGGCTCCGACGGTGATGGTTTGGTCGGCTTAGATTTGGTTGTTGATGATGTTGGACCCGATGGTGAAGGCTCTGATGGAGATGGTTTGGTTGGTTTAGATTTGGTTGTTGATGATGTTGGACCTGATGGCGAAGGCTCTGATGGAGATGGTTTGGTCGGCTTAGATTTGGTTGTTGATGATGTTGGACCTGATGGTGAAGGCTCTGATGGAGATGGTTTGGTCGGTTTAGATTTGGTTGTTGACGATGTTGGACCTGATGGTGACGGTTCTGATGGAGATGGTTTGGTCGGCTTAGATTTGGTTGTTGATGATGTTGGACCCGATGGTGAAGGCTCTGATGGAGATGGTTTGGTCGGTTTAGATTTAGTAGTTGATGATGTTGGACCAGATGGTGAGGGCTCTGGTGGAGATGGTTTGGTCGGTTTAGATTTGGTTGTTGATGATGTTGGACCTGATGGTGACGGTTCTGATGGAGATGGTTTGGTCGGCTTAGATTTGGTTGTTGATGATGTTGGACCTGATGGTGAAGGCTCTGATGGAGATGGTTTGGTCGGCTTAGATTTGGTTGTTGACGATGTTGGACCTGATGGTGACGGTTCTGATGGAGATGGTTTGGTCGGCTTAGATTTGGTTGTTGATGATGTTGGACCCGATGGTGAAGGCTCTGATGGAGATGGTTTGGTCGGTTTAGATTTAGTAGTTGATGATGTTGGACCAGATGGTGAGGGCTCTGATGGAGATGGTTTGGTCGGTTTAGATTTAGTTGTTGATGATGTTGGACCTGATGGTGAAGGCTCCGACGGTGATGGTTTGGTCGGCTTAGATTTGGTTGTTGATGATGTTGGACCCGATGGTGAAGGCTCTGATGGAGATGGTTTGGTTGGTTTAGATTTGGTTGTTGATGATGTTGGACCTGATGGCGAAGGCTCCGACGGTGATGGTTTGGTCGGCTTAGATTTGGTTGTTGATGATGTTGGACCCGATGGTGAAGGCTCTGATGGAGATGGTTTGGTCGGCTTAGATTTGGTTGTTGACGATGTTGGACCTGATGGTGACGGTTCTGATGGAGATGGTTTGGTCGGCTTAGATTTGGTTGTTGATGATGTTGGACCTGATGGTGAAGGCTCCGACGGTGATGGTTTGGTCGGCTTAGATTTGGTTGTTGATGATGTTGGACCCGATGGTGAAGGCTCTGATGGAGATGGTTTGGTCGGCTTAGTTTTGGTTGTTGATGATGTTGGACCTGATGGTGAAGGCTCTGATGGAGATGGTTTGGTCGGCTTAGATTTGGTTGTTGATGATGTTGGACCTGATGGTGAAGGCTCTGATGGAGATGGTTTGGTCGGCTTAGATTTGGTTGTTGATGATGTTGGACCTGATGGTGAAGGCTCTGATGGAGATGGTTTGGTTGGTTTAGATTTGGTTGTTGATGATGTTGGACCTGATGGTGAAGGCTCTGATGGAGATGGTTTGGTCGGCTTAGATTTGGTTGTTGATGATGTTGGACCCGATGGTGAAGGCTCTGATGGAGATGGTTTGGTCGGCTTTGATTTGGTTGTTGATGATGTTGGACCTGATGGTGAAGGCTCCGACGGTGATGGTTTGGTCGGCTTAGATTTGGTTGTTGATGATGTTGGACCCGATGGTGAAGGCTCTGATGGAGATGGTTTTGTTGGTTTTGATTTGGTTGTTGACGATGTTGGACCTGATGGTGACGGTTCTGATGGAGATGGTTTGGTCGGCTTAGATTTGGTTGTTGATGATGTTGGACCTGATGGTGAAGGCTCTGATGGAGATGGTTTGGTCGGTTTAGATTTGGTTGTTGATGATGTTGGACCTGATGGTGAAGGCTCCGACGGTGATGGTTTGGTCGGCTTAGATTTGGTTGTTGATGATGTTGGACCCGATGGTGAAGGCTCTGATGGAGATGGTTTGGTCGGCTTAGTTTTGGTTGTTGATGATGTTGGACCTGATGGTGAAGGCTCTGATGGAGATGGTTTGGTCGGCTTAGATTTGGTTGTTGATGATGTTGGACCTGATGGTGAAGGCTCTGATGGAGATGGTTTGGTCGGCTTAGATTTGGTTGTTGATGATGTTGGACCTGATGGTGAAGGCTCTGATGGAGATGGTTTGGTTGGTTTAGATTTGGTTGTTGATGATGTTGGACCTGATGGTGAAGGCTCTGATGGAGATGGTTTGGTCGGATTAGATTTGGTTGTTGATGATGTTGGACCCGATGGTGAAGGCTCTGATGGAGATGGTTTGGTCGGCTTTGATTTGGTTGTTGATGATGTTGGACCTGATGGTGAAGGCTCCGACGGTGATGGTTTGGTCGGCTTAGATTTGGTTGTTGATGATGTTGGACCCGATGGTGAAGGCTCTGATGGAGATGGTTTGGTCGGTTTAGATTTAGTAGTTGATGATGTTGGACCAGATGGTGAGGGCTCTGATGGAGATGGTTTGGTCGGTTTAGATTTAGTTGTTGATGATGTTGGACCTGATGGTGAAGGCTCTGATGGAGATGGTTTGGTCGGCTTAGATTTGGTTGTTGATGATGTTGGACCTGATGGTGAAGGCTCCGACGGTGATGGTTTGGTCGGCTTAGATTTGGTTGTTGATGATGTTGGACCCGATGGTGAAGGCTCTGATGGAGATGGTTTGGTTGGTTTAGATTTGGTTGTTGATGATGTTGGACCTGATGGCGAAGGCTCTGATGGAGATGGTTTGGTCGGCTTAGATTTGGTTGTTGATGATGTTGGACCCGATGGTGAAGGCTCTGATGGAGATGGTTTGGTCGGCTTAGATTTGGTTGTTGATGATGTTGGACCTGATGGTGAAGGCTCCGACGGTGATGGTTTGGTCGGCTTAGATTTGGTTGTTGATGATGTTGGACCCGATGGTGAAGGCTCTGATGGAGATGGTTTGGTCGGCTTAGATTTGGTTGTTGACGATGTTGGACCTGATGGTGACGGTTCTGATGGAGATGGTTTGGTCGGCTTAGATTTGGTTGTTGATGATGTTGGACCTGATGGTGAAGGCTCTGATGGAGATGGTTTGGTCGGCTTAGATTTAGTAGTTGATGATGTTGGACCTGATGGTGAAGGCTCTGAGGGAGATGGTTTGGTTGGTTTAGATTTAGTAGTTGACGATGTTGGACCTGATGGTGAAGGCTCTGATGGAGATGGTTTGGTCGGCTTAGATTTGGTTGTTGAAGATGTTGGACCTGATGGTGACGGCTCTGATGGAGATGGTTTGGTCGGTTTAGATTTGGTTGTTGATGATGTTGGACCTGATGGTGAAGGCTCCGACGGTGATGGTTTGGTCGGCTTAGATTTGGTTGTTGATGATGTTGGACCCGATGGTGAAGGCTCTGATGGAGATGGTTTGGTCGGCTTAGATTTGGTTGTTGACGATGTTGGACCTGATGGTGACGGTTCTGATGGAGATGGTTTGGTCGGCTTAGATTTGGTTGTTGATGATGTTGGACCCGATGGTGAAGGCTCTGATGGAGATGGTTTGGTCGGTTTAGATTTAGTAGTTGATGATGTTGGACCAGATGGTGAGGGCTCTGATGGAGATGGTTTGGTCGGTTTAGATTTAGTTGTTGATGATGTTGGACCTGATGGTGAAGGCTCTGATGGAGATGGTTTGGTCGGCTTAGATTTGGTTGTTGATGATGTTGGACCTGATGGTGAAGGCTCCGACGGTGATGGTTTGGTCGGCTTAGATTTGGTTGTTGATGATGTTGGACCCGATGGTGAAGGCTCTGATGGAGATGGTTTGGTTGGTTTAGATTTGGTTGTTGATGATGTTGGACCTGATGGCGAAGGCTCTGATGGAGATGGTTTGGTCGGCTTAGATTTGGTTGTTGATGATGTTGGACCCGATGGTGAAGGCTCTGATGGAGATGGTTTGGTCGGCTTAGATTTGGTTGTTGATGATGTTGGACCTGATGGTGAAGGCTCCGACGGTGATGGTTTGGTCGGCTTAGATTTGGTTGTTGATGATGTTGGACCCGATGGTGAAGGCTCTGATGGAGATGGTTTGGTCGGCTTAGATTTGGTTGTTGACGATGTTGGACCTGATGGTGACGGTTCTGATGGAGATGGTTTGGTCGGCTTAGATTTGGTTGTTGATGATGTTGGACCTGATGGTGAAGGCTCTGATGGAGATGGTTTGGTCGGTTTAGATTTAGTAGTTGACGATGTTGGACCTGATGGTGAAGGTTCTGATGGAGATGGTTTGGTCGGCTTAGATTTGGTTGTTGATGATGTTGGACCTGATGGTGACGGCTCTGATGGAGATGGTTTGGTCGGCTTAGATTTGGTTGTTGATGATGTTGGACCCGATGGTGAAGGCTCTGATGGAGATGGTTTTGTTGGTTTTGATTTGGTTGTTGACGATGTTGGACCTGATGGTGACGGTTCTGATGGAGATGGTTTGGTCGGCTTAGATTTGGTTGTTGATGATGTTGGACCTGATGGTGAAGGCTCTGATGGAGATGGTTTGGTCGGTTTAGATTTGGTTGTTGATGATGTTGGACCTGATGGTGAAGGCTCCGACGGTGATGGTTTGGTCGGCTTAGATTTGGTTGTTGATGATGTTGGACCCGATGGTGAAGGCTCTGATGGAGATGGTTTGGTCGGCTTAGTTTTGGTTGTTGATGATGTTGGACCTGATGGTGAAGGCTCTGATGGAGATGTTTTGGTTGGTTTAGATTTGGTTGTTGATGATGTTGGACCTGATGGTGAAGGCTCTGATGGAGATGGTTTGGTCGGCTTAGATTTGGTTGTTGATGATGTTGGACCCGATGGTGAAGGCTCTGATGGAGATGGTTTTGTTGGTTTTGATTTGGTTATTGATGATGTTGGACCTGATGGTGAAGACTCCGACGGTGATGGTTTGGTCGGCATAGATTTGGTTGTTGATGAAGTTGGACCCGATGGTGAAGGCTCTGATGGAGATGGTTTGGTCGGTTTAGATTTGGTTGTTGATGATGTTGGACCTGATGGTGAAGGCTCCGACGGTGATGGTTTGGTCGGCTTAGATTTGGTTGTTGATGATGTTGGACCCGATGGTGAAGGCTCTGATGGAGATGGTTTGGTCGGCTTAGTTTTGGTTGTTGATGATGTTGGACCTGATGGTGAAGGCTCTGATGGAGATGGTTTGGTCGGCTTAGATTTGGTTGTTGATGATGTTGGACCCGATGGTGAAGGCTCTGATGGAGATGGTTTGGTCGGCTTAGATTTGGTTGTTGATGAAGTTGGACCCGATGGTGAAGGCTCTGATGGAGATGGTTTGGTCGGCTTAGATTTGGTTGTTGACGATGTTGGACCTGATGGTGACGGTTCTGATGGAGATGGTTTGGTCGGCTTAGATTTGGTTGTTGATGATGTTGGACCCGATGGTGAAGGCTCTGATGGAGATGGTTTTGTTGGTTTTGATTTAGTAGTTGATGATGTTGGACCTGATGGTGAAGGCTCTGATGGAGATGGTTTGGTCGGTTTAGATTTGGTTGTTGACGATGTTGGACCTGATGGTGACGGCTCTGATGGAGATGGTTTGGTCGGCTTAGATTTGGTTGTTGATGATGTTGGACCCGATGGTGAAGGCTCTGATGGAGATGGTTTGGTCGGTTTAGATTTAGTAGTTGATGATGTTGGACCAGATGGTGAGGGCTCTGATGGAGATGGTTTGGTCGGTTTAGATTTAGTTGTTGATGATGTTGGACCTGATGGTGAAGGCTCTGATGGAGATGGTTTGGTCGGCTTAGATTTGGTTGTTGATGATGTTGGACCCGATGGTGAAGGCTCTGATGGAGATGGTTTGGTCGGCTTAGATTTGGTTGTTGATGTTGTTGGACCTGATGGTGAAGGCTCCGACGGTGATGGTTTGGTCGGCTTAGATTTGGTTGTTGATGATGTTGGACCCGATGGTGAAGGCTCTGATGGAGATGGTTTGGTCGGTTTAGATTTGGTTGTTGATGATGTTGGACCTGATGGTGAAGGCTCCGACGGTGATGGTTTGGTCGGCTTAGATTTGGTTGTTGATGATGTTGGACCCGATGGTGAAGGCTCTGATGGAGATGGTTTGGTCGGCTTAGATTTGGTTGTTGATGATGTTGGACCAGATGGTGAAGGCTCTGATGGAGATGGTTTGGTTGGCTTAGATTTGGTTGTTGATGATGTTGGACCTGATGGTGACGGTTCTGATGGAGATGGTTTGGTTGGTTTAGATTTAGTAGTTGATGATGTTGGACCAGATGGTGACGGCTCTGATGGAGATGGTTTGGTCGGCTTAGATTTGGTTGTTGATGATGTTGGACCCGATGGTGAAGGCTCTGATGGAGATGGTTTTGTTGGTTTTGATTTAGTAGTTGATGATGTTGGACCTGATGGTGAAGGCTCTGATGGAGACGGTTTGGTCGGTTTAGATTTGGTTGTTGACGATGTTGGACCTGATGGTGACGGTTCTGATGGAGATGGTTTGGTCGGCTTAGATTTGGTTGTTGATGATGTTGGACCTGATGGTGAAGGCTCTGATGGAGATGGTTTGGTCGGCTTAGATTTGGTTGTTGATGATGTTGGACCCGATGGTGAAGGCTCTGATGGAGATGGTTTTGTTGGTTTTGATTTAGTAGTTGATGATGTTGGACCTGATGGTGAAGGCTCTGATGGAGATGGTTTGGTCGGTTTAGATTTGGTTGTTGACGATGTTGGACCTGATGGTGACGGTTCTGATGGAGATGGTTTGGTCGGCTTAGATTTGGTTGTTGATGATGTTGGACCCGATGGTGAAGGCTCTGATGGAGATGGTTTGGTCGGCTTAGTTTTGGTTGTTGATGATGTTGGACCTGATGGTGAAGGCTCTGATGGAGATGGTTTGGTCGGCTTAGATTTGGTTGTTGATGATGTTGGACCCGATGGTGAAGGCTCTGATGGAGATGGTTTTGTTGGTTTTGATTTAGTAGTTGATGATGTTGGACCTGATGGTGAAGGCTCTGATGGAGATGGTTTGGTCGGTTTAGATTTGGTTGTTGACGATGTTGGACCTGATGGTGACGGCTCTGATGGAGATGGTTTGGTCGGCTTAGATTTGGTTGTTGATGATGTTGGACCCGATGGTGAAGGCTCTGATGGAGATGGTTTTGTTGGTTTTGATTTAGTTGTTGATGATGTTGGACCTGATGGTGAAGGCTCTGATGGAGATGGTTTTGTTGGTTTTGATTTAGTTGTTGATGATGTTGGACCTGATGGTGAAGGCTCTGATGGAGATGGTTTGGTCGGTTTAGATTTGGTTGTTGACGATGTTGGACCTGATGGTGACGGTTCTGATGGAGATGGTTTTGTCGGCTTAGATTTGGTTGTTGATGATGTTGGACTTGATGGTGAAGGCTCTGATGGAGATGGTTTGGTTGGTTTAGATTTGGTTGTTGATGATGTTGGACCTGATGGTGAAGGCTCTGATGGAGATGGTTTGGTCGGCTTAGATTTGGTTGTTGATGATGTTGGACCTGATGGTGAAGGCTCTGATGGAGATGGTTTGGTCGGCTTAGATTTGGTTGTTGACGATGTTGGACCTGATGGTGAAGGCTCTGATGGAGATGGTTTAGTCGGTTTAGATTTGGTTGTTGACGATGTAGGACCTGATGGTGACGGCTCTGATGGAGATGGTTTGGTCGGCTTAGATTTGGTTGTTGATGATGTTGGACCTGATGGTGAAGGCTCTGATGGAGATGGTTTGGTCGGCTTAGATTTAGTTGTTGACGATGTTGGACCTGATGGTGACGGTTCTGATGGAGATGGTTTGGTCGGCTTAGATTTGGTTGTTGACGATGTTGGACCTGATGGAGATGGTTTGGTCGGCTTAGATTTAGTAGTTGATGATGTTGGACCAGATGGTGAAGGCTCTGATGGAGATGGTTTGGTCGGCTTAGATTTGGTTGTTGATGATGTTGGACCTGATGGTGAAGGCTCTGATGGAGATGGTTTGGTCGGTTTAGATTTAGTAGTTGATGATGTTGGACCTGATGGTGAAGGCTCTGATGGAGATGGTTTGGTCGGCTTAGATTTGGTTGTTGATGATGTTGGAGCCGATGGTGAAGGCTCTGATGGAGATGGTTTGGTCGGCTTAGATTTGGTTGTTGATGATGTTGGACCTGATGGTGAAGGCTCTGATGGAGATGGTTTGGTCGGTTTAGATTTAGTAGTTGATGATGTTGGACCTGATGGTGAAGGCTCTGATGGAGATGGTTTGGTTGGCTTAGATTTGGTTGTTGATGATGTTGGACCTGATGGTGAAGGCTCTGATGGAGATGGTTTGGTTGGTTTAGATTTAGTAGTTGATGATGTTGGACCCGATGGTGAAGGCTCTGATGGAGATGGTTTGGTTGGCTTAGATTTGGTTGTTGATGATGTTGGACCTGATGGCGAAGGCTCTGATGGAGATGGTTTGGTCGGTTTAGATTTGGTTGTTGATGATGTTGGACCCGATGGTGAAGGCTCTGATGGAGATGGTTTGGTCGGCTTAGATTTGGTTGTTGATGATGTTGGACCCGATGGTGAAGGCTCTGATGGAGATGGTTTGGTCGGCATAGATTTGGTTGTTGATGATGTAGGACCTGATGGTGACGGCTCTGACGGTGATGGTTTGGTCGGCTTAGATTTGGTTGTTGATGATGTTGGACCTGATGGTGAAGGCTCTGATGGAGATGGTTTGGTCGGTTTAGATTTAGTAGTTGATGATGTTGGACCTGATGGTGAAGGCTCTGATGGAGATGGTTTGGTTGGTTTAGATTTAGTAGTTGATGATGTTGGACCAGATGGTGACGGCTCTGATGGAGATGGTTTGGTCGGCTTAGATTTGGTTGTTGATGATGTTGGACCTGATGGTGAAGGCTCTGATGGAGATGGTTTGGTCGGCTTAGATTTGGTTGTTGACGATGTTGGACCTGATGGTGAAGGCTCTGATGGAGATGGTTTAGTCGGTTTAGATTTGGTTGTTGACGATGTAGGACCTGATGGTGACGGCTCTGATGGAGATGGTTTGGTCGGCTTAGATTTGGTTGTTGATGATGTTGGACCTGATGGTGAAGGCTCTGATGGAGATGGTTTGGTCGGCTTAGATTTAGTTGTTGACGATGTTGGACCTGATGGCGAAGGCTCTGATGGAGATGGTTTGGTTGGTTTAGATTTAGTAGTTGATGATGTTGGACCAGATGGTGAAGGCTCTGATGGAGATGGTTTGGTTGGCTTAGATTTGGTTGTTGATGATGTTGGACCTGATGGCGAAGGCTCTGATGGAGATGGTATGGTCGGCTTAGATTTGGTTGTTGACGATGTTGGACCAGATGTTGAAGGCTCTGATGGAGATGGTTTGGTCGGCTTAGATTTGGTTGTTGATGATGTTGGACCCGATGGTGAAGGCTCTGATGGAGATGGTTTGGTCGGCTTAGATTTGGTTGTTGATGATGTAGGACCTGATGGTGACGGCTCTGACGGCGATGGTTTGGTCGGCTTAGATTTGGTTGTTGATGATGTTGGACCTGATGGTGAAGGCTCTGATGGAGATGGTTTGGTCGGTTTAGATTTAGTGGTTGATGATGTTGGACCAGACGGTGACGGTTCTGATGGAGATGGTTTGGTCGGCTTAGATTTGGTTGTTGATGATGTTGGACCTGATGGTGAAGGCTCTGATGGAGATGGTTTGGTCGGCTTAGATTTGGTTGTTGATGATGTTGGACCCGATGGTGAAGGCTCTGATGGAGATGGTTTGGTCGGCTTAGATTTGGTTGTTGACGATGTTGGACCTGATGGTGAAGGCTCTGATGGAGATGGTTTGGTCGGTTTAGATTTGCTTGTTGATGATGTTGGACCTGATGGTGAAGGCTCCGACGGTGATGGTTTGGTCGGCTTAGATTTGGTTGTTGATGATGTTGGACCCGATGGTGAAGGCTCTGATGGAGATGGTTTGGTTGGTTTAGATTTAGTAGTTGATGATGTTGGACCAGACGGTGACGGCTCTGATGGAGATGGTTTGGTCGGCTTAGATTTGGTTGTTGATGATGTTGGACTTGATGGTGAAGGCTCTGATGGAGATGGTTTGGTTGGTTTAGATTTGGTTGTTGATGATGTTGGACCCGATGGTGAAGGCTCTGATGGAGATGGTTTGGTCGGTTTAGATTTTGTTGTTGACGATGTTGGACCTGATGGTGAAGGCTCCGACGGTGATGGTTTGGTTGGTTTTGATTTGGTTGTCGATGATGTTGGACCTGATGGGGACGGCTTTGATGGCGTTGGTTTGGTTGGTAAAGATTTGGTTGTTGATGTTGGACAGTAATAACATTTGACACATGGTGGATAGTAAATTTTTCTGTGCCCTTTCTTTAATTTTGGGAAATATTTCGGACATTTCTTTTGTATTTCGTTTGGTCCAATTCGTCTATTACCTATATAGAAGAATTTCTTTTGTGCATCAAAACTCGGTTCTTTTCCTCTTGGCCATTTTCCGTTAGCAGCGAAGTAACACATTCTCTCTAAAAAAATGTTTTATTTTATGTGTGAATTATTTGAAATATAGTTTTTATGATCCTGCGTTTTTTATGATTATTATTCTTTTGTATATATATCTTTTGCTTTCTATTCATTTATATATATATATATATATATATATATATATATATATATATATATATATGAAAGACTGTATGATCTAATTTTCATCCGAAATGCATGTACAACATGCACCTTATGAATGAAAGATCATTTGATTTTACGCAGGAGATAGTATGAGGTGAAGGTTTTACTCCATTTCACTGCGTACAGTCGGGCAGAGACTTGGCTCATGCCTTTGCATACGGAACGAGGCACGGCCCGTCACCGGAATATGCAGTTTGGATTTGTCGAAGAGATGTTATGTTTCGACATTGGCGCATGTGTCTCGTCAGGACCATCTTACGTATGTGAATTATATGTGAGATGTATCACGATAGGTATGATTTTTAACATGAACCTAAGCATCACTTGCAGAGTAGAGAGAGAGTATTAGGTGTCCCGACGCTTACGAATCGGCTCTGGCTGGCTTAAGCGCTTTACACCATGGTAACGCTCACCAATTCCACCTTTAATCTCTAATGCTTCTCTCATATAATCCTTTCAGAGCGGGTCTTTCTGGACGATGTCGCTTTTTAGCGATGTGTGCAGTCACCCGCTCTGAAAGGATTATATGAGAGATGCATTAGAGAGAAAGGGTGGAATTGGTGAACGTTACCATGGTGTAAAGCGCTTAAGCCAGCCAGAGCCGATTCGTAAGCGTCGGGACAACTTATACTCTCCCCTTAGCTTCATATTAAAAATCATACCTATCGTGATACATCTCAAATATATATATGTATATATATATATATCCAAATATGATGGTTTCAAGGGGAGTTTCTATAGGTATTTTGTAATGTTTATAATAAATAAATTAATTCTCTGGATAAGTGGTTCTGATAATGGTTCTTAACCTGTGAGGAATTCTCAACTGGTGGGAATGGCGGAGTTTCCATGTGGGAAATCCTATGCATTTGTTTCCATCCGCAAAGAATCTATAGTATAATATTTTAAAAATTTCTCTTACTCTCAGTTATAAATCTAATGTATGCAAATAAAAAATTAAAGGCTGTAAAATGTCGTACTTAACACTGCATTAGTTAAAATTGAATATGACAAAGACTGATGCTGTGGTGGGGAATGGAGAGTTGCCTCGCTAAAAAGTGGTGAATTGTAGAAAAAAAGTTATTATTATTCTCTTTAAATTTCCTTTGCTTTTTTATTATTTTACGCTATTATTTACGCTAAATTACAGCTTTAGGCCAATGCGATGTACAAAGAGTTATGAACCACTGCTCTAGATGATCACAGCAACATATTTATTAATAACATAACACAGTAACATAATACAAGATTCAAATCTTAGTTTGGGACAAGCTCGATCTGTGTGAATTGTCTATGCATGTTATGTTATGTTATTGATTTTATAAGTTTTATAAATCGAAGTTATAATGGATACTAGTGATGTAACGAATGTTTGATTTTGGATATTCACAAATGCGAATGTGAATATTTGTTGCCGACATTCGCGAATGCGAATAGCGAATATTGGCTTGCTTATATTTCTACAATTGCTCGAGCATTAAAATTTTTACCCCCCCCCCCCCCCGTCGCCGAATATTCAAAATGGTATAGAAATTTAAAATGTTTCAACACTCGGTTTTCTTAAAGAATATTTTCTTGCAGTAACTTTTTCTACAGTGTACCGGGTAAATATCTGGTAGGTACTTTTACCGAATATCCGTTACTTTATAACCAAAATAATATTCGCGAAACATTCACATATTTTTTGCGAATACGAATGCGAATACTTTAAAATGTGCGAATACGAATATTCGTTACGTCACTAATGGATTACCTATATGCATTTAATGTTGCATTACCTATATGCATTTAATTAGTAATCGATTCGCGAACATTGATTAATGATTTTTTGCGTGAAATGATGAAATGTAAATAGGTACTAGGTATTTGTTAATAGTTTAAAATGCATATCAATCGGTATATATTTTATAAATTGCTAGCATTATAACGATTGCATTTTTTTATTGAACTAATTCGACAATGATATCACCGACTTGATTACGAGTTGGCCTTACTACAAAATGTCTAAGAACACTTTTGACCGCAAGTGTGGACACTTTTTGAAAATATTTTTTTTTTTCTATTTTCTTCATACCTATCATAAAAAATGTTTATGTATTATATATTCCAAAGCTACCTTGTTACTATGAAGTAATATTATTCACTCCAATGTTGATCATTGCAGTCAATCACTTTGATGTATTGTCAATATTTAATACTCTGATAAGGTAGATAATGATTATCTAAAGGGGTATTTACACTTGTTAACTCTGGATGATCCTCTAAAATAATAGGTATGAATAGAAGTTTCGACAATAGAGATCACTAACGATGACTGATGAAAGCGATATTACTAGCCGATATGATTTTGATGAATTTCACTGAAATGACCACAAACAAGTTTCTTATTTGAATTATATAAACTTGTTTTAATTTTTATATGTATAAAATATGTCAAACAACAGACAACAGGACCGCGATTATTGCACAGGATGAACAAGTGTGAATAGAAGTGTTCATTTTCGATGAACAGCTTTGACTCTTGACACTCTGGATAATCATCCAAAGTGAAATAATCTGAATGCTACTATAGAATCTTATATAGTCTTTTGAGGAATTATATAAACTTGTTTTAATTTTTATATGTATAAAATATGTCAAACAACAGACAACAGGACCGCGATTATTGCACAGGATGAACAAGTGTGAATAGACGTGTTCATTTTCGATGAACAGCTTTGACTCTTGACACTCTGGATAATCATCCAAAGTGAAATAATCTGAATGCTACTATAGAATCTTATATAGTCTTTTGAGGAATTATATAAACTTGTTTTAATTTTTATATGTATAAAATATGTCAAACAACAGACAACAGGACCGCGATTATTGCACAGGATGAACAAGTGTAAATAGACGTGTTCACTTTCGATGAACAGCTTTGACTCTTGACACTCTGGATAATCATCCAAAGTGAAATAATCTGAATGCTACTATAGAATCTTATATAGTCTTTTGAGGAATTATATAAACTTGTTTTAATTTTTATATGTATAAAATATGTCAAACAACAGACAACAGGACCGCGATTATTGCACAGGATGAACAAGTGTAAATAGACGTGTTCACTTTCGATGAACAGCTTTGACTCTTGACACTCTGGATAATCATCCAAAGTGAAATAATCTGAATGCTACTATAGAATCTTATATGTATAGTCTTTTGAGGAATTTTATAAACTTGTCCACAGAATATTCATTCTGTACATATAGCTAGATAGATGAGTATTATTTTATAAATATTACTATCGCTACCTTTCATTGCCTTGCATCCTCCGCAATGGAGAGTATTGTAATTGGGACAAAGCTTTTTCTTCTCGAGTTCAGACAAAGGTTCGTGGTACGGAGGCAGGATCTCGTTCATTAGAGCGATTCTTCTATTCATTTCTTCAGTGCTGTTGGAGACTTCTTTCCATGATCCATGTTTGATATACCAGCATAGATGATCTGTTGAAATAAAATATATTTTAAATAAATTTAATATTTATCACACTATTATTAAATTCCAAATTCCTGGTGATATTAATGTCTCACTTGCACATAATTATTCATTTTGTTAGTTTCTTAAAATTGTTTTTCATATGGACTAAAACAGATTAAAATGAAAATAATTCTTACAATGATCTTTATTATCATATGGATCTAAGGATTGATAGTGGTAATCTTGACAAATTTCTTTGATTTCTTCTGCATTGTATGGTACACCGTCCTTTTGCAAAAATTCCTTGGAATATTCTTGACGCAATGCTATTTGATTTTTATGGAGCCATTTAGGCCAATATTTTTGGCGATGATAGTAGCAAATGTCACCTGAAATATTCATAGAGTTACAATTACAGTTACAATCGTATTTTTCAGATGTCACGTATTTTGATTTATTGTGTATTGGTAGTACTAGTAATTAGCACAGTCAGTGCTCCATTAACACTTAAGTACTGTAATTGTGAAATCATTATGCCGAATAACCGAATATTCGGAAAAACAATGGTGAGAGCGTGCGGTACCGCGCATCTTCGTGTAGGTGCATCATAGCAGTGCGGTACGTTATTTCAAAATTTTGTGTTCCAACATTAACATTAATAATAATATTATGTTCTTTCACTCCATATCAAGTTATATTAATTAATTAGATATTTGAGAATTAATAAAATTATGCATCTACAGCTGACAATGAAATAGCAACAATCTACTAGCTATTAGTTCCTTCCAGTTTTACATTTCAACTATTCGGCAGAGCGCCGAATAATAGACTAAATATACGGTATTCGGCCGAATACCAATAGACAGAATACCGAATAGTTAGTTGCCTAATATTCGTTGCATCTCTAATAATAATCAATGTAGTTTGAAAGTACAGCTCCTGACTTTAAATCTAAAGATACTGGCTTCAGTTGTTCTTACGGCTGTTCTACCTTTTGGTTAATATGAGGGTGCTTGCGGGGTGTATTCGTTTTTGTTTTGAAGCCACATTTAATCAATATCCTATAATAAATTGTGAAGAAAATGAAAATAGTCATATTCTATAAGTAGGTCCTTAGTTGCTATATGTACATAATAACGAGTGTCTATTTACTTACTTTTAATTTGAAATATGGTGGTGTAACTCTCAGAATGTGAAATAGCATCTGAAAATATTAATAGTTTATTAACGGGGATCTCTCATAAAAAAAACAGCTCATAAAATAGTACAGAAAACTATTCTACTTTCAACAGATCTACTTTTCAGTTTATATTCTGTTCTGGGATCCACATACATGCATAATAAATAAATAAAATAGTACAGAAAACTATTCTACTTTCAACAGATCTACTTTTCAGTTTATATTCTGTTCTGGGATCCACATACATGCATAATAAATAAATAAAATAGTACAGAAAACTATTCTACTTTCAACAGATCTACTTTTCAGTTTATATTCTGTTCTGGGATCCACATACATGCATAATAAATAAATAAAATAGTACAGAAAACTATTCTACTTTCAACAGATCTACTTTTCAGTTTATATTCTGTTCTGGGATCCACATACATGCATAATAAATAAATAAAATAGTACAGAAAACTATTCTACTTTCAACAGATCTACTTTTCAGTTTATATTCTGTTCTGGGATCCACATACATGCATAATAAATAAATAAAATAAAATGTGTAAAGTCCATCGGATCAAAAAAAAGAAAGGTATAAATATGTAGATAATATATGAAAATAATTAGATAATAAGATAATTTGAAGATAAATCGGTGGATGGCGCCCGTAGTGGCTGCCTGAAACCTCTGACGTCTCATTTTTAAAAATTAAAATATTGTCTAATAATGATTCAAAATAACAAAATTTTAATACAGTGTTTTTAGTTTCAATAGTTTAATAAGGATAATTGTTTTTCAAGTGTTAAATTACTTTCAAACTAATTAAAAATTACAAATTTAAAAACAAATGAACTAGTGGATAAAATTTGTGACAATAATAATAATACCTACAATTAGAACTCACATAATTGTTTCATATTTCAAATTTGTGACAGTTAGAAATACATTAATTATTTTTAATAGTTAAATTAAATTCATAAAATATATTAAAATTTGATAAATAACAAAAATTAAATTTAAAAAAAACTGAAAATGCGCCCTTGCGGTGGTTTGTACCACAAAACGGCGCTCAATAAATTGTCCAGATTATTATTATTATTATTATTATAAAGTATTTCATTGAATAAAGTTATATTCAAAATGTAGAACCCCAACATTATTCGAGTTGATTCTTCCACGATGTCCTATGAAAATAGTACAATCATGGGAGATCACTTACAGAGCTACAGGGACAAAAACCTTCTTACTATCCTGGTGGACGATAGAAGTACGGCCTTCTGCATGCTGTATTTGAGCCTGTCATCTACTCCCAGTTTTCTAAGATTGCTTGACAGACTATTAGGTATTAAACCATTTACAGACAACACTATAGGCACGATGATTGTGGTAGGTGTTCTCCACATATCTTTGATTTCGTGAGCAAGATCAAGATATTTTATTATCTTGCTCAGCTTTATTTAAAATTTCATCGTGTGGTATAGTGATGTCTATGATATATGTTTTACGGCATCTGCGATCAACCAACACAATATCTGGTCATTAGCTAGAATAGTTCGATCAGTTTGAATTGGTCGATCCCAGAAGAGTTTATTGTCATTGTTTTCAAGTACCGATACTGAACAATAATAATTATAGTATGGTAATTTGATTCTTCTTCAATTAATTTAAATTTCAAAGCTAAATTTTGATGTAATATTTTTGATACTAGATCATGTCTTTTCAAATAGTCTGTTCCGGATAGAAGAGAACATCATTATTTTTATTATTGTAATTATAATTATTGTAATTGTAATTAAAAAGAACAACATTATTATTATTATTATAATTAAATATTCTGTTGCCATAAACATGGCCATAGATTTTTTTGATAGGTCTATGAGCATTTTCAACTCGTTGTTGCTTTAAGAATAAAAATATATATTTACCTTGTACAAAATGTAGTAGACACAACACCAGGAAAATATTCAATGGTTTGGTAGCACCTCCCATCTCGACTCGAGTATGTTACCTTGTATCTATCGAACTATATATTCCTTGTTATTATTCTATTGAATAAAAGGAAATTATTCGAATGGATAACATTGTGAGGAACCCGTCACCTTATATACCAAACAGATACCATACATGAATGATTTAATGATTCAGGAATTAATTGCTCTTTTTATATCAAAATCATGAAAAATAAAAAATTGCACGATCCTTTTATGATAAATTGTTTGATATCGAAACAAATACTTAAAGTGCGTTTAATAAAACTTGGTTTGAAATACTTACACGAATTACTTTTTATGTACCCTTATAAAGTAGGATAATGGATGTAAAAAATTCTTAAACTCTCATATTGTTATTCCCTACTTTGATTTTTTATTTGTAGAAGATTTGCTGAATTTATTTATATTTCACTGTTATGGGGTAGGCAGAAAGAATAAAGTAATTTTCGGTCTATTTTTACATAGATATTCGTCTCACATCTTCTCGTTTTCCTATTATCCTCATCCTTCACTTTACTACGCAATATTTTAAAATATGTACTTATTTTATGTTCGAGGCGTCCCTCTTTCACAATTCACCGTTCCTATGACAAAGACATCGGAGCGCAGGGAATCTCGTGATAAGACGTGACATAATTGGCACAGAGACGCTCTGACTGGAGGAGGCTGGTTTCTGCCCTGTTCTCCCGAGAGGAGCTTTGAGGGTGATGGTGATGATGATTTAAAAACCATTTTTCATAATGTATTTTTTTTAATATGAAATAGACGAACATTTCATTTTATTTGTAAATTGAATAAAAGCATTTCAGCTTTTCAAAATATGTTTATTTTGTATATGAATGTTTCCTGATGCACTTAATGTAAGTATTTTCTTAAAAACTAATAACAAGCTAAAGAGATTAAATTGCATACATAAAACAAGTAAGTACCCAATAAAAATAGTTATTATGTCAAGTTTAGTGTTCTTATCACTTAAATGTACAAACATAAGTTAAGTGAATATTTTATTGATACACATTTTGATGCATTCACTTTATTGTGAAATAAATTATTAATGGACTTCCATTAGGTATATGGATTAGGCATGTATACATTATATATATTAGGCGAACATTTTCATAAAGAACACACCTAAGGTTTTCTTAGGGGGGGCTGAAGAAAGGGGGCAGCGTCATAATACGATTGTTTCTAATTGTTTATATACAGTTTGCGGAACACATCCTGTGGGAGTGTCCATTGCTGACGGATGCGAGAGATGTAATGATTGACAGTATGAGTGACGACACCCCCAGACCCATCTGGTCTGGGGAGTTGATGATTTGTCCTGGGAATTTCAGGGGCTTTTTGAGATTTGTAGATGTATGGGTGTCTCGGTGGGATCTTCTACGTGAGCCGGGCTCACCCCCGGCTTTCCTAGAGGAGCTTGATGGTTGATTTTACCTTGTGTGGTTGTAGCTGTCGCGGGCGAACTCATTTCTTCGTCTTTTGTGCTGTCCTGTCTCCCTTGGTGGAGAGTTTTTGGTCTGGGTGGGATGTCCCTTTGGGGAGGGAAGCGTTTTCATCGATGGCCCCGGCATCGGCGGCCCTCGGTTTGCCGTCTTAAATACCCAATTAATGTTTCTGGACACCTCAGCTCGGCGCTCTGTACCAATGTGTATATATGTATATGAATGTGTATATTTTTATTGTTTTTTTTTTATGCTTTTGTATTTAGCTGGAAATTCTTTTATTGTTGATATATTTTACGTATGTATATGCTTCTCTCGGCTAGAGGGACATCGAAGGAGTGTAGTCAAAAGATTCCACACGTTGGGGTTTTGGCCGGCCAGTCCTTCAGACTGCCCATCATGGCACCTCTTGTGTGGACAAATTTGTTAGTGTAGAAATTTTATCGGATAAATGGAAGTCCCCAGACTTCTGAGCTATCCGGGTGGACGGTGGGTCTCCTTCAATGTTTATATACTATTTTTATTTACGAATGTTAGTAATATTTTTGAAATCCTAGGGTGAGAGGGATCGGCAAGTGGGGCAGTTGCCCACCAAGGTACGCCAATGATTGTTAGGAAGTCATGCTTTTAAGCTACAGATAATAAAATCTCAATACTGTCAAGGAAATATACCGACATAACTTTTTATTTTTCATTTGTTATGTTTTGTACATAATAGCAACAAGCTAGTTGTAACTGAAATTCCACATTTAGTTATAATCTTTTCGGTATTCTTTTTGAAACTTCATAATATATTAATATACAGTTATTCCTGTCCATTGCTGTCTACAACTCTTCCGTATTTACTGGGATTTTTGCAATCAGTGATCAAAAATTCTTCTAATGACAACATAAACGACTTTTTTTGTTTTCTCTATATCATATAAACACATACCTACCTAAGGAGTTCATTTATCAACTATTTGAATCACGTAAGCATTCTGTATCATCCTTTATGGTGAGCCGTGGAGCACCCGGCAATAATTGATCTCTCACTCTTGTCCGTAAGTTTTCGAGTGTCCTGTAAAAGGCAGGTGTTCAAAAAATAAAAACATTTTACATCACGAATTTAGCGATGACGTTTGCCACCCATACTGAATGTCTTTTGTTATTGGCACAGAGAAGACTGTTTGAATCATCCTTAATGGGAAACGTGCATGTGTGAGGAATATGAATAAATGTTATCAATTTATATTGATAAATATACGCTGATCACGAATATTCTAATAAGAAACAATAAAATAAAACTTTTCATTCATTATTTTCATTTTAAAAATCCATATTTTCTGTTATTGAATTTTTTTTTTTTTTAAAAGTTATATCTGGGTTTGTTATAAACCCAAATATAACCTTATACACCTTTCACACTAAGCTAAAAGCTTGTGCCGTGAAAGGGGAGTTTGCCGGCACCTGGGATCGAACCACGGACCCCATGTTCTGAAGGCCGAGACTCTACCTCCAGGCTACCGACGAACAATTAGTCCGGTGTGACGTCGCTAGGCGCTATTTTGTATTGACACACATTTCACTCTTAGTTTTGTAACGCCTGATATCGTCAAACACTGATCCGCCACGATTGGACCTTTTGCGGCGAAGTGCGTAAATTGCTTTCTCAAATGGTGATAAAAACCTTAAAAATGCCCATTTTCTAATTTTCTGTACTATTTTTTGGATTTAATTTTTTTATGTGAAAGTTCCCCATTGTGGCATATCGTTGTATGAATATCTAGAACATAACTTAACATGCATAGACAATTCACCCAGATTGAGCTAGTCCCAAACTAAGAGATGCACCTTATATTATGGGTACTAACATGACGATTTACTTACATATATACAATGCACTAAACACATGTAGGTACATGTAACACCCAGACCCAGGATAATTTGAAAAAGGTCATTCTTCATTTTCTATGGGAAGTATCTTTTGTGTCATTGAAAATAATATTGATGGTCGTCTTTGTTTTTCATGTTAATAATATAATAATAAATATTAAAAATTGCAAAGTGATTCCAGGGGAAAGCGTTACTCCACAACATCGCATAGTGGTCATGGATATGAACTTTAAAGCACCGATAAAAAGACCAAAAGAAATGACTCATAAAAGTATAAAATGGTGGCTTCTGAAGAATGAAAAAGAAGATGAACTCAAACATAAGTTATGTAACATAGAGGTTGACCCTCACCAAAGCTCAAATGAGATCTGGAGCAGACTCCATGTCGCTATTATTGATGCTGCAAATGAGACACTTGGAAGTACCAGAGGTGGATCACGAATGGAGAAAGAAACATGGTGGTGGAATGAAGACACAAAGAAAGCTCTAAAAGAAAAGAAACTTGCATATAAGCAATGGCAAAGGACGAAAACAGATGAGGACAGAAACATTTACAAAACCGCTAAGAAATCAGCAAAGAAAACTATCTCTATAGAAAGGGCAAAAGCATTAGAACCAATATATGATAATCTGACTAGTAGAGAGGGGCAAAAGTCAATTTATAAATTGGCAAAGGCTCGAAACAAAGCTACAAATGACAACATCAAAGCAAGAGTAATAAAAGACCTAAATGGGCAGCTGCAATATAAGGATGCCGAAGTCAGAAACGCATGGCATAAATATTATGACCAATTGCTTAACACCAGAACTCGTACAATAAATGAACTACCAGTCATTCCCGGTAACCTAGGTCTTGTAGCACCCATTTCAAAAGAAGAAGTGATAAAAGTCCTGCATAAAATGTCAAACAAAAAAGCTACGGGCCCTGATGAGATACCTATAGAGGTGTGGAAATGTCTTGGTGATCTTGGTATCCAAATTCTGGAGCAATTCTTTAACAAAATACTAGAAACCAGAAAAATGCCAGATGCATGGAGGCTAAGTACAATAGTGCCACTATATAAAGGCAAAGGTAGCAGATATGAATGCAACAACTATCGGGCTATAAAACTGATGAGTCATACCATGAAGCTATATGAGAGGGTCATCGAGACCAGACTCAGACAGGAATGTCCCCTATCGGATAACCAGTATGGCTTTGTATCAGGATACTCCACCACCGACCCAGTATTTGCGCTCAATACTATTGCTGAGGAATACCGAGCTAAGAACCAGCCACTGTATATTGCCTTCCTTGATATGGAAAAAGCTTTTGATCGCGTTCCACGTAACACCATCTGGTGGAGCCTACGCAAGAAACACATACCAGAAACCTATATCGATGCAATCAACGACATGTACAGTGGTGTAAAATCCACCATCCGAACCACAGTAGGGGCAACAGAATATATTTGTGTCACAGAAGGAGTGCATCAGGGTTCAGCAATGAGTCCTTATCTGTTCGGCTTAGTAATCGATGCACTGACCGAAGAAGCCCAAAAGGAAGCACCGTGGACATTTATATATGCTGATGATGTTGCTTTGTGTGCCAACAGTAGGTCTCAAATAGAGAGAGCTCTTCAAGCCTGGGAACATCAGTTGAGATTGGGTGGTCTAAAACTGAGTGCCTCTAAAACTAAATACATGGTTTGTAATGACCCTGGCACAGATACAATACCAATTAACATCAATGGCCAGCAAATAGAGAAGTGTCAGGAATATAAGTACTTAGGTACTATGATGCACTCCTCTGGAGACTTAAATACTAATATTCAACATCGAATATCTGCAGCTTGGATGAAATGGAGAGAAGTTACCGGGGTGACATGCGATAAGAGGATGCCAGTCAAACTCAAAGGTCTGGTGTATAAAAGCATTATCCGCCCAGTTCTGGCGTATGGATCAGAGACATGGAATACATCTTTAAGACATGTGCGTGCTGTACAGACTGCCGAAATGAAAATGTTAAGATGGATGTGCGGGGTCACAAGACTCGATAAGATCCGAAATACATACATCCGAGGGAGTCTGGGTGTGCGGGATATCTCGGATAAAATACAAGAGAGCAGATTGCGATGGTATGGCCATGTGGCCAGGAGACCACCTGAGTATGTAGGCAATAAAGCTCAATGTATCGAGGTTACCGGCAAGAGACCAAGAGGAAGACCAAAGCGCAGATGGCGTGAAGTAGTGAGACAAGACATGAGGAGCTGTGATGTTTCCCATGAGGATGCGCTCGACAGAACCAAGTGGCGTAACCAAACAAGAAAGGCAGACCCCACCACCATGTGGGACTAATAATTGCCCAAGGAGAAGAAGAAGAATATAATAATAAATATTATGTCCTTTACGTGGCAATTAAAGTTAAGATATTCGGGATGGGTGGCGTACCTCATAGCTGAACTGGAGATGCTATAATATTTATTTATTTATTTACAAATCGACGGCGTGAGCCTTTTATATGTTCGGCAACTTTTTTACTCAATTTTCATTGTTTTGTCTCGCTTTTGATGCCTTACTACTTTGTATTCTTTCATGTATTCTTTTGGTGTTGTTCTTTTTATCCTGTGTAATTATGATGAACCCAAGTGTCCTGTAAGGGGCCTATGGGGAATGATTTACAATAAACAATAAAAATATACACAAAAACATACAAATCAAATTTCTCATCAACAAACACTGCTGGAGCAAGATAAGAACAAAAAACTGTCGAAAAACAAAAACACAAATGGGAATCAATACAAAATATCAATAATTTTAGTCAAATCATAAAATAGTATAGAATGTCAATGAAATAATATGTCTTATTCATGATAAAATAATATCTGTCTTTTATTGGACACTCGAAAAATTACATAAAACATGCTTGTAGGTATCATCAATTTCACAGAAAAGTCTACAAGTATAGGTGAAAACGTTTGGTAACTATTAATCAATTATATTCTATCTTCAAAGGCCATTCTCTCGTTACGAGTAATTCTAACGTAGTGGAAATTAAACAGTATTTTTTAGTTACCTTTATTTTTATTTAATTAAAATAAGTAATTTAATAATTATGAACCTGTTGACAAGTCAACTTATGTATATGACTTAACAGGACCATGTATTTTATGCATATTGTAATTGATTCAAATAATAAAAAAATGGATCTATCTCCACAGTGTATCACAAAAACTCTTGAATTATTACAGAAAATAGTGGCAGACCCATTCTTCGCTGAGGATTTCATGGAACAATGACAATTAAAACTATTCAAGGTAAAATAAAGAAAAGCAAACTATTAATTTGAAAATCATTTTAATTTTAATAGGAAAAATAAAAAGCCTTTGATTTTAAATAACTTGCAACTCATTGAAAAAAGTAGTAAAATTCAATTTATTAATTGCATATTTTTTTAATTTGTAAGAGGATTTTAAAAAGGTGATGCACAATAAAACTCCTTATACATGTTAATTTGTAGTATGATTATAATAGTTTGACTGTGTATATGTATGCTAATAGTAATAATTTGTGAACAATGCTGTAGTTTTCTTTCTAGATAAAGAACGAGACAGTTTTGTTGAGAGAGATGTTGGAGAAGAGCGTGTTTTCCTTTTTGATGATAAAGTAGTTTTGTTTGTTGATGGAATTGATGACGACGAAGAAGGTGACTTGCTTGTAGAAGATGGTGATGATATTGAAGTGGAAGTTTCATTTAAAGAAGTAGATGATGAAGATGAAGATGTGGTCTTTCTTGTTGAAGAAATTGAGGATGAAGAGGAAGATTTGTTTGATGATGAAGACTTGCTTGTAGAAGGAGCTGATGAAAAAGAGTTAGACTTGCTTGTTGAAGGAACCGATGATGAGGAGGAAAACTTGCTTGTTGAAGAAGATGATGATGAAGAGGTAGATTTGCTTGTTGACGGAGATGATGATGAAGAAGATAGTTTGCTTGTAGAAGGGACCGTTGAAGCCTTGCTTGTTGAAGAAGATGACGATGAAGAGGTAGATTTGCTTGTTGACGGAGATGATGATGAAGAAGATAGTTTGCTTGTAGAAGGAACCGTTGATGATGATGAAGCCTTGCTTGTTGATGAAGATAATGATGAAGAGGTAGATTTGCTTGTTGACGGAGATGATGACGAAGAAGATAGTTTGCTTGTAGAAGGAACCGTTGATGATGATTTAGCCTTGCTTGTTGAAGAAGATGATGATGAAGAGGTAGATTTGCTTGTTGACGGAGATGATGATGAAGAAGAAAGTTTGCTTGTCGAAGGAACCGATGACGACGAAGAAGCCTTGCTTGTTGAAGGAGATGATGATGAAGAGGTAGATTTGCTTGTTGACGGAGATGATGATGGAGAAGAAAGTTTGCTTGTAGAAGGAACCGTTGATGATGATAAAACCTTGCTTGTTGAAGAAGATGATGATGACGAGGTAGATTTGCTTGTTGACGGAGATGATGATGAAGAAGATAGTTTGCGTGTAGAAGGAACCGTTGATGATGATGAAGCCTTGCTTGTTGAAGAAGATGATGATGAAGAAGTAGATTTTCTTGTTGACGGAGATGATGATGAAGAAGAAAGTTTGCTTGTCGAAGGAACCGATGACGACGAAGAAGATTTGCTTGTTGAACGAGTTGATGACGAGCAAGATGATTTGCTTGTTGAAGGAGATGATGATGAAGAGGAAGACTTGCTTGTTGACGGAGATGATGAAGAGGTAGATTTGCTTGTTGACGGAAATGATGATGGGGAAGAAAGTTTTGTTGTAGAAAGAACCGTTGATGATGATGAAGCCTTGCTTGTTGATGAAGATGATGATGAAGAGGTAGATTTGCTTGTTGACGGAGATGATGATGAAGAAGATAGTTTGCTTGTAGAAGGAACCGTTGATGATGATTTAGCCTTGCTTGTTGAAGAAGATGATGATGAAGAGGTAGATTTGCTTGTTGACGGAAATGATGATGGGGAAGAAAGTTTTGTTGTAGAAGGAACCGATGATGACGATGAAGCTTTGCTTGTTGAAGAAGATGACGATGAAGAGGTAGATTTGCTTGTTGACGGAGATGATGATGAAGAAGATAGTTTGCTTGTAGAAGGAACCGTTGATGAAGAGGTAGATTTGCTTGTTGACGGAGATGAAGATGGAGAAGAAAGTTTGCTTGTAGAAGGAACCGTTGATGATGATAAAACCTTGCTTGTTGAAGAAGATGATGATGACGAGGTAGATTTGCTTGTTGACGGAGATGATGATGAAGAACATAGTTTGCGTGTAGAAGGAACCGTTGATGATGATGAAGCCTTGCTTGTTGAAGAAGATGATGATGAAGAAGTAGATTTTCTTGTTGACGGAGATGATGATGAAGAAGAAAGTTTGCTTGTAGAAGGAACCGTTGATGATGATGAAGAGGTAGATTTGCTTGTTGACGGAGATGATGATGAAGAAGAAAGTTTGCTTGTCGAAGGAACCGATGACGACGAAGAAGATTTGCTTGTTGAACGAGTTGATGACGAGGAAGATGATTTGCTTGTTGAAGGAGATGATGATGAAGAGGAAGACTTGCTTGTTGACGGAGATGATGAAGAGGTAGATTTGCTTGTTGACGGAGATGATGATGAAGAAGATAGTTTGCTTGTAGAAGGAACCGTTGATGATGATGAAGCCTTGCTTGTTGAAGAAGATGATGATGAAGAGGTAGATTTGCTTGTTGACGGAGATGATGATGGAGAAGAAAGTTTGCTTGTAGAAGGAACCGTTGATGATGATAAAACCTTGCTTGTTTTCGAAGATGATGATGACGAGGTAGATTTTCTTGTTGACGGAGATGATGATGAAGAATATAGTTTGCGTGTAGAAGGAACCGTTGATGATGATGAAGCCTTGCTTGTTGAAGAAGATGATGATGAAGAAGTAGATTTTCTTGTTGACGGAGATGATGATGAAGAAGAAAGTTTGCTTGTAGAAGGAACCGTTGATGATGATGAAGAGGTAGATTTGCTTGTTGACGGAGATGATGATGAAGAAGAAAGTTTGCTTGTCGAAGGAACCGATGACGACGAAGAAGATTTGCTTGTTGAACGAGTTGATGACGAGGAAGATGATTTGCTTGTTGAAGGAGATGATGATGAAGAGGAAGACTTGCTTGTTGACGGAGTTGATGAAGAGGTAGATTTGCTTGTTGACGGAGATGATGATGAAGAAGAAAGTTTGCATGTCGAAGGAACCGATGACGACGAAGAAGATTTGCTTGTTGAAGGGGATGATGATGAAGAGGAAGACTTGCTTGTTGACGGAGATGATGATGAAGAAGAAAGTTTGCTTATAGAAGGAACTGATGTCGACGAAAAAGATATACTTGTTGAACGAATTGATGACGAGGAAGAAGACTTGCTTATTGACGGAGATGATGATGGAGAAGAAAGTATGCTTGTAGAAGAAGATGGTGATGAAGATGCATGTTTGCTTGTTGAAGAATATGATGATGAAGAAGTAGACTTGCTTGTTGATGGAGAAGAAAATTTGCTTGTAGAAGGAACAGATGATGACAAAGAAGCCTTGCTTGTTGAAGAAGACGATGATGAAGAGGAAGATTTGTTTGTTGGAGGAGCCGATGATGAGGAAGATTTACTTGTTGAACGAGTTGATGACGAAGAAAATTCCGTGCTTTGAGGTAGTATATGATAACCAAGTCTGTTTGGTGATATACTTGACACGGATGATAAAGTAGTCTCACTTTCTTTTATTTTCGTAGTTTTTTTATGCTCAATTATTTTATCTCTTTGTTTTGAATTAGATGCTCTAAATTTATGATTACGTTTACTTCTGTGTTCTTTTGCGTTTCCTTCGTTTGATGAATTATTTTGAGAAGCAGATTTATACTTTTTGTATTTATATGATTTTCTATTCGTTTTATCGTCGTGTTGTTTTGGAAAAGTGCATTTAGGATAATATATGACATATTCACTATTTTCAGAAATATATTCTGTACATTTTTTCATTATTTCTACTTCAGCAAGTTGTTGGTCGCCATTACAAAAGAACTTCGTTGCATCATCATTGTCTTCGTATTTTTTTCCTTTCCATCTTCCATTGATTGCATAGTAGCAGAATTGTACTGGAATAAAAAAATATGTATATAGTTTTTATTTTCGCCAGATTCTTATCTACAATAATTTATATTGATCTATTTATCTATCTATTCCCTCACGCCACATCCCATGTGGAGTAGGCAGAGAGAACGTCATATAGATCTGTCCCTACACATTTCATTTGCCTCCTCTAAATTCATGCAAAATCTCATGCACGCACGTCGTTTTCTCTAACTCAACACACACCCGTCCTTGAAAATTGAATCTACGTGATCAAGCCACGTAGTTTTCAGACGCTCGCGCTTCTTCACACCTCTTCTTTCAGATAAGTATATCCTCTTTGTCATTCTTTCCACATGTCCAAACAATTATAATTTATTTACACGCACTTTATCCACAACACTATTTTATATTGATATTTTTTATTCAATATTTTTTGATAAAGATTAAATGTATCGATTATTATACAAGTAGGTATACAGAGAATGAGTGAATGCGAGAGGAGTGTTGTATAAAGAAATGATGGTGTAAAAAAGTAGCGATTAAAGATTTTCTATTTATCTGAAAAAATGTGCAACTACTTTAAAAACTACTTTACTTTAAACTTCAAAATGTGCCGAGAACTTTATGGCTCAATAACGTGGATCACATTCTTACTAATGGCTGGGTGGTTGGATGCGATGGTTGAGAATAAGAAAAATAGGCGAGCGTGCTTTAGAAATTGTACGAATGTACTTGAAATTTATCTCTGTTATGCCCAGTCAAAATGACTATTGAGGATACATAATTAAACGTATTAGAGACATACTTTGAAAGGACTTATTTATCCGAGGATTTACCTTCATCATTAAGGCAATCATCACATTGCATCTCATCATAGTTTGGACATAGTAGCTTTTTATGTTTTTCTGGTATTATTACTCCATCAGGAGAGAATTTGTTCCTCAGAGCTTCCCGTCTGATAGCTACATCTCTGTTTTGCGCCATCGATTTCCATGAACCATATTTTATGTACCAGCATAGATTATCTGAAATTGACAAGTAAGGATATTATTTTTAGAAACATTTACAGAGTAATTGTACTTTTAGACTGTAATTTGTCTGATTCATTAGATCTTTCTATTTGTGATGTCACATCATCTTTTAGATTTGGGATTACTGCATGTAATGGATAACTTTTCTCTTTCTCACCGTAATAAAGTGATACATTCATAATTGATTGATATAGTACAGCATCGTATAATTGATTGATATAGTACAGCATCGTATAATTGGAGGTTATTATTGTCGTACTTGGTAATTTCAACGAATGCTAAAATTTTATAGGATATTTGAAAACTTTTAATGAATAATTAGAGAACCTCTACGCCCCAACTGATGTCAGGTTGAATCCTATACGAAACGTCGGGCAGAAGCCAAAGATCTTTCTAGAGCACCCAAAAAACGTTAAATATATAATAAATATGAAAATGACTTCAATAACTTACAGTGCTCCAAATTATGTTCCGTGTCGAGGAATCTAAAGGTATAAGGTTTACAAATCTCAGTGATATTATACTTTTCATATTCGTCATTGTAAAGAAACTGTTTTTCATACTCCTTTCTAAGCTTGATTTGAAAGTTGGTCAGCCAACCTGGCCATGTGCCATTTAGTTCCTTGTGGCATATATCGCCTAAAATGCAAAACAATTATATTTTTAATTTTTTAATCAGAATTTAAGATTTCACAAGCTTATTAAAAAGTTCATACACCTATACATTGTGAATAATTGAAAACACATCATACATACATATTACAATTTCAACAATAAAAACTTTGAAGTCCCCAAACACCATTAGTATTGCTGGTATAAGGGGGCATAAGATAAACAGCAAACAATCAACACAAGACACAATTGTGTGGGTGGATTTCAAAATCAGTTAAATCCAAGTAAGGTAAAAAACGACTTTTTGTGCCAATATTATGAAGATTGTAGTACTACATAGGATGTCTATAGCTTAAGTGAAAAAATCCAAAGTTTTACTAAAGTAATTTAAATTTAAAATTCACCTTTATATCAATCTCAGTAACATCCATACCATACTGTTTTTCAAAATTAGCTAAATCCAAAATGACCAATCACAGCAGTGCATTTTTTAAAAAATGGCCGACAGTTTGCATTTGATAGTGAGCGTATGAGAGTTTTGTGTTTATTTTTTGTAATATTTGGAAATATGTGTGATTCTGAAGTGAGTTTTATATCCAAAACTACTCCTGACAAATCAAGGAAACGTAGTAGCTATTCAGCATTAAAAGACAAGCTAAATTGAAGGATAATCGGTAAGTTTATAGACACGTTGTTACGTTGTTATACTATATTATACTAGGGGTGCCAAAAATATAATGTCCAAATTATTATATACGGTTGTCTAACTTCACTAAGTTATGTGCACAAGTTTACTCCTTTTTTAAGAAATTAATAATTTTCCACAAAAAGAATGTGATGACTGTAATGGGAATAACACAGAAGAATTTTTTTTTAGAAAATTAATTTTGTATCTTTATTTTCTTTAATATATTTGTTTCATTTTGACGTTTTTTTTTTAAATAAAATTTGTATCTTCATTTTGTTTTATGTACTTATTCATTTCATTTCGACGATTTAAAAAAAATGTATCACTCGAAACTCGTGAATTTTTTCCACTTTCCAAGGGAGACAACCCTAGCACAGACAACATTGTGATAGATTATTTCAAAATTGGCTAAGTACACTTACAGATTTCTTCAAAATTAGTTAAATCCATCTGATCATATCAAATTCGGTTAAATCCACACATAAATATTTGAGTCCGTTCGTATGTATGTATGTATGTATGTATGTATGTACGTATGTCCTTAATGGACTCGGAAATTAGGAAAGACCGAAGTAAAATAATACACTCTATACAAGGTCTCATCTTCTGGGCAGGTTTAAGGCTAAAAACATTTTAAATATCTTACGTATTGATAAAGATATTTTAATTTTAATGCGACCATGTCACAAAATTAGCAACAAAATGTATGTAAAATTAATGCAAGATTTAGTAAATAGCAATATTCACAGTCAAACATTTTTCATTGTATTGAATTAATATCAAAATGGATGTAACAATAAATACAACAATTCTGAAACTAAATATTTAGGGTTTATTTTGGTAATAAAATATCGTGTTTGCTAATGAGAAAAGCTCTTGAATTACGTGAATAAAAATTGCATATTTTTGACATATTGGGCTATTTTCATAATGGAAGACATTATGAAACCATAGAAAACTATACTGTAGAATAATAATAGTTTTACCTATAAAATCCATAAACAATGTTAAATGATTTTCAATGAGTGGGAACCTATTTATTTTCACCTAATATTTTTTACATAAATTATGAAATATTTGATAGTAAAATATTCTGAAATATTGAAGGATGCAGATAATCCATTTTTAAGGTTTTTTGGGAATAAAGAGTAAATACTTATATGACAATTTATTCTTGACTTTTTTTAATTTCATAGCAAATACCCATTTATGCACTGCAAACCAAAAATACAAATTCGAATGTGGACAATTATAATATTTTAACATTTATGTGCCTACAATTTTTTCACGAAAAGGGATGTTTACCCTTTTTTTCTTATAGAAATTTGGGATGACAATCTTCGAGTTTTTACATTAAGATGAGGTTTTTAGTAGTTTTTGCACGTAGGTACCCGCCTATTTTTCTAAATAAAATATGAGCTTTCGAGGTGTCGAGCTCACATATTTTTCATTTGGAAGAGGTTTTTAGCACTTTTTCCATGTAGGTACCTACCAATATGTGGAATTTCTTAACTTCAAGCTTTTTCATCGGGACGAGGTTGTTAGTACTTTTTTTTCCATGTAGGTGCCTACTTATTATTTTTTTACATAAATGTGAACATCTGAGGTGTCAAACTTCAAGATTTTTCAATGGGAAGAGGTTTTTAGCACTTTTTTCGATGTTGGCACCTACCTATTTTTTTTTAACTAAATATGGGCATGTGAGGTATCAAACTTCATGATTTTTCATTGGGAAGAGTTTTTCAGCACTTTTTTCGATGTAGGTACCTACCTATTTTTTTTACCTAAGTATGGGCATGTGAGGTATCAAACTTCATGATTTTTCATTGGGAAGAGTTTTTCAGCACTTTTTTCGATGTAGGTACCTACCTATTTTTTTTACCTAAGTATGGGCATGTGAGGTATCAAACTTCATGATTTTTCATTGGGAAGAGTTTTTCAGCACTTTTTTCGATGTAGGTACCTACCTATTTTTTTTACCTAAATATGGGCATGTGAGGTATCAAACTTCAAGATTTTTCATTTAGAGATTTGCAATGCTTTTTATGATGTAGGTACCTACCTATTTATTGTTACTAAGCTATGGGCATGTAGGGAGTCAAAAATTAAGTTTTCTCATTGGGAAGAGCTTTTTACTTCTTTTATCCACGTAAGTGCTTACTCCGTTTTTTTTTCAATAAGATTTTGTTGTTTTAACCCATGTATTTGCAAGGTTTTCTATTTAATTAAACCCGAGCGATGCCGGGTTACATCTATCTATACCATCACGGCATATCCCACAAGTGGGGCAGCCAGCAGACCAGCTGCATATGATAAACATGCAAGCTGTCCTCTTTGTGCCAACATACAATCAAGCCGGGTTACATACGCTTGTTAAAAATAAATGCTTATTTTATGTGAATTGTGTTGAGATTATCGTTATTTTGATAAATGAAATACGTTATAACTTTTATTTAAAACCTAAAATAAGTCTTCTTATTAAATTAATTTGATTGCAATTAATTGTAACAAAATGATGTCATTTGTATAATATCGTTTAGTTGGGATTTAACCATTTTTGATGTTAACCGACACATTAATATTTAGTCCAAATTAAATCAAAATTTTAATCACAATCAAAGTTACTCCCACCCTTCGATCAGTCGCTTCCTCAGTTTTTTCCTAAAAAGTTTGTTTAATCTAGCTTCTTCTTCTTGTTTAAGTGTTATTACTATTACGACTTCCCTCTAGACATTGACAATCACATTAGAGAAACTGTCAGACCCTTATAATCTTAGTCAGGAGATACTCCTCCTTCAATTCGTTTGTTTGTATACAATTTATTAAAAAACAAAACTACATAAGTAAACTTATATGGATAATTCATAACTTAAAGCCGTATTAACTCTAGGTATATCGATATTAATTTTAGTATGTAGACCCTATTAATAAATTTAAGTTCTTTTGACATCAAGATATGGCTAGGAAATACCATGCCATGCACTTTCGGATGTATAATGATTAAAAATGCCGAAAAAAACAAATGGCTACATTTAAATATTGTTACTATACATTTAAAAATTGCTACTAAATATTATATAGGAAGTTTTATTGGATTGATCTGAAACGAGTTTTTTTTTCGAACGAATTTTCAAACGAATTTTCTTCTCCATTCCTCCCTATTTTCAGCTAGTCTCTATAGTTCTACGTATGTGCCACAGTTCATGTCCTTCTTAAGTTGGTCCATATAGGTGTCTTTTGGTCGACCTCTACCTTCGGTCTTGCTCTCCGCGATGGTGATAATAGTGATAACTGCTACTATAGTATACTTTTCATATGAACTAAGGTTTTTATGTTAGTATTTACACTGATGCCGTGCCGCTCCTTTTCCGGGTAGGCAAGCTGAGAGGATCAATCTCACGTCTCCCATGTCCTTGCAGCCGGTTCTTAAAGATGTATGCACATATTTTTTAAAAGATGTATCTGGGTTTTTGTTATAAACCCAAACACAGTAAGCTAAAAACCTGTGTCGTGAAAGTTGAGTTTGCCTGCATCTGGGATAGAACCGCGCACCTCTTGTGTACGTGGTGGACACTCTACCTCCAGGCTACCGGTGTACAATGTGTCTAGCAAGTGTCTAGCATGTGTCTATTCTCCAGGATGTGAAATACTGAATTTCTATCGAGGCAATGTTTAATAATATTAAAATGCGAAATTACTTACATTTCATTTGATATTCAGCGGCATCGAATTCCTCACTTGCGTGTACTGGAAATAAAAATAATGTATTTTTTTAAAAAATACCTACATTATATTTATTTTTAACAATTTTCGGTCACAGATTTATTATAAATTTCAATCTCTGGACATTTAGGTACCTACTTCTTATTTTATAAAATATTTTATATCTAATGAATAAAATTATAGAAGTGATACATATATTTAGACAGAATAAGTGGAGAATAAATTGGCAAATACTGTAGTTGTTACAATCTACAAGATGTGTACGACAATATTTTAGTATTAATAAATTAATGGATTATATTAATTAAAGAGAAAAATATACTCATGCTATATGAAGTGTGTTGTTGGTGCAGATTTTTTTTTTTAATAATTAAAATTTTACGCTTATAACTATTAATTGTTCAAACTGTGGGTGTTAAGGCTACAGAATTCTATAATGAAATTAAAAATAAATGTTCTTCTAATTTTTATTGAGAGATCTGTCTTTCGAGTACATTGTCAATCTCTTTCGAGGACATTGTCAATCTCTAGTTAAGTCGTGTCTTTCGAGGACATTGTCAATCTCTAGTTAAGTCGTGTTTTTAATAAATGATAAATGTAATAATATTTATTGATGTAAATTCATAATTTCTTGTATTTTGGGTGGTCTGCCGTGGAAGTAGTCATTAGTTTCTGAATTTTCTGTAGGATTACTCTTGATAAAATCTAAATACGAACTTAATCTTAATCATAATTATGGCGCGGGAAAAGACTATTAGCCAAAAATACGTGCATACCAATCTCGCAGTAGCGGTAGCGCGGTATCTTGACCACAGCCCCTTCACGTGTCTTATGATTAAGATCAAGACTAGATTAAGATCGTATTTAGAATGTGTCAAGAGTAGCCCTGCTGATGCATTTCTTCTTTGATCATATCCATGATGGTTTTTCTATCTATATCTATCTATCTATCTATCCGCCGTATCCTAAGTGGGTAAGTGGGGTAGGCAGAGAGAACGGAACGCCATATAGATCTGTTCTTACATACTTCTTTCGCTTCTTCTACAGTCATACATTTCTCATGCACCCACGTCGATTTTTCTTATTCAAAACATGACCGTCCTCGAGAATTTGATCTACATGATCAAGCCATGTAGTTCTCGGACGCCCGCGCTCCCTCACACCCTTCCTTTCAGACAAGTATACCCTTTTTGTCATTCTTTCCTCTTCCGTTCGTTCCACATGACCAAACCATCTCAATTTATTTACACATATTCTATCCACAACACTCCTCTTGCATCCACTCATTCTTCTGATGATGGTTTGTGTTTGGTATATGTATATTCTGGTGATTAGTGGGGACCTTAATTAGTTCATTTTTAAAATTTTAATTTCAAGGTTTCAACTCATTCAATAAAAGACAGGAGCCATTAATCGAATATAACAACGATAGGTATTTACTCTCTCAAATGAAACAAGGAAATCGTAGCTGAGTAGGTACATACTTAATTAGTTCATTTTTTTAAATTTTATATGTTTCATGGTTGAATAGAAACTCACTGACAATTAATGCTGAAAAGACAAATTTCATGATATTAAAACAAAAGAATGAACCTCCTATTAGTCTTAAACTGGTTATAAATCGAATTGGAATAAAACAGAGCAATTGTGTTAAATACTTGGGACTTGAAATTGATGAAAAGCTATCATGGTTGGATCATATACGAACTCTTTTAAAAAAACTTGCTCCAATAATAGGTATAATGAGGAGATCTGACATGTTTGATACAAAGACAAAGAAACTAATCTACAATGCTTTTGTGGTTCCTCGAATAGTCTATGGTATGGCTCTGTGGTCACAGTGCAGTTCTCAGCTCCGCGGAATAGTCCAAAGACTGATGAATAAAGCAATAAAAGTTATATTCAATTTGGGGCGATTCACAAGAACCACTGAACTGTATAAACTAACTAACATGCTAAATTTAAATGATCTCATTTTCATCGAAAAGGCAAAGATGGTGTACAGAGTAAAGCATGGAATGATTAAATCGAACATGAATTTGACCTATAACAACAATACTCACAGTAGATTCACTAGAACGAGAGAGCACATAAGATGTGACACGCCGCGTACTAATCGAGAAAGGTATGGATTTCTCTACTCTGCTACAAGATTATATAATTCATTGCCAAACCACATTAAGGAAGCTAATAGCCTTGGACTTTTTAATAAAAAACTGAGACAGCAACTGATTGAAGAGAAGGAGTAATTGTGATTGTGTTTGTTATTTTGATACCTATAGTTTAGAATAAATATTTGTTTGTCTTGTATCCCCTTATACCAGCAATACTATTGCTGTTTGGGGATTTCAATTTTTTTTATTGGTGAATTTATATGTATGTGTTCAATTATTCAGAATGTATATATAAACTTTTAATAAAATTCTTTAATCTTTAAGGTAATGAGTGGGCAATCAACTCATTCAATAAAAGACAGGAGCCATTAATCGAATATAACAACGATAGGTATTTACTCTCTCAAATGAAACAAGGAAATCGTAGCTGAGTAGCTACATACTTAATTAGTTCATTTTTTTAAATTTAAATTTTAAGGTAATGAGTGGGCAATCAACTCATTCGATAAAAGACAGGAGCCGGGAGACAGGAGACAGGACAGGAGGTTATAATCGAATATAACAACGATAGGTATTTACTCTCTCAAATGAAACAAGGAAATCGTAGCTGAGTAGGTACATACTTAATTAGTTCATTTTTTAAAATTTAAATTTTAAGGTAATGAGTGGGCGAATCAACTCATTCAATAAAAGACAGGAGCCATTAATCGAATATAACAACGATAGGTATTTACTCTCTCAAATGAAACAAGGAAATCGTAGCTGAGTAGGTACATACTTCATTAGTTCATTTTTTAAAATTTAAATTTCAAGGTAATGAGTGGGCGAATCAACTCATTCAATAAAAGACAGGAGCCATTAATCGAATATAACAACGATAGGTATTTACTCTCTCAAATGAAACAAGGAAATCGTAGCTGAGTAGGTACATACTTCATTAGTTCATTTTTTTAAATTTAAATTTCAAGGTAATGAGTGGGCGAATCAACTCATTCAATAAAAGACAGGAGCCATTAATCGAATATAACAACGATAGGTATTTACTCTCTCAAATGAAACAAGGAAATCGTAGCTGAGTAGGTACATACTTCATTAGTTCATTTTTTTAAATTTAAATTTCAAGGTAATGAGTGGGCGAATCAACTCATTCAATAAAAGACAGGAGCCATTAATCGAATATAACAACGATAGGTATTTACTCTCTCAAATGAAACAAGGAAATCGTAGCTGAGTAGCTACATACTTAATTAGTTTATTTTTTTAAATTTAAATTTTAAGGTAATGAGTGGGCAATCAACTCATTCAATAAAAGACAGGAGCCATTAATCGAATATAACAACGATAGGTATTTACTCTCTCAAATGAAACAAGGAAATCGTAGCTGAGTAGGTACATACTTAATTAGTTCATTTTTTTAAATTTAAATTGTCAGGTAATGAGTGGGCGAATCAACTCATTCAATAAAAGACAGGAGCCATTAATCGAATATAACAACGATAGGTATTTACTCTCTCAAATGAAACAAGGAAATCGTAGCTGAGTAGGTACATACTTAATTAGTTCATTTTTTTAAATTTAAATTGTCAGGTAATGAGTGGGCGAATCAACTCATTCAATAAAAGACAGGAGCCATTAATCGAATATAACAACGATAGGTATTTACTCTCTCAAATGAAACAAGGAAATCGTAGCTGAGTAGCTACATACTTCATTAGTTCATTTTTTTAATTTAAATTCAAGGTAATGAGTGCGCGAATCAACTCATTCAATAAAAGACAGGAGCCATTAATCGAATATAACAACAATAGGTATTTACTCACTCAAATGAAGCAAGGAAATCGTAGCTGAGTTACATACTTTTCAGAGTTTTGACAAAATATGTAAATCCTTTGAACGTCAAATACCAATTGAGATGCAATTCAACGTCTTCCAAATAACCACTGTACCAACCTACTACGAAGAATGTGAGTGTTCCAGGATTTCGAAAACCAATGCTTTATAGTATAGTAGTGGCATGCTTTTCATGCCTTCAATGGTATACTTCCCATTTATAGTATAGTAGTGGCATGCTTTTCATGCCTTCAATGGTATACTTCCCATTTATAGTATAGTAGTGGCATGCTTTTCATGCCTTCAATGGTATACTTCCCATTTATAGTATAGTAGTGGCATGCTTTTCATGCCTTCAATGGTATACTTCCCATTTATAGTATAGTAGTGGCATGCTTTTCATGCCTTCAATGGTATACTTCCCATTTATAGTATAGTAGTGGCATGCTTTTCATGCCTTCAATGGTATACTTCCCATTTATAGTATAGTAGTGGCATGCTTTTCATGCCTTCAATGGTATACTTCCCATTTATAGTATAGTAGTGGCATGCTTTTCATGCCTTCAATGGTATACTTCCCATTTACGAAAAACACCAGGATATTTCTCTATTGCATACATAACTGTAAAGTTTCTTGAACCTTACCATGCTCTGATTTATTTTAACAATGGCATTTGTAGTTTCTTCGTGATAATAAAGTAATTAAAAATAATAATAACCTGTGATCGCAGACTGAGTGATGCATAAATACACCAATAACAAATAACTCCGAAGTGGGTCCCACATTTTTGTCAAAACACACAATTATATGAAATATATATTTCTCTCTGTTACAAAAATTATAAAACCTACGTTCAACATTTCCAACTATTCAAGTCTTATATATATAGTCGTACAACAAATCATGGAATCAAATAATTAAGTTTTAGAAAGCAATACGATTCGTGATAAATGCTTGTAACTTATTCATAATACGTAACGTGTACAGAGCATATTATGTGAGTACTATCATAATATTATGGCTAGTTGGAACATTACTTTATAATAACCAAATGAATATTATTTTATTAGTTGTTTACAGAACATCCGATTAAATTCTAAACTAGGAAGCCAATAATAATTGTCCATTGTTGTGATCAGCCGTGACTTATTGTTTTATTTAGAAAGAGCTTAATCGTGTCTTTTATATTGATTAGTATATTTTTATGATGACAGATGTTCAAACAAATCAAACGACAGTTTTAAAATAGTAACTATGTAGGTATACTGAAGGTTGATTCATATAAATTTAATTTGCTTAACTAACTAAAATTTGTGCCTATTTATTTTACTCTTTTTTCACTCATCATTATAATTATAACAGTGTTAACAAATCAATACAAAATTTAAAATACTTAAGACGATAATGCAGTAGCGATTTATCACTCTGAGGTGATTTCTTTCATCTAACCACGAATGAAGATTATTAGATTTTCATTTTTTAAAACTGTCTACCATCATCATCATCATCGTTATCGCCTCAACGCCCCTCTTGGAAGCACAGGGCAGAAACCATCCTCCTCCATTCAGAGCGTCCCTGTGCCAATCGCGTCACCTCTTTCCACGAAATTCCCTGCGCTCTGATGTCATTGTGATGGGAATGATGTATTGTGAAAGAGAGACGCCCGGGTCGACGGAACCTTTACGAACGGAAGAACAGTGCTCTTTTTGGCCAACTATCATTGGACATTTTCAGAACATGACCATTGCCTCTCCTGTATCACAATAACAGAGGAACTCGATATCGATTGTTATGGAAATAAATAGATTTTATATTTGTGAAGTCCTAACTTTAGATCGATATTTAAAAGATCATTAACTTTATTTTAGCTACATTATTGCTATGTATGTACTATAAGAGCTAATATTAGGCATCTAGATAGGTATGTAAAATAATAATAATAAAAATCTTTATTGCACAAAAATACTATACAAGAAGAAAAAAACATCTGCTGGCTACCCCACTTGTGGGATATGCCGTGATGGTATAGTAGTAGTAGTAGTAGTAGATAGGTATGTAAAATAATAATAATAAAAATCTTTATTGCACAAAAATACTATACAAGAAGAAAAAAACATGATATCATAACCACTGAACACATATTTTTGTGCAATGGGCAAGTTTATCGCTGAAGCGCGATATCTTCCAACTAACCCAAAATACACAATGTTATGAGCTATCTTACATTTAATTTGATATTCAGCTGCATCGAATGCATTCCCAGCTTGTACTGAAAAATAACAACTAGTTTTAATAAATAAACAACACATTATTTTAATCTATAAAAATATAGTCTTTATAGGCATGTAATACACAAAATGATTTTGAAATCATTGTAGTTCTTCCAGATTAATTGGAAGATACTAAAAGGTACTTATGTAATAGGTACATATCTCACACAAGTTATTTACTAATTCACTGTGTTAAACCATAACAGTGGCATATTGATTGTACGTTTTACAGTTTTTCATTTGTCAGATTACGTCAAATACACTTTTTATACTTATTAATATCTTAATTTTGTATATTACGCACAAAAAATAAAACAAATTAATTATTTGTTGCTTTAAGTCTAAATAGCGTATCATTGTAGGTAAATACTCATACTATATAATTTTTTCCAAAGCCTAATAGTGAATACAAAAGTATGTTAAACCTTGGTGTGTGTTATGGATAAAACACGAAGATAAAATAAAATTTAACGTACAATATACAGTACACAATTCAAAAGGATTTATTAAAAACAACGCAATAAAACACTTTGAAATATACTCAGTTTAGAAATGTTTTATATTTACACCCAAGTAAATATTATTATTTGTATTTGATGGATCCATTATCGTAAAAAAGATCGTGATTTAGAATAGGTACGAAGTTGTTTTAATAAAATATGTAGTGCAGAGTAGTTTTAAGCCCCTTTAGGTTTATTTAGACACAATTTTACTTTTATTGAATAATGATAAAGTATGTAGGTAAACTGTTGAAATCTCCAAAAAAATTAATAGTAATGCGTTTTGTTACTAAGTTATTTAACTAGATATTCGTCCATTGAAAGAAATGAATGTAGGTGTTCTTATGAATGGGATGAATGTAAGAGCGTTAATGTTTGCCGATGATTTGGTATTGATGGCTGAAAGTGAAAGTGATCTACAGCGAATGATGACGTGTGTGTATGAAAATTGTGCGATTAATGGATTGAAAATGAAAGCAAAAAAGACGAAAATCATGGTGTTTGTAAGAGGAAGTGAGAGAACAGTATGCCAGGTAATGATTGACAACGAAGTGTTAGAGCAAGTTGACTAATGTGTGTACTTAGGTAGTTTGTTCACGAGAGATGGGAAGTGTGAAAGCGATATTGAAACGAGAAAAGTTGCTGGCAATAAGGTAAATGGTGCAATCCGACCAAAAATTGCAAATAGAAACGTATCTACCACAGCTAATAGGTTGGTGCACTCTGCTATCTTAGTGCTAACACTTATGTATGCAAGTGAGACATGGACATGGTTAAAGAAGGATGAAAGTGGCATAAATGCAGTAGAAATGAGATCGTTGAGAAGGATGTGTGGTAAAAGTCTGAAAGATCGTGTGCGTAACAGTGATATACGAAAGGAATGTGGAATGAAAGTTGGTGTAATAACAAGGATGAATGTAAATAAGTTAAGATGGTTTGGGCACGTGGAAAGAATGAATGAGGACAGAATGACTAAGAAGATATATTTGGCTGAGAGGAATGGTGCTCGGAGACGTGGACGTCCGAGGATTAAATGGCAAGATCATTTAAATCAAATCCTACAGGACGTTCATGTGTTGAGCACATTGAACAAGAGAACATGCATGAGGAATTGTTTGACAGTGACGGAAGCGAAAGATGTATGCAAGGATAGAAGGAAGTGACGCTCGATTCTCTCTGCCTACCCCGCGAGGGAAGCGGCGTGATGGTATGCATGTATGTATTTTACTTAGTTTTTCAAATTCATTGTAGGCACTTTCATTTAATCGTATTCCTGAGAGCACAGGCCACAAACCAGCCTGTACCATTTATAGTGTAATAGATGCGCCAGTTGAATCACAACCTCCCATGACATACCTGACGATCGTTGTGCTTTTTACTTAGTTTTTCAAATTCATTGTAGGCACTTTCATTTAATCGTATTCCTGAGAGTACAGGCCACAAACCAGCCTGTACCATTTATAGTGTAATAGATGCGCCAGTTGAATCACAACCCCCCATGACATACCTGACGATCGTTGTGCTTTTTACACTACCAACAATATTAACAAAATAATTTTTAACAAGAAAGACGAGAGGAATAAGTTGGATGAGAGTGGAATATATTGTATTTGGAATACAGTCGATACCGCTTAATTGTGATAGCCGCTTATTTGGGACAAATCTCAAAGAACAGAAACTAAACCTAGGACCAATAGTAGTAATTGAGACAACAAACCGCTAAATTGGGACAATAAATTTAAGGTCACAGCACATATTATGTTACACATATTCTCAAGAAAACAAAGAAATGTTACAAAAACAAAAGACAGACCACGCTTGACTCATTTTTGCATTGAATCAAATTGTATGTAGGTACCTACCCATTTATTATTTTAATTAGGATTTTTCTTTTCTTAAAAGTTTATATTACATATTTGTAATTTATATGATAATTTATATTACCTATATGTAATTTACAGTTTCTAAGAGTTTAGAAAATAAAAATTATTGAAAAAAAATATGAATTGTTTAATTTTATGTGTGTATTACTGGTTAATGGCCTTAGTTGCCAAAACCAAATATATGAATTAAAGAAAATGTGAAATTCGCTTAATTGGGACAAAATACCCAAGTCTCGATGTGTCCTAATTAATCGGAATCGACTGTACTTTATTATTTATTTTTGTTTAATGGGTTAGTTGGAAGCTTCAGCGATAAATTCGCCCATTGCACAAAATTATGTATTCAGTAGTAATGTTGCCATGTTTTTTTTCTTAGTATAGTAATTTTGTGTAGGTAATAAAGATTATAATTATTAATATTTGGTGTAATGACTGCAAAGCCAGATACATAGGACAAACAGGAAGATCAATCAATACGAGGTTAAAGGAACATCATAGAGCGTTCAGGGGACTTTCTGGACTTTCAGAAGTGGCAGATCTTTGTATGCAAAATGACCATTCTTATGTTGAAAATGTAATGGTCTTACATTCTGAGGGTAAGGGACATAAACTGAACGTTCTGGAGTCATTAGAGATTAATAAATGTCTATCTAACAAAGTGGATATTATTAATGTCCAAACTCCTTTGACTTCGCCATTGCTTTGTTCTAAAAAAACCCCCTCCTAACATCCCTTAATATTTTACATGAGTATTTAATTATGTATAGACGTTGTTTTCTCTTGTAAATTTAGTTTACACTCCGTGCTGATGATGCCATTGTATCGGTGTTTTGCCGAATAGTTTAAATGTAAATCTGAAAGGAACTAATAGCTTGTAGGTTGTTGCTATTTCATTGTCAGCTGCAAATGCATAATTTTATTAATCCTCAAATATCTAATTAATTAATTTATTAATTTTACATATCTAATAAAACAAAATTAAACACATCTTTTCTAAGATAAAATGAATTTATTTAATATACACTTATACATAGTTTTCAAATTAATCGCATTTAAAATTAATTAGCGGCAAGTTGTGATGCAAAAAATATTTTTGGAACACAAAAATTTCGAAAAAATGTGCCGCGCTGCAAGTCTAGTACATATATCTATGATGTACCTATTACCTCCCACACCCGGTTGTATTTAATTTTGGGAAGGATTTTGTCGGGGATAGCCCTTCAGGCGAACCTTGAGCCCTTCCTTGAGAAGAATTTGCATGAAGATTACATCATCACACAGGAATTGACAATCCTGCAACATCCATGGGTGAGGGAGGGTGCACCCCTTAATGTGTTTAATGTATGATGTATCTACAAGAATGATGATCGCGCTGCAAGTCTAGTACATAATATGTCTATGATGTATATACCTACTGAAGCGTGGTTAGGAGTACCGCACGCTCTCACCATTGTTTTGCCAAATATTCGCCATATAATATATTCGGTTATTCGGCACATAATCTTGCATAATCGATCAAATATATTATTCGTCGCATCTCTTATATAAAGTAGAATAATATATTTGTTTTTTAATTTCAATGTGGAATTCTAATACCTAAACACCGACATAAAGTATAAGAATATAGACTCGAAACACCTGTTTGCATTATACACATTTTCATTCACTAAATAGATATGGTAAGGTGTTTCTAAATGCGTATTGTAATGAAAAATACAGCTATTATATGTAATTATTTCATACAATTTGTTTTTATTTGTTTTTAATTTTGAAAATTATAAAAATAGCTTCACAATAAATATGCATATAAAAAAGAAAAAAAAAATTCAGAACTGCAACGATTGCAAAATTATTGAGAATATTTCAAGTTTTACATTTTGAATATTGGATGCATTGTTTAAGACCATTTCTGATATTATATTCTTTAACAGAAGAAAAATAAATCAATATTTGGTTACTCGTGTTGTAGTCTTTGTAGTTTTTGTAGGGCGCCTACTTTTAGTTTTGGTAGGATATATTGTCACAGATCTCCTAGTAGTTGATCGTCTGGTAGAAGTCAAAGTAGATGTAGTAGTAGATAGATTGGAACTACCAGGTGTAGAAGTCGAAGTAGATGTAGAAGATGAAGTCGGTGTTGGAGGCTTGGTGGTGGTTGTAGTTGTTGGGGGCTTAGAAGAAGAAGTGGTTGGTGGCTCAGCAGATGTAGAAGGTGAAGTCGGTGTTGGAGGTTTGGTGGTGGTTGTAGTTGTTGGAGGCTTAGTATAAGGAGTGGTTGGAGGCTCATTAGATGTAGACGGTGAAGTCGTTGTTGGAGGCTTGGTGGTGGATGTAGTTGTTGGGGGCTTAGAAGAAGAAGTGGTTGGTGGCTCAGCAGATGTAGAAGGTGAAGTCGGTGTTGGAGGTTTAGTGGTGGTTGTAGTTGTTAGGGGCTTAGAAGAAGGAGTGGTTGGTGGCTCAGCAGATGTAGAAGGTGAAGTCGGTGTTGGAGGTTTGGTGGTGGTTGTAGTTGTTGGAGGCTTAGTATAAGGAGTGGTTGGAGGCTCATTAGATGTAGACGGTGAAGTCGTTGTTGGAGGCTTGGTGGTGGTTGTAGTTGTTGGGGGCTTAGAAGAAGAAGTGGTTGGTGGCTCAGCAGATGTAGAAGGTGAAGTCGGTGTTGGAGGTTTGGTGGTGGTTGTAGTTGTTGGGGGCTTAGAAGAAGGAGTGGTTGGTGGTTCAGCAGATGTAGAAGGTGAAGTCGGTGTTGGAGGCTTGCTGGTGGTTGTAGTTGTTGGAAGCTTAGTATAAGGAGTGGTTGGTGGCTCAGCAGATGTAGAAGGTGAAGTGGGTGTTGGAGGCTTGGTGGTGGTTGTAGTTGTTGAAGGCTTAGTATAAGGAGTGGTTGGTGGTTCAGCAGATGTAGAAGGTGAAGTCGGTGTTGGAGGTTTGGTGGTGGTTGTAGTTGTTGGAGGCTTAGTATAAGGAGTGGTTGGTGGCTTAGCAGATGTAGAAGGTGAAGTCGGTGTTGGAGGCTTGCTGGTGGTTGTAGTTGTTGGAAGCTTAGTATAAGGAGTGGTTGGTGGCTCAGCAGATGTAGAAGGTGAAGTCGGTGTTGGAGGCTTGGTGGTGGTTGTAGTTGTTGGAGGCTTAGTATAAGGAGTGGTTGGTGGTTCAGCAGATGTAGAAGGTGAAGTCGGTGTTGGAGGCTTGGTGGTGGTTGTAGTTGTTGGAGGCTTAGTATAGGGAGTTGTTGGTGGTTTAGCAGATGTAGAAGGTGAAGTCGGTGTTGGAGGTTTGGTGGTGGTTGTAGTTGTTGGAGGCTTAGTATAAGGAGTGGTTGGTGGCTCAGCAGATATAGAAGGTGAAGTCGGTGTTGGAGGCTTGCTGGTGGTTGTAGTTGTTGGAGGCTTAGTATAAGGAGTGGTTGGTGGTTCAGCAGATGTAGAAGGTGAAGTCGGTGTTGGAGGTTTGGTGGTGGCTGTAGTTGTTGGAGGCTTAGTATAAGGAGTGGTTGGTGGTTCAGCAGATGTAGAAGGTGAAGTCGGTGTTGGAGGCTTGCTGGTGGTTGTAGTTGTTGGAGGCTTAGTATAAGGAGTGGTTGGTGGTTCAGCAGATGTAGAAGGTGAAGTCGGTGTTGGAGGTTTGGTGGTGGTTGTAGTTGTTGGAGGCTTAGTATAAGGAGTGGTTGGTGGCTCAGCAGATGTAGAAGGTGAAGTCGGTGTTGGAGGCTTGCTGGTGGTTGTAGTTGTTGGAGGCTTAGTATAGGGAGTTGTTGGTGGTTTAGCAGATGTAGAAGGTGAAGTCGGTGTTGGAGGCTTGCTGGTGGCTGTAGTTGTTGGAGGCTTAGTATAAGGAGTGGTTGGTGGTTCAGCAGATGTAGAAGGTGAAGTCGGTGTTGGAGGCTTGCTGGTGGTTGTAGTTGTTGGAGGCTTAGTATAAGGAGTGGTTGGTGGTTCACCAGATGTAGAAGGTGAAGTCGGTGTTGGAGGTTTGGTGGTGGTTGTACAGTATCTATATTTTGGGTAATGAATTATCGGTTTTTTTATAGTTGGGAAATATTTTTTACACTTTTTTATTATTTCATGTGCTGGTATGGGATGGTCACCAGTGTAGAAAAATTTCATTTGGTCCTCACAATGTGGCTTATTTTTATCTTTCCATTTACCCATTACTGCAAAATAACAGAGTTTTTCTGAAAAAAAAAGAATGAATTATGTTATACTAGCTGACTTAGCGAACTTCTTACCGCCTAACAATCAATTGGTGTCAATTGTCATAGGATTATAAAATTTTGGTACTAGTGTCGCCATCTCTTGAAATCCGGTGGAAGCACTAGCCGGCCTGTCTTGAGATAAAGTAGATTCCTTTTTGATCTCTCTCCTTTCGAGTCAGCCATTTTGCAATCAGTCACCCGGCGTCCGCCTTTCAGAATAGGCGACCCGGGCACTCAAAAAATAATCTATCTTCCTTTTTCTTGCTTAATAAAACTGTGGGTGTCGTATTGTGTAAAATTCTGTTTTATAATGTGAATTGATTTGTGTGTTCATAAAAAGTTAACCTGTTTCACCAATAAACTAATCGTTGTGCATAATCTTTGTTTTTCACTTACAAACAATCTCATTTTTACCCAACCACACATCCTGGGATAGTTTCTATGATCTGCCAATTATGTGCTAGCTGGACAATGGAAGGTGGTTACAGAATGGCGTCTTCCAACGTGTGGCCATAATGAGATTGTTTGAGGTGTTTTAAGTGAATATAATTAAATAATAATAGTGATGCAATGCGTAAATAATAACAATAAACAGTGCGTGGCTGTGCGTATATATAGGTATGTATGTGTAAATCCGTTACGTGTGACCACGACACACACACACAGAACATTCGATCAAAACATTACGAAATATTCTCCTCTCATCGGAACAAGAGTGTGCAACTGTTTTCATTGCTCATCGTAATTTTCATTACATGACCAATAATGGTCATAAAAGTGCTTCTGTGAACATTTGAATTCATAAACAGTGTAAGAGTGAAAACAATTTGTGCTATTATTTGAATTTATAAACAGTGAAAGAATAAAAACAATTTAATAATAAATAAGTGCGTAATACATTTGTGGTCTTGCAAAACTTAAAAGAAAGAGAAAAACCGTTACATTACAAAGTACGATCAGGTGCTGATATTGAATAGAGAATTTAAAAAATAAATACAAGAAAGAATTAATAAATAAATCAATAGACATTTACGTAAATACAAAACTATCTATACTGACAAGGAATTCACAGGATTGTGAACAAATACTTCAAACTTTTCTGAAGTCCTCCAGATAATTTCCTTCTTTGAAGATAAAAATCTCCAACGATACAGTTTCCTGAGAAACCTGATGCCACCACTTCGAAGGATGTCCTGATCAGATTCTTCTTCTTTGACGGTCCCTGACCTCCTATAGAGGGAAGGATGTTCCCATGTTTCTGTCATCCAGACCTGACGTTTCTTCGAAGCCTTCTTCATCTACACAGAGAACCCTTGATGCTTTGATGGTTTTGATGGTGATGAAATAAGTGCCTCCTTCATTCGTAACAGGCACTCTCGATCATCTAAGTGTTGCGCCAGGTTTTTATATCCTTAAATAGAAGAATTTGGTGTTGTTTTGTTTCTTTTGTGCTGAAATGTTTTGTATACTATAGGTACATAATTTTTTATGTATTATTCCATACACTGCCTTTTGTGGTGATAAAATTGGGGAAATTCCAGTTTTAATTTTGCATAAATTCAAGTGATACACTAGCCTCTTTCAAATTTATAATATGCCTGGTATGTGAAATAATCCGTGTAAAGTTTCTTTGTATCTAATTAAATTCACTCGAGATAAGGGAATCACTTATTTAAATTCATTGTGCATGTATCTACCTGTGCATATCGCGCGGGTTGTGTTGATATATCTATGTATAGCTTGAGATAAGAGTGACCATGGACCTATAATGTTGCTAGAAGAGGCATACAAATCAAATTAAAATAATTATTAATAATTCTTTTACTCATAGGCTGGAATTGTTAATTTTATGATATGTAATGTATGTAATGTTATGTCTACGATATTTCCAGAGAATGTCAAACTTTCCAGCGGTTTCCAAACTTTAACAATTTAAAAAAATATTTTTATTAATTTTTTTTGATTCTTATCAAAAGACGAGACTTCCAAACAATTTTTTTTAAAGTATCCAATGGTTCTCAACTGTTGAGATTTGATGTTACAAAGGTTGCCAAACTTTTTTGAACATTTTTTTGTTTGCTTTGGGAATTTTTTTTGGATTCTTATTAGGAGCCCATATTTCCTAGAGCAATTTTCAAATCAAGGTGTCCACTGTTTCTCAACTTTTTTTTTGGAAATTTTTTTCCTCTTTCAAAGATTTTTTTTTTTGAACTTCTGCGAGGCCATCGCAATCTATCCAGCGCTGTATATTGGTACGTATAATCTTTTGACTTGTTGATTATTGTTTTATCAATTTTCTTTCAGGTTATCAATTTAAAGCGTTTTGCATGTGCAATTTTTCTCTTTCTCCTGTATAAGGATCAACTTATTAAAGAAAACCCCTTTTTCTTTTTTTATTCTATTATCATTCCACAATAGAATCTCAAAATGTCTGAACCGTCTTTTATACCTATTCCGCGAGTCAGTGTATCCAATTCCCGGACCCTTAAACATGCATTAACCCAGAGAGGTATAACGCCCAGCCATTCTCTCGCTGATCTTAGGGCGCAGTGTAAAACTTTCAACAACAAAATCTCTGATATGCTTCCATCAACCGAGAATTCTAATCTGTCAAAAGAGACCAATTCCAATTGTGCCATTACTACTGAGATTGTTAACCTCAACAATGACAATTCTCCTGCACGCACTCAGTCCTTTGATACTCCTCGACTTCGAACTACTTGTGTGCCTTTAAACATCAACTTTTCATCTTGGCCCATTCATATATTCAACGGTGAGAGTGACCTCATCGAGTTTTTTACTCGATTAGAAGAAATTTGTCTGTCTCGAAGATTCGACATAGCTCTACATACTGCCTACTGTTCTTCCCGAATTTTTAACCGAAAAGGCTCTCACCTTTTATCGAGCTGCTCGACTCAACACTTTGTGTTGGGAAGATCTAAAGACCACCTTCCTTGATCGTTTTGACAATAAATGTATAACTTCCGAACGCCGTATGAATGTATGGTGTTCCAAGCAATCATCTTCCGAAACCGCCTCCGATTACATCTCGCGAGTCACAATGATGAACAGAAGGCTGAAATCTCCTATCAGAGATTCTAAAATTCTAAAAATCGTTAAGAAAGGTCTTAGAACAACTTTTGCGGCTGCCATAATTGGTGCAAATCCTTCCAATATAATTGATTTGGAGCAAGTATGTACTGCATTCGAACGTCTCACTCTTGTCACTTCTTCTACTATGCCTGCAACCTCAAATTATGCACCTCCTCCTACTCGCCCAAAGGTCGCGTTTACACATAATCCACCTAAGAACAATAATTGTTATACTTGCGGTAGACCAGGACACCTGGCCAGAGACTGTAAATTTAAAATGCCAACTCCTCGTACCTTTTATCGACCACGTCATTTTTCTGGAGAATCTAATGTCAATGCTCCTAACACCTCACGAGTTTCAATGCCTAATTTAAGTATGCCACCTCCTAACCTGTCTCGTCATCCAAAAAACTTGTAAACTATCGGTCTTCTGCTCGTCCTTCTCCTGGGAAGAGAGATGCCGAGTGGTCAGACTGGTTAGCCTCTGTTGAACTATTCCATCTTACCTGTCATTTAAACGAAGTAGCAATTACCAGTGGTTCGGACAATCGTCCTCACATCAATTTTAAAATTTGCCATGTTCCCTTTAGAGCTCTCTTAGATACTGGAGCTGCAGTGAATATATTGGGTAGAGATACTTATAAAACTTTTACAACCTTAGGCTATACCCTGCAACCCTATGTTCAAACATTGTTTGGTGTTAATAGTTCCTCTTTCCAGTCTATCGGAAAGATCATTCTTCCTCTTTGTTTTGATAACAAGACTGTTCATGTTACCTTTATTGTGGCCCCTTCTGTTTCTCATGGAATGATTTTGGGTGTCCCATTTCTTGAAAATTCCGGCTTAGCACCACGACTTTTTCCGAATAATAATAATTCTTTGATAAATCCAATTGCTAGTAAACACATATTTGTTGCATCTTCGTCCCCTTCTTGTCTAGTTTCTGCTAATAATCTTACTCCAGCACAATGTACTGAACTGAATGAAGTCAAAGAATTATTCTCAAAGATCTCTTATGAAACCAAAGGCTTAGATCGTACCCATCTTATAAGTCGAACAACTTTGTACTGAAATTGATGCCATGTTAAAAATGGATGTAATCGAACCTGCCCGTAGCCCTTGGCTAAATAATGTTTTTATTGTACCCAAAAAAGATGGTTCTGGTCGATTTGTGTTAGACCCTCGTAGATTAAATGACGTCACTAAGACCGACTGCTATAGACTTCCCAATATCAATCGCATATTAGATAACCTTCGTGATACCAAGTTCCTTACAAGCCTTGATTTAAGTCATGGTTTTTGGCAATTGCCCCTATGACTCGAAAGCCGTCCAAAGACTGCCTTTTTTGTGGAGGGTAGAGGACAATATCACTTTAAAGTCACCCCTTTTGGACTGAAGAATATACCTACCTGCTGAAATGCAAAGACTCATGGACAAACTTTTTTCTGATCTTGGAGATCATGTTTTCTGTTATCTGGACGATATCTTAATTTGTAGTCCTACATTTGAATCTCACATTGCCTCCTTGAAGACCGTTTTTCAACGTCTAAATGAAGCCAATCTTACTATAAAGTTAAAGAAATCTGTTTTTTGTAAAGATTCATTGAAATATCTAGGTCACGTCATCAAACAAGACGGTATTACTACCGACCCCGACAAAATAAACGTAATGTTAAATTATCCACGTCCCACTTCAACTAAGGAACTAAGAGGTTTCCTTGGATTGTCCCCTTACTATAGACGTTTTATCAAATCATTTTCTGCTATTGTCTCTCCTCTTTGCAAATTGACAAGTAAGAAATTTAATAAACAATTTTCTTGGAATAATGAAGCAGAACAATCCTTCATTGCTTTAAAATCTGCCATGATAACGGCCCCTGTATTAAAACCCCCTGACTATTCGCTACCTTATATCCTTACTTGCGATGCTAGTGCAATAAGCATAGGAAGTTTCCTTTCACAAAAATCTCCTGATGGAACCGAGCATGCTATAGCTTATTTCTCCCGTAAACTTTCTGATACTGAACAACATTATTCCACTACCGACCGTGAATTACTTGCTGTCGTAGGTTCTGTACATCATTTTCGTAGCTACTTAGAAGGTACTCATTTTACCCTTATGAGCGATCATGGATGTTTGAAATATCTAAAAACCATTTCTTCTCCCAGCGGACGTTTAGCCAGATGGGCTATGCGTCTATCACAATACAGTTTTGATTTTGTTTATAAGAAAGGTTGTGAAAACAAACTTGCTGATGGACTCAGTCGAATTCCTGTTTCTGCTTTCACTTTTCCTTCTGTTTATACAAATTTCTCCGATCCATGGTATCGTAAAGTTTACAAATCTTGTCAAGAAAGACCTCAAGACTGTCATAATTTCATGTTAGAGGATGGTTACCTCTATAGATACTGCAAAAATAGGAAACCTAATAATTCTTCCCCAGATTCTTCATTTTGGAGACTTGTTGTGCCTTCTGATCAACTTGAACCCCTAATTTCAGAATTTCATGATAACAATTGCCACCCTGGAGTTTTAAAAACTCACGCCTATCTCTCCCAAACTTTTTATTGTCGTGGTTTATTGTCAACCATTAAGGATTATGTAAAACAATGCCAAACATGTAAGGCATACAAACATAATAACCAAGCGCATGGATTAATGAAAAACCCAAAACCCGTCACTAGACCTATGGAATCATTGAGTATTGACCTAGTAGGACCATTACCCATGTCATATAAGCGCAACGTGCATATCCTTACTGTTGTAGATATTTTTACCAAATACCTTTGGGCCTTTCCACTACGAAACCCTACGGCTAAAGAAATAATCAAATTACTCGAGGAACGAATTTTTCTTCCCTATTGTATTGTTGGGTAGGAGGTGGACAGCAGTCGCGCAGGAGAGAAAAAGATGGAAGAATATGGAAGAGGCCTACAGCCAGCAGTGGAGAGATGGCTAGAGATGATGATGATTGTATTCCGCGGTGTGTTGTCTTAGACAATGGCCGACAGTTCGTTGCTAAAGAATTTAAGTCATTTTTACATTCTTACGGCATCGATGACTTGTTCTATAATGCATATTATCACCCACAGAATAAGCCCGTTGAAAGATACAATTCTACTCTTCTTACTGCTCTTTCTATATTGGTAGAAAATGATCAACGTTCTTGGTGTTCCAAGCTTCCAAAAATCTGTTCTTGTATTAACAGCACTGTAAATGTAACCACGGGTTACACTCCCTATTTCCTTGTACATGGTACAGAATATGTTCCTCACGGCTCCTTCCATAGAACTGTCAATGCCTCTGATAAAGGTAGTTTTGAAGCATTTGCCGAACAACGACAACGTCGTTTATTGGAAATAAACGCGCTTTACGACGAAATTTCCTCCTCATTGACCAAAGCCTTCCATCGTAATGCAGATAGATATAACCTTCGTCGCAAAACACTTCGTCTGGACATAGGTCAAATTGTCTGGAGAAGGTCTTTCGTTCATAGCAACGCTGCGAACTATTTTTCAAAGAAATTGGCACCTCGTTTCATCAAGTCTCAGGTTCACCGAATCATATCCCCTAACGTATACGAGCTATACGTGCTAAGGTTATCATCAAGTTCTGAATCCTATGTATGTGTTTCTCCATATTTTTTTTACATTTTTGAGGTTGTATTTTATTCTGGATGAATATCCATCAATGTAAATTTGTAATTTTTTGGTTTGATGTGAAGAATTTATGTAAAAATATAATGTTTTCTTGGGCTGCAATTTTCATGAATAATAAAAAAAAATTATGTCTATACATCACAGGTCAATGTTATTAGTGAATTTTGTGTATAATAAAATTTTAGACTCTCAAAAGGAATTATATTTACAGCCATAATAATGTCAAAGGAACTATTTTTTTTCCTTCTTCAATGATAGATAAAATACTGTCAATAGTCAAAAAACTTGGTATTTCCACTCTTCAAGTACGTGTAACTTTTGCAGCCCATGTTATTGTAAACTTCTAGTTTAAGAAAACTCATAGAGGTTCTTCAAGGTTCCGCCTCTGTGAGAATTTTGAAATTCACGAATCTTGTGGCGCCCTAAAAAATTTTTTTTTGTATGTTTTGATCACCTTTTTTTGTTTGCGCCCGTGGATGCATGAAGTTGCCTTTATCATCTCATATGCTAGCCGTTTTCAGTAGCAACGTGTTCGCAATGATCTGAACCCATCCACTGTCGCAGACAAAAGACATACAACATGTTAGTCTTAAGGAATTTTGTAATGTATAACTGATGTAATTTTGACCCTCCAGTATACTCAAGTATACGAATTCTTTTGTTGTTTTCCTTAATTTTTGCGTGAACTCATGAATCACCGAGTTATGTGGTAACTGATGAATGACTTATGGCAGACGATGAATGCAAAGTACGGAAGAATGAAGTATACAAGTAAAAACTGCAGATAAATGATGAAGTATGAAAGTGCGTGAAAGGCTACCACTAATTCCCTTAGTATATCAAATCATTAATGTAAAATCTTAAATTGAGGGTCAAGGTCGCATCAGTCAAACTGAAAGAAGTTTGTTGTGTTTTTCAATTTTTGGTGTGCATGGTTTTGTAAATAAATTATATGGCAAGGTGTCTCACATGGTGTGAACCTGCTGGCCATTTTGCGGCAATATTACTGTACGGAATGCGTACCCTTACAGTAATTTCCGTTTGCCTAGTATGAATGTTACGGAGTCAGTGGTTGATTCGCCATCTTCCCTGTACATCTCCGGAGTTAGACTGATATAGAGGTATGACTAATCGTCCCACCCTAATATAATCAGGTCTAACTCAAATTTATCTTAGTTTAATTCAAATGGACGCTCAAACAAAGATTCATACAGGTCGCTTAGAGAAGCTCTGCGCGATAGGTTTGGTACCTTATAATTAACCATATGCCTGTATGAATTAGGTGGTAGTTTCCACAAAAAGAAAAATGTTATAGGGTAAAGGATTACCGCCCTCAGAATAGAGGTAGATCAGATGTATTAATAATGTTTGGTAACTCATCTTTGAGTTTATTGTTGATTGTTTCTTATTAATGTAATGAGTAATGGAAGTGTTCTTGAATTGTTGAAGGTTTTTATTGAAGTATGTAAAATTGTATTTTTTTTTGTCTTGAGCATGTAATGGTTCACCTGGAGGTATGGCGAGAACATTGTCTACGATTTCGTATCCGCGACCTGTTCTGTCGGCGCATCTTCCTGGCCCCTTACTTGCTTGGGACTAGATATGAGCGCCGATAGACAATTTGTCGGCGGCGGCGCGCCGACTCGCGAGTGTCGGCGGCGGCGGCGTTTCGGCGGCGCGACTATACTTACTTTCCATGTCCAGACCCTATTTGCACCCTCTTCAATATCTTGCAGCCATCACAGCCTTGTTGCTTGCAGTCAGGGGGTCCTCCTCATTATAAGGTTCCCCCATGAGTGGGCACACCAACAGGTGCGCCGCGTTTTGCTCCTCTCCACAATCGCACGTCACATCCTGCTCGCCCCCAGCAGTTTCCATCTCTGGATGTTAACCTTACATCTACTCACACCCGTTCTGAGTCTGTTCAGGGCTGAACAAATCCCGTACGGGAGGTGTTGTCTGGTAGTCCGGTTGGGAGAGTCTCGCTTGGTTTTAACCATTTGTTCTTCCCAACCTGTTCTCGTCACAGCTCGTTTCTTATTTCATGCGAGGTGGTGTGCAATTCATTGGTTTTCGATAGGAAGCTGCGTCTTGACCTGAGCCTCGGTACGGGGGGGGGGTCGGGTCGTGCCCGATAACTTTTTTGTTTTCGTCTTTCTTCCTCGGCTGCGACAGTTCTTCGTGTATTTAGCGGTGCAATCTCATCCAGGAGATGGACCTTTTCCTTGGGAGTAAGCCTGAGGAATCATATGATTAGGCGTCCTGTCTCGCTCAGGGCCACATCGACGTTCTTAAAGTGTGAGGATCGGCGCGACTATGAAAGGCAGATTTTTATAGGAAAATCAATATAATGCGTTATTTTCTGCTCAACCACAGTTTTATTTAAAACAATTTACAAAGAAGAGATAAAATTATATAAAATTCAACAAGTAAACACACCAAGAATCAATAGGTTCTAGAATCTATTGATTCTTGGTGTGTATTATGTATAACATTGCAAAATCAACGTTTGTTGCTAAATAAATCAAGGTGTAAACAGCTTTTTACATTCTTATAAATTACACAGAGCAATAAACACTGCACAAGCAAATCTAGAGAATAAAACTAAATTGAGATCAATGATAAAAATATAAGAATTATTCTTCTTTTCGTAAGACAAAAAAAACAAAGGAGATTAAAATTAAAGCAATTCGAAGAGATTAAATTAAATGTTAAAAGTATTTAAAAATATATTTAATGTAACCGAAAATAAATGAAAACATAAAAAAAAAAACATAATTAATATGGATCATCAGTTTTGCAGTGACCATAGTTGTCGTGTATAAACATGATACGATTGATCCTCAAAGGATTTAGACGGGATCTTTTAGTTGTTATTATTTGACCAGTGACAGAAAATACCCTTTCACTTGGGGTACTAGTCGCTGGAACAAATAATATTGCACGAACCAATTTCGACAGCAAAGGAAATGAGAACTTTCGGTCTTTCCAGAATTCAAGCACGTTATCATCGTAGGGCTCAAGATCTTTAACTGTGGCTGTGCTGAAATATTTCCAGCACTCATTTTCAACATCGCTGTCCACATCAAATTGTGCGCTACTATGCAGTTTTGCTGTGGCAGGAAAGCGGTGTTCCAATTTCCGCAACATATTATTCTTCATCCTGGTAATTACGAGTGGCTCCCTGTCGCTACACTCATCTAATAATCGCCTTATTTCTGATTTAAAAACCAACGCCAAGTTAATCGTAGATTGCGATTCGGAACTCAACATATCCACGATTGTTTTGAATCTGTCCAAAAATGATGATAAGGTTAAAATCAAGTTATACTCGTTCTCATTGAGTAAAAGAGCACTGCGGTCTATATCTATTAGCATGTCCCTAATAGGCCGACGATTCGCACTGTGACCAATGCTTGTCAGCATCATTAGCATGCTGTGCCACCTAGTAGGCGTACTCGTCTTGATGGTTGGAGGAGCACCAGTTGTGAGGTTTGTTGTAGACGATAAATCATCCCCGCCTTCATCTGACGTGTTATCGCTGTCGTCGTCTGTGTTTTCTGAATGTTCGCCAATTGTTTCAAGAGACAACAACAGTTCACGTTGTTCTTTGTTGGCGGCGGCTTCTAGTTGCGGTGCTCTGTATCTCAAATGTTTAACTATCTTCTTACATTTGGTGATCAGTGTAAGAATTTCATCGGTGCACTGGATACCATCAACGGTGACCAGGTTATGCAGAGCATGTCCAAGGCAAAGATGATTCTTCATATTTAGTAGATTTGCAGCTCTTTTCATATTACTCCCAGAGTCCGTCACCAAAGTAATATCACTCTGTGGAATTTGAAATTCTTCCAATATGTCCTGAATTTCCTTTTTAATTTTTTCACCAGAATGTTTCCCAGTAACTTGTTTTGTTGCTAGGGTAAATTTCGTAAGCTGCATGTCGTTTGAAATAAAATGAAAAGTACAGGTTATGTAATTACGGCGTCTGAATTGGTCTGTCCATAAATCTGATGTCACAGCCCCAAATTGAATATTTTGTTGTTGAATAATGTCTTTGACATATGCTAACATGCTATTATAGACGTCTTCTAAGCCTTCTCGGGCAATGTTTTGGCGTGATGGTAGATCTTCATCCGCCTCGACAATATTATATTTTTTTTAAAAATCCCTCATGGCTTCATCATCTATGCTGTCGAATGGCATTAATGATCTTGCAAACCAAAGGGCTAGATCCCGTGAGAGCAGCCACTTGTCTTTTCTTCCACCAGTTTTACCGCTTTTTAAAACAGGCTTCGACTTTCTTTGGACGGAAAAAAACTCTTTGATTGGTACAACTTTCGCCTTTAGTTGACCTTCCAAGTTGTGTTCATCTTTTAAGTGGCGCAGAAGATTACTAGTGGCTATATTCTTGCTGTAGACTTTCACGTTAGCTCTGAAAAATGAAATGTAAGTGAAAAATCCACTGTAATAAAAATAAAGTAAACTAGAATCTCAATTTAACCTATTATTTCGATTAGGTTCTCCTAACTAATGGTTAAAAATTAGAAAAAGATAAACCGCATAAGTATTTAGAGCGATACACGATAAAACTATGGCTCTTAAAGTTTTAGTATGAAACAACTAACAAGGCACTAGTTAAATAATATTGCATTAAAAAAAAAATTACATTAAAAAAACATTTTTAAAATACAAGCTTTTATTCCGCCATCTTGTGGCGGCGGCCACTTTGAAAATTTTACAATACTGAGTTTAGTATTGTATTATGTATATTAATCGAAGAAACATTGAAGTTTCGCCCTACAAAAGCAGATTATAGCTTGCAAGTAGGTGCAGCTGCGTTTAAGCAGACAGATATAACATTTAAAAATTATTAGAGGGTAGGTACTTACTTGGAAAACAAAACTTCAGAATCATTATCTTTTTCACGTTTTAAGCACGCCCCGCAAAAAATTTGCTCTCCCAAAACTGTTCTTTTCTTTCCGTCGATATTTACAACTAATTGTCCGAAATAGTTCCAACAAAAACTATGTTTTGATGAAGTTTTGCTTAAAAATGTCAATCTCTGTCGCCGTCACCGCCATTTTTACAACTCGCAGACGTGCACGCGCTCGTAATGGTAATCACACTGATCTCGCGTTCGCTCGATATTAATCGGCGCGTCGACTTCGTCGGCCGGCGGCGGCGGCGCGGGGAAAGACGCGGCGGCGGCGGCGCGCCGGCACGGCGCTCATATCTACTTGGGACATGCCTAATTGTTGATGAATAGCAAAAATTGTTTCTAATGTCTGTTTTGATAAATTGTATCCTTGCTTTGACACTCACAGTTTTGTAGAATCCTTGCTCTGACACTCACAGTTTTGTAAAATCTTTCTTATCACTGACACTCACAGTTTTGTAGAATCTTTCTTATCGCTGACTTTGAGACTTTTTTTTTTTATTAATTTTTTTTTCTTTGAAAGACAACTTGAGATGGTGTCATGGGATTATAAAATTTTGGTACTAGTGTCGCCATCTCTTGAAATCCGGTGGAAGCACTAGCCGGCCTGTCTTGAGATAAAGTAGATTCCTTTTTGATCTCTCTCCTTTCGAGTCAGCCATTTTGCAATCAGTCACCCGGCGTCCGCCTTTCAGAATAGGCGACCCGGGCACTCAAAAAATAATCTATCTTCCTTTTTCTTGCTTAATAAAACTGTGAGTGTCGTATTGTGTAAAATTCTGTTTTATAATGTGAATTGATTTGTGTGTTCATAAAAAGTTAACCTGTTTCACCAATAAACTAATCGTTGTGCATAATCTTTGTTTTTCACTTACAAACAATCTCATTTTTACCCAACCACACATCCTGGGATAGTTTCTATGATCTGCCAATTATGTGCTAGCTGGACAATGGAAGGTGGTTACACAATATTTAGGTGAAAGAAAATTAACATTTATTCTCCATCTATAAACAGTAATAAATAAATACATTTAACCCTAGAGTGCTCGCGCTATGAGTATTTTGCCTCCCGCAGCAAAAAAATCTTGATATATTTACACGATGCATTTGTCAAAGTCAAGAATCCTAGTAGCTGCCCCCCCGTACTTCACCTCCTTGGTACAAATCGTGTTATATGGTTTCTCAGCTGTTCACCAGCTTCTTCAAAATCAGACTCCTCTTCCAACCACGAAACTATTTGTTCGTCTTGATTATTCATTTTGTATACCTCGCCCATTGCTTACATAAAAAGATATGGAGTATAAAAACCCAAATGATTAATCTAAATAAACTAAATATCAACATTATTACGATATTTAAATCAAGCAACATTACCTGCAATGAAAACTAATAATATGTCAACTACAGTAAAAAAAACAGTCAAACAAGAAGTTGAGGCACGGGGGGGGGGGGCAGCTACTAGGATTCTTGACTGACAAATGCATTGTGTAAAAAATATCACGATTTTTTGCTGCGGGGGGCACAATGCTCATAGTGCGAGCACTCTAGGGTTAAATGCATTTATTCATGTTTATAGATAGAGAGTGTTTATTGACACTCATTGATTGTTAGGCGGTACGAAGTTGGCTGGATAGACTACTTTGTAATATAGTTTTCATATCTTATATTTTAATTAACATCTTTAATTTTCTATGGACGACATTGCGAAAGATTTCACACATCTGCATATTAGTTACGTGAAGTTGGACCACTAGCTACCCCCTCTAGTGGGCAATATCGGATTGGTATTTATAAATACAGTCAACTCCGCTTAATTGGGACACATCGGAACTTGGGCATTTTGTCCCAATTAAGCGATTTCCCATTTTTTTTAAATTCATTTATTTGGTTTTGGCAACTAAGGCCATTAACTAGTAATACACACATAAAATTAAACATATTTTGAAAATTATTCATATTTTTTTTTCAATAATTTTATTTTATAAACTCTTGGAAACTGTAAATTACATATAAGTAATATAAATTGGCATATATAAATTACAAATATGTAATATAAACATTTAAGAAAAAAAATCCTAATTGAAAAATTAATGGGTACTAGGTACATACAATTTAATCAATGCAAAAATGATTCAAGTGTAGTCTGTCTATTGTTTTTCTAACATTTCACTTCTACAAAATCAGCACTGATATTCAGTGCGGATGTAGGGCTCCCTGCATTTCCTTCCTGCATAAAATTACGCTGTAACATGGCCATACATTTTTTTGTCTCCTGGTTAGTCACAGGCACAGGTGACTCATCATCATCTTCGTCTAATTTTTCATGTTTTTAAATACGCAACAATATTGAGAGAGTTGTCACGTGCCAGGTGAGTTGGTAACTGAATAAGATCTTAAATTTATTGTCCCAATAAAGCGGAATGTTGTCCCAATGTTTAAACATATAAATTTACTATTGGTTTCTGCAGGGCTACTCTTGATAAAACTAAACACGATCTTAATCTAGTCTTGATCTTGATCATACGACGCATGAAGTGACTATTGGCCAAAAATACACACAAACCGATCCCGCGTAAGCGGTAGCGCGGTGTTTTTGACCATAGTCCCTTCGTGCGTCGTATGATCAAGATCAAGACTAGATTAAGATCGTGTTTAGTTTTGTCAAGAGTAACCCTGCTGTTCTTTGAGATTTGTCCCAAATAAGCGGCTGTCCCAATTAAACGGTTTCCCAATTCAGCGGGATCGACTGTATTGTCACATTTTTTTTATGCAACATGGATACGAACTTTTAGGTTGAGATTAATTCAGTATCGAGCTCGTGTGGTTTATAATATTATGGTTTAAAATAATAACTAGTAGTATAGAGTTCGTCGGTAGCCTGGAGGTAGAGTCTCGGCCTTGTGAACAAGGGGTCCGTGGTTCAATACCAGGTGCCGGAAAACTCCCCTTTCACGACACAAGCTCTTAGCTTACTGTGAAAGGTGTATAAGGTTGTATTTTGGTTTAAAACAAAACCCAGATATATCTTTTTTTTTAAAGTAATAATACATTAAAGTACTTAATATTATAATAGAAATAGAAAATTATGTACCTTTGTAGTTCATACAGAAACTGCACTTCATATCATAATAGTTTGGGCACAACTTTCGTAATTTCTTTTTGGTTAAAGTCTTTCTTCCTTTTGGTAGAAATTTCGTCATCAGTGCTTCCCGTCTTGCAATCTCTTCTGAACTTTTCGGCAATGTCTTCCAGGAACCATGTTTTAAATACCAGCAAAGGTTGTCTGCAAATTAACAATATAAAAATGAACTTTACGACAATTATTGTAATGACAATACATCCACTATTACTGTAATGACAATACAATAATAGTGGATGTTGTGATGACAATAATTATTGTTGCAATGACAATAATGATACAATAATTGTTGTAATGACAATACATCCACAATTACGACAATTATTGTAATGACATTGACAATACATACAATATTAACCCCACTTGAGATACGGCATGAGGGAATAGAATACATCATAAATGCTGTTAACTCCATTTCTAAATTACCTGCAGGGCAACTTTTGACAGATCTAAATATGATCTTAATCTAGTCTTGATATTTATAATACGACGTGCGAAAGGACTATGGTCAAAAATACTGCGCTACCACTACCGCGAGATTGGTATGTATGGTATGTTTTGACTATAATAGTCATTTCGTGGGTCGTATGATTAAGATTTACATCGTATTTAGATTTTGTCAGGAGTAATCCTACTGGATTTGCTGTAGAAGAAATTGAAAATATTATATGAATATGAAGCATCATACATATATATGTAGTAGATATAATAAAACAAAAAGCGTTTTTAAATTTTAATCTTAAATGGAACTGAATTTATTATCTACTTGAGCACCAGCATAGTTGGTTGTCCATTTTTGCGAATTAAAAAAATATTCACATTGGCATTGTTGACCTCGAGATGTTATGTTATTGTGTCTGATGTGTGAGGTATAACGAACACATCGGTTACTGCAGTCCACCCGATTCGAATGGTTTGTTGGTTTACGAACACTAGAAATCATACGGAAAAGAGTGGAAGATTTATTCTATGTTGGAGACTCTGTGGGGCAATTTACAGATAAAGAGTAAATAATCTTTTTGTTTCGTCGAGCACCTGATAAGAAATAAGTTTCCCGTAAGTTTTTGAATGTCCTGTAAAAAGCAGGCGTTCGAAAAAACTGTAGACATTTTACATCTGAAATTCAGTGATGAGGTTTGCCAATTGCTACCCATTCTGAATGTCTTAATTTTTGTTAGCACAGAGAGGACAACGTGTAATAATATTATAATATTAAAGGTAAATAATGAACTTACAGTGATCAATGTTATTCTTCGTATCTAAATATTTATGCTTGTATTTCTGGCATATTTTGGTGACGTCATGTTTCTCATCATTATTGTCATTGTACAGGAAGTGTTTGGAGAATTGTTCTCTTAAATCAATCTGTACCTTGGTAAGCCATCCCGGCCAGTAGCCTTCAATCTCTTTATAGCATATGTCACCTGAATATTTTATTTATTTGAACATTATTAATGGCTATCGCTTTTTTATACTTCACTTATTTTAACGCCTAACAGCACGTCTCTGGACACCTCACCTCGGCCTTCTGAACTTATTAATTTGTGTATATATTTTATTATCATGTTTTATTTGTTTTGCTTCACGTTTTGTATCATTTTGTTTATTTTACTTTCTTTTTTTTTACTTGTATATATATTGTATAATAACTCAATAAACATTATTACCGCCCAGAGGGGACATTGAAGAGAGAAGTAGTATAAAAGATTCCCACGACGGCGGTTTTGGCCGGCCGGCCCTTCAGGCCTCCCTAATGGCCCGCCCGTGAGGACAATTTTGGTTTGAATGTGCGGATAAGTAGGAGTTAAAGACTCCTGAGGTATCCGGGTGTGTGGTGGATCTTTCTTCAATTCACTTATTTTAAATTTTATCACGAGATAAAGTAAAAACAAAACATTATTTGCAATGAATTTTGAAATTCTATCATCAATACTGCAATAGCAGAAACCAGAACAATTAACATAACATTTTATTGTTTTTTGAAGGATTTTATATTAGATCTCCATTTTTATTTGTCTATTATTGTAATTTTTAACACTTACGTGTGCTTTTTATATAGCTTGTTTAGCTGTAAACGGTTACTCATGCCGTAAATAAATGAAATACAAAGGAAGAAGGAAACTTATTATCATTTAAAAGGATTCAAGAGAAATAAGTTTATAGTCAATACTGACTGTGCCCACTTATTCTTATGAAATACTAAAGTTAATTCTATAAAATTATTTAGGAGCAACTTAGAGGATTTAAATTTGAGACTGAGAATACTTAGAGAAAACTTGAATTGCATAGGTTGACTATCGGTGAATGTGATCAATTGGAATGATTAATCTTGAGTGGTTCAAAATATAATTGTCTATTTTTATTTTCAAATTCAAATTCAAATATTTTTTATTTAATTAAAATTTACAACTTAATAATATTATATACACACCTTATTACAAAAAAAAAACACATTTATTGCATATTTGACCCTCAAAATTGAGCAGTGCTCGTGCTTTGAGGGTTAAAACATATTTCATACAATTTACATAATAATTATATTATTCAAAACTGTACTTACATTTTATTTGGTATTCAGCTGCGTCCTGTTCATCATTATATTCTATATAGGTCCAATTAAAAATTACAAATTAATATTTAAAAATAAAGTACATTAGTAAATAAATTGTTATGAGAAAAAACTATAATAATTAGGTATATTAAGTATTTCTATTGGCTTGTTAGATGAATTGTAAGTACCTCCGTATCTCTAGTTTGAAAATTTAAGATAGATAGATGGTGAATAATTGTAAAATCGATAATCTCTTTTTTCTGCCTCCTATTTTGGTGTTTCTCACAAGTGGGGTAGCCAGTAGAGAAACTTCATAATATAAACATGCAAGTTTTTCTCTTCTTACTATTTATTTTTTAAATGTTCAAAGTGTTTTGGTGTATGTCATCGATAAATTTCATATTTTAAATGTTTTGAAAAAAAAAATACTTTGATAAAATGGTGGATTGGTGGTGGTTGCGGTTTTGTGGTGTATTTTATTTTGTAAAGACTGCGATTTTTTTTTGTTATTGTTCCTTAGGTACATTTTTTGTTAAACATATAAAAGGCTCACGCCGTATATTATCAAAAAAAAATATTGGAAAGGGTTTTCAATAAAAGTTTGACTACTTAGGTATTCGGGTGTGCGGAGGGTGCTTAGTGGACTACTTATGTATGTATCTAAGAAAATATTGTTCATAATCTACAAAGGACCTACATTACATTACACAACTACTAGAAAAACTTACGATAGTAAAATAAATAAGTATAAATAAAAAATATCATGTATTTAAAAATAGCATACCTTGATGTGAAGTTTGAATAAGGAACACTATCAAAATAATAATCGGCCAACCATGGAACGAAAGTCTCATCTCTATGTTGTACCTTCTCTATAATAATATTATGCAGAGAAAGTATTTTAGCAGTTATTTTAAATTGTATTCGATTGTTGCCCACTATGGCACTTTCGGTTTGGACAAGATTTATTAAGTGTAGAATTTCGGATAAATTGAAGTCCCCAGACTTCTGCGGTATCCGGGTGGACGGTGGTTCCTTCAATGTATGTATTCGATTGTATTTTGATTGAGATACATTATATATAGGACTGATTAATGGTCATAAAATGTTTGATTTGTTATGCATCGGTATACAGAGTGTTACATCAAGTACATAGGTGAAGGTATTTTGTTACAAATAATTTTAGTAATAAGGTAATACAAAATTCACTCGATTACGGGTGCATTGCCATAAAATAGGTAGACAATTCACTCGATTACGGGTGCATTGCCATAAAATAAAACACAAATAAGGCATTAAATGATAACTCATGGATGTGTATTTTGAAAGTATACAATGTCAATACGCACAGGTTGGGACTGCTCGCGTATAGTTGCAAGTAGTAATAAGCATAAATATTTTTAGAAACTATACAAGGTTATTACGCTCTTATCGTGTATATTTTCCAATAACGTACACTAAAATTTATGCAAAAAACATACTGCACTAGTTTCCATTGCGAACTAATCGTGTACATTTTCTAAGCACTACACAAGGCAACATTCTTAGAATCTATACGCGACTAGTTTCAAAGTAGCCGTTTTATTTTATTGCGTTCTCTTTTTTCATGTATAATTGTTATTTTTTTTTACGTCTTGTTTTTATTATTATTTTTGTTATTTTGGATTTACTTGTTGTCGTTATAATTTCTTAAATTTGTCAATATGTGAAAGACGTAAATTATAAATATATTTAAATAAATAAATATTTTTATCATTATTTGACTGGCGCCTTTTTATAGTAGCACTACTTTATACATAGTAGGTAGTACTTAACATTTGTGGATCTTTCGTGTGATTAAAATATTTTTGTCTCTAACGAAGGAATAAATTATTTCAATGGGTATCTTTAAATTACCAGTTAAAGTAATAACTACATGATTAGTTGATTACTAATTGCTTTATATTTTTTTACATTATGACATTATTTAATTTTCTGAGCTTGTATACTTCACAAATACTTGTTGCAAGTTTATATCCTAAATCTATCCAATGTCAAAACATGTTAAACATATTTGATATTAACAAATACTGTGAGCACACAAACTCTAGATCATTCAAACCATGTTGTTTCTAACTAACTAACTATCTAACCTTGTATAGTTTCTCAACGAATTCACTGAATCAGCGTCAGAAAGTATACACGACAATTTGGTACGCAGAAATCGTGTATATTTTCTGAGACTATATTTTGTTACACATTTTGAAAACATACAATGTAAGAACAATATGAATGCGTACTGGCATTGTACGAGTATACTTTCAAAATACGCCTTATGGATAGTAAATTATATTCTACAAACCACCTACGTCGGCCGGTGTGATACTCTTGGTAATGAGTTCTTTCTTTCTTTTTTATTTATTTAAAGTTACTAAGTCCCAAGTTTGATTCCTGATCAGGGTATCATGATTAATGTTTTTTTTTTTTTAATTATCTTAGATGTGAGTATAACACGTAGGTAAGTAACATAAAAATATGTTAGTTTAAATTTTATCTACGCGTTATTTTTTTGTGTTTGTTTTTATAGTTTTTTTTAAACAAATTTATACTTAAACATACCTGTATTGTTTATTTGTAGGTAGGTAAATTGTTTGTAAAATAAAAAAAACATCATGATTTAATAGGTACTCGTATTCTATTAAAAGTACTTAAGTAAGTTTTTCGAGTAAACATAGTGATAAAATAAATGTACTGTTTTGAAATCAACACGTTTACTATCTGCTTTTTAGTTTAAAAACAAAGTATGTACCTATACTTAGCAATAATATGCTTATTAATATATGTATTATATGTATCACGGGTATAAACACGATATTTTAGGATGCGCCCTTGAAGTGAATATATTCCACAAAACGGTGCACTATAAATTGTCTAGTTATTATTATTATTATACCTTCCAAAAATGATAACGAAATAAATACAAACTTTGTAGCGGTAAAATGTAAAACCTCGGTAATAAATGTTACTTTGTTAAACTACTTAATTATTTTTTGTCTTTCGAGTGGAGATTTTTTCGGAATCTGTTTGTCATGACTAATTTGTGGAATAAGATGGTGTTTGATGTCAATCTAGGAAATACAGAAAGTTATATATTATTGATTTGGCTCTGTTCAATTTCTGTAAATAAAATGTGTGTCTCGAAAGTGTATAAGTAGGAAGGAGATTTTAATATTATTTATTGATTTGACGGTAACGTTTTGGTAGTTTCTAAACATAATTACGAAATTTTCTAGAGCGGCCCACCGGTCTTCTGCCCTCTCCCACATCTTCCAAAGATCTAAGTGATATTGTAAATTATTATTAAATTATTTTAATTTGTAAACTTTGAATCAGAAAATTAAATTTTTGGATGATAATAATAAAGTATTGAATTAATGAATATATTTTAAACAAAGCTATTTATTTTAATTAAATCATTACGTTTCAATCCACCATCAATTTAAAGGGTGAGCACTCTTACGTATTCTATTTTTTTTTTATATATTTTTATACCTTAAATGATGCGTCAAATATTGCGCTTGAGAATGACAGGTTACCTGTTGAAACCTTGGTCGCGCGTATAATAATTTTTGTGGTATTTGTAAAGTTTTTTTTTACTCCAAACATTCGTAATTAGGAGACTTTAAAACTAGGAACTCGGACAATCATAATTATATTTATTTAACCATATCTTCACAATCATAGTATGTTTTTCTACAAGACAGTGCGGAATAAGTTTGTTAATAACATATACTTATTGCACACAAGGGTGAATCATTTTAACAAATTACGACTTTCTTATGGGGCACAGTTAGTGTTGTGGAATTCTCAAGAAATAATTTTTGGAGAAATTTAACGAGAAATTTCTCGGTTTCGAAATAGAGAATTTTCCGAGATTTTTTTTTTTTTTTTATGTAACAGTATAATAATAATAAATCAGTACTTAATTCAATCAATCAATAACAATGTACAAATGTTGAGGCAATTTATCACCAATATTGCTACAATTAATTATGGTAGGTATATTTTGAGGCAAATATATTTTTTATTGATCATTTTTACAATGTTCAAAAAAATATGTAATCATGAAATGTGTCTTTTTTAAAGTGATCGTACCTTTGTATACTTGTATTGTAAGTATACAGGGGTTTTACATGTAAAAGGCTTTGGCCGTGAATATATGTAAATAGATAAAATAAATATCAAAAAATGGTCATGTGTAAAAAGAATATACTTTGAAAATCAGGTTGGCTGCGAAGTGTTCTGGGAGAAGGGTTATGTTATAATACCACTTAGAAAAATTATGGAGAGAAATTTCTCTTCCATCAGAGGAGAATTGTTGTTTGGACTTTTTACAAGATGATTACATTTGTTTACTGTCTTGTTACATTTTTTACATACTTGGCACCACAAAACTTGCACTTGTATTGTTGTGGCTTGCTTCCTGCCGTTTCTTCGACAAAATATCTAAATATAAATTCCTTCTTGCCCATCTTGCACTATTCTAGTCACTGCCTGTGAAGAACTGCCACGTAGTGATGTCAATACCGGATATTTTTTCATATATTTTATAGGGGAATCCCGCCGCGTTATCGCCAAATCAATAAATAATAGGGGAATCCCCATGGAAAAAAATCATAAAGAAATTTCTCTTCCATCAGAGATTCTCGAGAACGAGAAATTTCTCCGGAGAATTTTCTCTACTCACATCACTAGGCACAGTGCTAAAAAGGCTCCAAATGAATTTATGCATTAATTTTTTATTGGCTCTGATAATTTTTGTATTCATGACACATTTTTTCAGGGTGTTCTCTGAATCGTTGAAGATGTAAACTTCACAATAGTTTTTCCCTTTTAAAGTTGATATTTTCAACCGACGGTACTTGGTGGAAATTCATATTGAATTATTATAAATAAAACACTTATTTATTACTTCCACTGCGACTTTGTTGGTAGCAAGCCGGCTTTCAAGAGCTTCCACTCTCATCATCAGGCTAGCGAAAAGTAAAGAAATTACAAGTTGATAACGAATATATTATATATTCCGTATTACATGAAGTCGATTCAATAGCTATAGTTAGACGATGATTTTTTCACCTCGTTCAACGTTTTCCTTTATATCCAAGTCAATAACAAACATTTCAATGTTCTGAAAAATAGTATTCTGTAAATAAGTCAAATGTTAATAAGTTATCTACGTAAATTTTGTAAGAAGCTAAAAATTTATTTAACAAGAAGTATGTTTTTTTTTATTTTACGTTTTTTATTTTTTAAGATTTACGTTTACATTTATATTTTCTGATGGATTAATTTTTTTTTTTAAATAAATTATATCTGGGTTTTGTTATAAACCCAAATACAACCTTATACACTGTATTTGTTTGACAATGACCTCATAGATCGAAACCTGGTTACTTATTTAACAAATAAATCGTAGTAAAACCAAAAACAATTTTGTTTTCATTATATCAACCTTATACACCTTTCACACTAAGCTAAAAGCTTGTGCTGTGAAAGGGGAGTTTGCCAGGAATAAATGGATTATTATTATTTATTGTTTTTGAAGAAAAATTGACTAATAGGTAGTTGAGATATTCCAGTTTAAATATTGTATGCAGTTAGACTAGTAAGTGAAATAATAATAATAAAATAAAAATAATAATAAAATAAAATAAACTTTATTGTGACAATAATAAGTACATTGTAAAAAAGGCGGGTTTATTGCCAAATGGCAATTTCTGCCAACCAACCTGATGTTTGAAAGAAATAAGAAAAATAAAGTCCATGCCTGAACCATAGAAAAATACAAAATAATAAATAAATATACCCATACGAAAATAAAAAAAAAATATATAAAACATGCATACATACAAAATATACCATATTCAAGAAATACATAAATATTGAACATGCATAAAGTGGAATGGGGAAAGGGGGACAAGGAAGGGGATGGAATTATGATGGGTTATTGAGAGCAAGATAGTGATGTTTCAGTCTACTTTTGAAAATGGAAATCGAAGGAGCAAGTCTGATCAGTAAAGGCAAATCATTCCATAACCGAGCTGCATGTATAGTGAAGGAAGATGTGACAAAAGATGTTCGATGAGTGGGAATATTTAACGTACCAAGTGCACCAGAACGAAGAGGCAAACCATGAGATGCCAAAGGCGTAAAACAAGATTTTAGGTAGCTCGGAGTAGAGGGGTTGCGGAGAACATTAAAGAGCAGGCAGAGAATATGCAGATTGCGACGCTGTGACATTTTCAACCATTTGAGCTCGTTTCTATATTGAGAGATATGATCAAATTTTCGAAGTCCAAAAATGAAGCGAATGCAGATGTTTTGCAAACGCTCCAGTTTCATCAATTGTTCGTTGTTGATGTCCAGATAGGCCACATCCGCATACTCCAGCAAAGGTAGAAGTAAGGTTTGTGATAGGAGTATTTTAGTCTCTCGGGGAAGAAAATTTTGGTGTCGCCTAAGAGAGTGGAGACTAAAGAAAAATTTGCGACTTACCTCTCCAACCTGAGACTGCCAGGATAAATGTTGATTGAAAAACATACCAAGATTCTTAACCTTTTTTGAGAGAGAAATTTCGGAGTTATTGAGGTAGAGTTTGGCTAAAGTGTCAGTTGGAATTTTAGGTAAGAGGCGAGAACTGCCTATTAGGATTGCTTGAGATTTTGAAGGATTCAGTAACAAACCATTTTGCTGTGCCCAATGAGAAATGCGGTCCAATTCACCATTTATGTGAGAGAGTGCAAGCTGTGCTTGATCCAACTCGAAATGTGAGTAAATTTGTAAATCATCTGCATACAGATGGTAGCCTACATTTATATGTTCGACTATTGAGTTGATGTAAAGCGAAAATAAGAGTGGTGAAAGGATCCCGCCCTGAGGAACTCCTGCCGTCAATGGTAACCAATCAGAAGTTTGATTATCTGTTTTAATGCATTGCATCCTATCTCTCAGATAAGAGCTAAACCAACGAAGTGTGTTGTCAGAGAGATTGTAATACCTTAGTTTTTCGAGAAGTATATCAAAGTCGACTGAGTTGAAGGCGCTACTGAAATCGAGGAGTATGAGAAGGGTGAGTTTTCTTTCTTCCATAGCGCCCCGTATATCATCAGTCACCTTGACAAGAGCAGTGGTAGTACTGTGTCTACTACGGAAACCTGATTGAAAGGGAGAAAGTATATTATGTGAAGTAAGATGGTGGACAAGTTGCTCATGAACAACCTTCTCTATGACTTTGGAAAACATGGGAAGAATTGAGATAGGATGATAATCCCCTTCAGTTAGAGGAGAGGATTTTTGGGAAGAGGTATGACGTGAGCTTTCTTCCAGATGGAAGGAAAAGAACCAGAATCTAATGAGTAGTTTATAATATGAGTTAGTATCGGTAAAATGGGATCGATGATTAGTTTAATGAATTTAATGCTCACGCCATCAGCTCTAATCGACTTGGATTGGATTGAATTGATGTGCTTACGAATTAAATCATTTGAAACGCGAGAGAAATGAAATACAGGTTTACCAAAATCAGGTAGGTTTTGAATATATGATAGTGTGGAGTTTTTGACTGACTGATTAAAATCACAGGGTGGGGTGGCAAAATGTTTGTTCAAAATGTTGGGGTCAAGGCTAATTTTTTTATCTTTAGAATCGTCCTGATTCACACCTATTGCACCGAGGCCTCGCCATATATCGGATGAAGTTTTATTTACAAAAATATGTTTATAGTGTGCACGTTTAGTGTTTCTACACATTTGGTTACAGCGGTTACGGAGAACACGATAAGTTTCCCAATTTGAGGGTGTTCCGGTTTTGATAAACCTTACTTTGGGCCTGTCACGTCTCCTCATCAGGCACTTGATCTCGTCCGAAATCCATGGTGTTGGGGAACGTTTGATACGTACATATTTAAGTGGTGCATGTCTGTCACACAACAGTTGAAGATAATTGTTCATTATCTCAACCTTTTCATCAACAGAATTTTTCGAGTATAAGTTGGTCCAATCTAAATTATTGAAATCAGATATCAAACTGTTGATGTCCAGGCCTCGATAGCTCCTCAATTGCACTACTTTAGGCTTAGGCTTCGGACATTTGACCCGATACCTGACAAAGATAAGATCGTGGTTAGAAAAAGCGGGTGCAGGAAACTGTCCATGGAAAGAGATTTTTTGGGTCTCAGATGTCAAAATTAAATCTATTAAAGATGATGAGTAAAAGCGGGAGGATATTTAAGTTAAGTGAGTAAGTCAGATTTTTGAGATGGGAGGTACGGTAGTCATCCAGGAGTAAGGAGGTATTTAGATCTCCCATGATAATAACATCATTTTAAAGAGGTAACAGATTTTCAAGAACTGTTTCAAACTTATTAAAATAATTGATACAGGGTGGGCAGTATATTACCCCGAGTAGAATAGTGGTTTCATGAATGTGGATATTTATAAAAATATACTCGGGTTCGGCTGCGTAATTGGATGGAGATTTTTCAATAATAGTGTAAGAAATGTCATTACGCAGTGACATGGTCTAGTTTTTTTAACAAACTTTGTAAGAAATTTGAATAAATAATTCGGTTTACTATTTTAAGTGGTACATGAGTGTATTACTCGAAGTACATATATTTGTTGATAGTTGAATGGTACATACTTCAGAGAGTACAATCTATTGGATATATTTTTATAAGAAGGTACATAGAATATTTGACACGTGTCGATATTTAGATCACAGAGTAATAGATATGAGTATATCGGGTGAAGAAAGTACCAAATTGAATTTTAACAAAGAAGGATGGATGAACTATTAATTGCTTTAGGTAGAGAGGTTAAATTTTGTATATATTTATATGTTATGTATAAATATTTCAATAGACGGAATATTTCAAGGAAAGGATTGGGATACACGTGTGGTTGTTTACATAAAAAGTAGATAGTTTGTCTTCGAATGAAGAAAGTATCTACTTTAATTGTAACAAAGGAGAGGATTTTATAAAAGGAATCGAGGAACTAAATTCGAGGCAGTTTTAGCTTGTGATCAAAGGAGAGTGGACTAATTGATAAATTCAGTGTTTGATTTGTTTTTTTTTTCTTTCTCACTCCTCTCTCAAAATAATTAATATAATTTTGTGATTATCTCTATTTTGAGATAATAAGAAACTCACCCTAATATTTATTATAATTTTACGTTAAATTCTGTGTTTAGAAGCAGCGAATTTGCAGTTTATCATCTCTAACCGAAGCTAAGAAATTTTATATATTATTATTTATTTAAATTTTGTAATAGATATTTTTGGCGTTACTACATTGCCTTCTTCTTGGAGTATCAAAACTCTTGTTTGATAAGTCTCAGATAAGTGAACTTTCTGCAGACAAAAGATTTGATAAATTTTCATATAATGTTTTAATGAATATGTTTATGAGACTGATCCTGTTAATTATTTTATTTTCCACAATTTATAAAATTTGAATAACTAATATTATTTGTAAATTAAATTTATAGAAACTATTTGATAATATGAACAGGGTCGGACTCAGAAACATTTACTAATTATTATTTTCCGATAATATTGAATTAACATTAGCATGATATTTATATTTATTTTATGTAAATATCTTTTATTATATTATAAATTAATATCCAAAATTTTCCTACCCACAAGCCTCAGTTTGGGACATTGGGGTTCCTTGCGTGAAAGAATTAAGCTTGTGGCTAAATCCGTCCTGATTCTCAAATAGTTGAAAAACTATAATCGAGCCCCGCAGAAAATATTTTATTTTATTATATTTTATTTGCATGAAAATATATATTTATTATATTCTCTTAATTTATCATATTGTATACTAATGAGGCTGACAATAGTGAATGAAAGGCTGTGTTCAGATCGGAATTGGCGTGGCAGGGGCCAATTTCAAATAACAAAACAATATTTCATTGTTAAATTAACAAAAATAGTCAGTGACTGAATTTTGTAAAATTTTGATTCAGTAAAAATATTGGAACTCGATACGCCTCTGGTGCTGTAGACAGATTCTAGTTATGTATGAAATCATGTGTCTTTTATAAATAAAAACTGCATCCAAAACTAATTTGTAATATAATTACAGAAATAAACTTTCAATAACGTTGAATCATAAGTTTGATGAAATTTATTTCATTGACTGTTTCTAACCAATAATAACTTGGGGTTCTGTTGTGTATAAAAAAATTCGACATTTATACTTGATTGTTATTGTGTGTTGTTTTCTTTGTATATTTTCAGCAATAAGGTAAGTCTCTTATATCCGCTAACGTCGGATGTAAGAGAAAATAATTTATTATTACTAACCTTTATACACAACAGAAATTTATATTTTGATTGTTATAAAAAATATGCTTTTATGTGTTCTGAATAGAAAATACTGTTTGTTTTCACTGATAAAATTTTCTTTTATAACCCGTAAACACAACGTAAAAAGGGTCCATAACGTATTTTTTTTAAACTAAATGTATCATGTGCCAAAAATCTTTCAAAAATGAAATTTGTAAAATTTAGCGATCGACACTTCTGACGGGTTTTCGTGTTAAACGTCTGAAATAATTTTAATGACACAAAGTGTGAAGTGATTTGGGTAAACTAGCGAGTACATATTATTATGTACGTATGACATCTCTACACACAACGAATATTATTACTCATGGGTCTTATTAGTAGGTATCAGATATGAAAGTATTTCATATTATTAATTTTTAATCGGAATATTATAAAGACGGGATTGCGAAAAGAAATTTATTAATTTGCATAGATTGGATAACCTTGATTCTTTTAGTTTACGTACTTCCAAATCGAATAAAAATACGTATTTATTTGATCGACTAGATTAGAAATTTATTTATTTATTTCGTAGTCAATATGGTTTCAACGAGTTTTTCTTCTGTGAAAAGCGAAACCACGACAGCAGGTATATACACACGCCACCGGCTCCCTTTCCTGTTCTGTCATTGCGAATTAGTTGATATCCTGGGAGAGAAAATTGGGATGAGGGTAAAGATGGTTTCAACCAGGACTCACTCACCAGCAGGGCATGAAAATTGACATCTGAGAAGTTTAAAAGTAGGTCATCATAATACGAAGGAATGCTTTGCGCATTAATGTGAGAGATATGTAGATCTTTGGATTTTGCTGGGAACACTGAATTAAGATTTTCTTGCAGAGATTGACAGTTTCCAGAAGAATCAGATGTATCAGACTCGCAGGAAGATAGAGCTGAGTAGAAAGAATCATCATCTGATACATACGTTCTGAAGACGTTCCAATTTATTAAGAAGTTCTGATGTGAGATCCAAATAGCATACGTCAGCATAGTCCATTATTGGATGAACAAGTGATTGAATCAACAAAGACTTTGTGTCAATAGAGAGGAAATTTTGAAGCCTCTTAAGAGAATGAAGAGTGTTGCAAAAATCTTTCGACTGACCACACCGACCTGCCTCCACCAAGACAGTTTGTTATCAATGTACACACCCAGATCCTTGACAAAGTCAACAAAATCATTGGAAGTGTTATTTAACAATAACATGGGTAAAGAAGATACATCAACATGAGAAGTGAGTTTAGGACTACCCAAAATTATTGCCTGTGACTTCGAAGAATTGACAAGCAAGCCATTCTGCTCACACCAGCGTCCGACTCTACACAGTTCCAAATTCATTGAGTTGATCGCAGATACAATATCTCCAGACTTAAAATGTGAGTAAAGTTGTAGATCATCCGCATAAAGGTGATATGAACAAGACAGGTTCCTGGTTAAGGACGTGACAAAAATTGAGAATAATAAGGGGGAAAGGATCCCTCCCTGAGGAACACCTGCAGTCAAAAGAATACTATCTGAGATTCCGTCAGGTGTAACAATTTTTTGAAAACGTTGTGTGAGGTATGAATTGAACCAACGCAGACAATTTTCAGAGACATTGAAATAACTTAATAAAAATAGAATCACACAAATTCTCAGACTTAAGTATATGATTCTATAGTATTTATTATTTGTTATGCCAAATACGAGAGATCCCAGCTCCTTAATAATCCTTTTGAATTCTCTCATCAGAAGTATTTTTGTATATGGAATCTATATGGATTCGATAGCAATATCATATGTTTTAACAATTACTATGTTAAAAAATATTTTTAATCTCAAGAACTATAATAAAGCTTTAATCACATATTTCATTTGTTTAAGTTCTATATAAGCATTTGTGCATGTCATTCATCTCTCGTATGTATATGATTTTATTTGTGCACAACTTGTAAAACTCCATAATTTTAATTTATAAATTATAATTGATTGTTTTTGATTGATTTGTTTTACAAAATATTAAAAATAATGTGACATATGTTTCGGCTGCAATGCCATAATCATACTAAAGAGCTTTGTCTTGTAGGTGTGTCTTGTGTGTTGATGGTTGGGGGGAAAAAACCCAGTTCTCAGTATTGTTTTGTTGGTGTTTGTTTGTAGGGTGACTTTGAGTTATTTTTGTAAGTTGTCTATTTGTTTATATTTGAAAATGTCCAATATAGGTGAGTTATAAATGTTTGTCTGTTCATTAATAAGTGTTGAGTGGTGATTGGTAATATTTTTATTAATTTCTATTTGTTCTAAAATGTTTAATCTAAAGAAATTAATTACATAATTCTCTATTTCTATTATAATATTAAGTACATACATACATATACATACATACCATCACGCCGCTTCCCTCGCGGGGTAGGCAGAAAGGATCGAGCGCCACTTCCTTCTACCTTTGCATACATCTTTCGCTTCCGTCACTTTTATACAATTCCTCATGCATGCTCTCCTGTTCAATGTGCTCAACACGTGACCGTCCTGTAGGATTTGATTTAAATGATCTTGCCATTTAATCCTCGGACGTCCACGTCTCCGAGCACCATTCCTCTCAGCCAAATATATATTTTTAGTCATTCTGTCCTCATTCATTCTTTCAACGTGTCCAAACCATCTTAACTTATTTACATTCATCCTTGTTATTACACCAACTTTCATTCCACATTCCTTTCGTATATCACTGTTACGCACACGATCTCTCAGACTTTTACCACACATCCTTCTCAACGATCTCATTTCCACTGCATTTATGCCACTTTCATCCTTCTTTAACCATGTCCACGTCTCGCTTGCATACATAATAATATTAAGTACTTGAATGTATTATTACTTTAAAAAAAAAGATATATCTGGGTTTTGTTTTAAACCTAAATACAACCTTATACACCTTTCACACTAAGCTAAAAGCTTGTGCCGTGAAAGGGGAGTTTGCTGGCACCTGGGATCGAACCACGGACCCCTTGTTCTGAAGGCCGAGACTCTACCTCCAGGGTACCGACGAACTCAATGATAGGATAAAATAAAAGTCACATTTTAATCATGCACGCATATTAGTTATTATTGGTTAAGTATAAACAAATGTTTAATTTATTTATTGTCATTATGTAGCAATACGAAGACAAGTGAGGTTAAAATACATAGAAGATACGGACTACTGAATGAATACGGACCGAAGAAAATTTATACGTTTGGTCCAATCATTTGTCTTCGACTTTTCATTCTCCATATACATAGACAATCATTTTCGGGAGATTTTACAGTTGTTGTCGAAGAGTCCCCTAGCAACTTTAGTTTGTAAATAGGAGACGATGTGGTAGGATTGTTCTTCCAAGTCTCCTTCGGAGTTGATGTTGTGGTAGGACCACCACCTGAAGATGTCTTTTGAGTCATCGTAGTAGGACCATCACCTGAAGTAAGTTTTGGTGTAGTAGTGGGGTATTTTGGTGTACTAGTAGGAGGCGAGTGTGACGACGTTGTTTGTAAAGTTGTTTTTTTAGGACTGCTACTTGAAGTTGGCTTAGAAACACTAGTTGACGTTTTGGTAGGAGTAGAGGTAGTTTTGTCTGAAACCGGTTTTTTACTACTTGAGGTTGTCTTAGTTGATGTTTTGGTAGGAAGAGAGGTAGTTTTGGCTGAAACTGGTTTTTTACTACTTGAGGTTGTCTTAGTTGATGTTTTGGTAGGAGAGGTAGTTTTGTCTGAAACTGATTTTTTACTACTTGAGGTTGTCTTAGTTGATGTTTTGGTAGGAGGAGAGGTAGTTTTGTCTGAAATTGGTTTTTTACTACTTGAGGTTGTCTTAGTTGATGTTTTGGTAGGAGGAGAGGTAGTTTTGTCTGAAACTGGTTTTTTACTACTTGAGGTTGTCTTAGTTGATGTTTTGGTAGGAGGAGAGGTAGTTTTGTCTGAAACTGGTTTTTTACTACTTGAGGTTGTCTTAGTTGATGTTTTGGTAGGAGTAGAGGTAGTTTTGTCTGAAATCGTTTTTTTACTACTTGAGGTTGTCTTAGTTGATGTTTTGGTAGGAGGAGAGGTAGTTTTGTCTGAAACTGGTTTTTTACTACTTGAGGTTGTCTTAGTTGATGTTTTGGTAGGAGAAGAGGTAGTTTTGTCTGAAACTGGTTTTTTACTACTTGAGGTTGTCTTAGTTGATGTTTTGGTAGGAGGAGAGGTAGTTTTGTCTGAAATTGGTTTTTTACTACTTGAGGTTGTCTTAGTTGATGTTTTGGTAGGAGGAGAGGTAGTTTTGTCTGAAACTGGTTTTTTACTACTTGAGGTTGTCTTAGTTGATGTTTTGGTAGGAGGAGAGGTAGTTTTGTCTGAAACTGGTTTTTTACTACTTGAGGTTGTCTTAGTTGATGTTTTGGAAGGAGGAGAGGAAGTGTTGTCTGAAACAGGTTTTTTGCTTGTAGTAGTTGGTGGACCTCCACCCGAAGTAGGCTTTGGTGTAGTAGTGGAATACTTTGATGTGGAAGTAGGAGGAGTGTTATCTGTTATAGGTTTTTTGCTTGTAGTAGTTGGTGGACCTCCACCCGAAGTGGGCTTTGGTGTGGTGGTGGAATACTTTGGTGTGGAAGTAGGAGGAGTGTTATCTGTTATAGGTTTTTTGCTTGTAGTAGTTGGTGCACCTCCACCTGAAGTAGGCTTTGGTGTGGTAGTGGAATACTTTGATGTGGAAGTAGGAGGAGTGTTATCTGTTGTAGGTTTTCTGCTTGTAGTAGTTGGAGGACTAACACTCGATGTAGGTTTTTTGGTTTTAGTGTGCGAAGGTCGACTTGGTGTAGTTTTTTTGGTTTTACTAGAATGTTTACTTCTTGATGTAGATGTTGGGTCATGTGCATATTTACAATGTTTGCATTTCGGATAACTAATTGGAGGGTTTTTATTAGTGGGAAAGAATTTCGCACACTTCTTTCTTATTTCATTTTGAGATATAGGCACATCACCAATATAAAAGAACTTCATTTGATCTTTGTAATGAGGGGCGTTGTCTTCTTTCCATCTTCCTTTGATTGCGTAGAAGCAGAGTTTCTCTGAAAAATATACATATTATCTGTTATATTAAAATTTTAGAACACTTATATTTTTCATTAATATATTTGCATTCTCTCCAACGTTTGAGCAAATAGTCTCTCTACCTAGAGATAACAGCTCTATACAGATACTTTTATAAATTAAATTTATAATACAAATATTTCATAAAAGGGTAAATTTAACAGAATTTTTATATATGAGGTGTAAGTTTTACTTCATTTCACTGGGAACAATTGGGCAGAGATTTGGCTCATACCTTTGCATATGGTATGATAATTGACTTTGCGCCAGCAGGACTACGCTTGACACAATCTAAATAAGATCTTAATCATACGACGCTGGAAGGGACTATAGTCAAAAATACCGCGCTACCGCTACCGTGAGATCAGTATACACGTATTTTTGACTAATAGTCACTTCGCGCGTCGTATGATTAAGGTAAAGATCGTATTTAGATTTTGTCAAGAGTAACCTAACGGGACTCGTATTAATTCATATAATTTTTCGTCTATGGAATGTCTGCTTGTTTTAGGCATGCATTTTGGATGAGCATTTAGTCATTCATATATATTGCAATAGGTGTGTTTATATCGAATGATACATATTATACATCATATAAACACTTTCTTTCAAACAGTTTATACATAATAACAAAAAAATCTTCTTCTCTTTCGGAAAGTATATATATCCTCTTTGTTATCTTTTCCTCGTGACTTAGTTTTTATAAGTAAATGTACCTATTGCTTTATTTTCATGCAGTATAGGTATGATATATGTTAATATATTGGTTTTAGCATATAAACGTTCTTACGAGATTGCTAAAGATTATACCATCTTTATTAAAACGCCATTTTTTGGTAAATTTCATAATCTTAGTATACATACCGACATTGCTCATGCAAAAACCACATTCCATGTCATAATAATTAGGACAAAGATGTCTTTTTCTTATTTTGGACATAGCTTTCCCATTGGGTATAAAGTGTTTCATCAAAGCTTCTCTTCTTGTAATCTCATCACTACTTTTAGGTATCGTTTTCCAGGAACCGTGCTTCAAATACCAGCAAAGATTATCTGAAAATATTCATTATAACAAAGAAACATGCAAAATAGTATTGTATAAAAGGTAGATATGTTCGAAGAGAGGTAAACAAGCGGGTTGATTGAAAGATATTGTACATTATCTATCATACTATCGCTTTATCGCGATAAACAAACTTTGGTGATTCTTAAAATTAAATATATTTGCCCACCTACATTTCGAATATTGTGTTTTTATTTTGTTATAATAATATGTTTATTTTATATGGTAATATATATATTTATCCGTCAACGGGTTATGCTGATAATATAGGGTACCATAATAAGATGCTAGGAGTGTAGTGGACTAATAATATGGTGTATTTTACCCTTAGTATCGAATACCTTGTTTCTAAAGGGTTCAAATCACTTGATAACGGGTGAATAGCCGATAAATAACTGAATTGAATTGCATTCTAATTTTTAACAATTCATTTAACTGCAAGTTGAATATAATATATTTTTTTGATATCGTTCGCACAATAATTAAAAGACAAATGAAAAACAAAAGTAGAAAGATACAATGATGTGTTTTTAAATTGTGAAATTTGAAACAAGCGTTTCGTTCTAAAACGGGATTAAACAAACGCGAGAGTGACACCTTTCGACTTTCTAGGCCATTGTCAATCTCCTTGATGCGATATCATCTCTCGAAAGACGTGGTGTTTCTAGTGTTTGTTTAATCTTAAATAGAATGAAATGTTTGTTTCAATTTATCCAACTTATGCACCCAGCTTATGAACACAATAAATATCACATACGTCTCAATAGAATTATAAAATAAATTTAAATTAACTCTCATCATTGTTGAAATGTTAAAAATTACTTAGTATTCAACAATGCTTATTTTTTTGATGTTACCATTAAAAAGACTGGTTGTGGGAAATAATTGAATTAAGTTTTTGGGAATGTGCTTCAGTGATTGTGTGCCGATATCGTGTAAGTAGAAAGGCATCAAGATGAATATTCTCACCCACAAAAATATGGATATATATCTTTTTAGAATACACCTATCCATATTCGTCGGTAAACCTCATATATTCAAATTTACATTTTTTACAGGAGAAGGTTAAATCTATTTATTATTAAAATGGGGAGGAATTTTAAAATTTTAACAATTAGATTTAATAATTATTATCCAATGCATATGATTTGTATTAAAAATAATTTCATTCTTAACTTTCTAGTACTGGAACGGGATTTATTAGTTTTACAAAGATTATTAGTATGGAAAAACAGGAATATCAAAGTGAAACAAGAACTTAATTTATAATTTTAAGATGAAAAATATTATTTTTTTAATATACATACATCAATATACATACATTGACCATCACGCCGCTTCCCTCGCAGGGTAGGCAAAAAGGATCGAGCGCCACTTCCTTCTATCCTTGCATACATCTTTCGCTTCCGTCACTGTCATACAATTCCTCATGCATGCTCTCCTGTTCAATGTGCTCAACACATGACTGTCCTATCCGCCTATAATCTATTTTAATGTGATAAATTGTTATAGTAAGTAATAAAATCCTTTGGTAATATCCTTTTCAACTCTTTCAAATCATCATACTTTCTCCGACATTGATGAGGCTATGATACAATATTTGTGGTAGAATTGCTCAAGTATCTGGAATCATAATTTGTATTTTATTCCCAATCCCCTTTTTAAAGTGCCAATAACGTCAGGTTTGTGAGGAAGGAAGTTGAGAGTGGAATGAGATAAAAAAATGAAAAAAAAAATGTATGTGTTTGATAAAATGTGAAGTGTTGGGGTAGTATTTATTTTTAGTCTGTTTTTAAAGTTTTTGATTTTCCTTTTTTTTAGAGTTTCTTTTGTATTGTCGTTGCATACATTTGGCAAGTGTGAATGTGTTTGTGCGAATGAATGTATTATGTGTGCGAAATTGGGTGAATGTATGTATTGTGAATGAATGTATTGTGTGTAAGATTTTCTATAATAGTTTTGTGTGTTATTGCTGAAGTGTGCACTGTTTGGATGTAAGAATGTTTTTGTCGCTTACATGTTATATCTATTTGTCTTTCATCTGTTGTGTACCATGTAAATGAATAAATAAATAAATAAATTATACCATTCACATTACTGAATCCCTAACTTTTCTCCCCAGGTGTAAAGTTTTCAAAAAATGAAACACTGTCAATTATTTAAAATTTGTCAAAACTCAAAAAATCTACACTAGACGTCTCATATTTTTACATTCAAACTTGCACATATTTATAAATTATGCTGGCACATTTATGTCCCTGGAGAACCATATTTTGTGAAATGGTCAAATCTTCAAGTTAAAAATAGTGAAAAATCAAATTGGTTTCGTAGTATAGGTTTGATAAATTTAATTTTGAGCTAAATCTCGAAATAAGAACACTGCTCGCAAATATAGACACATGTCTTGCATTTGTCCTTTTCCGGTTTGAAAAAGAATATGTTTTATTTTTCTCAAGCCTTTGTAAAACTTAAAGTGAAATAGCTGAACCATTTTTTATAATAATACCTAAATGTGACTTAGAACGCCATTCTGGAAAGAGATAAGGCTCTGATGAAGAAGCTCTACATAATAGAATTATAGTGAAAACAATTGATTAATAAGTTGTCATTATAAGTTGAAGGAGGAGCTAAATGCGAGAATCCAGAAAGGTGAAAACAATTTAATAATCAAATACATAAAAGGTAGCCCTAAAATTGTCAAAAATGACTATCCAAAAAACTCCTTTGTTACTACCAGAATATCCGCGGCGTAAAAACAAAGCTTAGCGAGCTACGCCAATCCACGCACTCTTTCGGGTACGATGTTATTCTACTGACGGAAACCTGGCTGGATTCTTGCATTGGTTCTTCCGAATTGGGATTAATTGATTATAATGTTTATAGAATGGATCGTAACCAATGTACGAGCAGCAAATCGAGGGGTGGAGGGGTCTTGATCGCTATCACTAAATCCCTACAGAGTAAAAAAATACCTATCAAGTCAAATAATATTGAACATATTTTTGTATCAGTCAAACTTGCACACGAAACATTTATATTTGGGTGTACTTACATACCACCTAATTCAGATATTACACTATACAGAAGCTATCACAGTGAAGTTGAATTTGTAAGATGTAAGCACAAAGGAGACAAACTTGTATTGGTAGGTGATTTCAACTTACCTGACTGTAGATGGGAAACCGTGGAAGGACTGGGTGAAGATCAATCTTATATAAATTTGCAAGTAGTTAATAATCTTAATAACGAAAAAGCTGCAGAGTTAGTAGACATGGCAAATTTTTATGGTTTTCAACAAATAAATAACATTACTAACAATCAAGACAGAACTTTGGATCTAGTGTTTTCTTCTGATCCCGATAATACATCTGTGTGCAAATCCTCTTCAGTGTTGCTTCCGATAGATATCTTCCATCCCCCCCTCGATATTGTTGTTACGTCCCAATTGTATACTTTGAGACCAGAACCAACTGTTAAACTAAATTTCCATGGAGCCGATTATCTAGCTGTTAACAATTTCTTAAGGAGCATGGATTTTTCGTTTTTACAAGGCGATAATGATTTGAATGGCGTGGTCGATCAGTATTATGTCAATTTAAATACATGTATTGAGGAAAGTATCCCTAAGAAAAGTATTAAATATTCTAATTATCCCAAATGGTTCACTGCTGAACTAAAACATCTAGTTCTGAGAAAGAAATTGGCACATAGGAAATATAAGGAAACCTCCACTGTTAGCGACTATAACTGCTTTTCTAAATTGCGAAGTGAATGCTCTTCATTATCAAAGAAATGTTATACACAGCACATGGCATCCGTGGAGAATGGTTTACCTAAAGATTCTCAAGGTCTTTGGAGGTTTGTAAATTCAATGAGGGAAGATCGAGTCGAGATACCTACTAACCTTACATACAACAATCATCATTCAAAATCACTTCAGGAGGCGGTGGATATATTCGCTTTGTTCTTCCAAAGTGTTTATGACTTGCCGGTCTCACACACCGACTTCGATTTTTCCTCCGATACGACCATTGACTTGCCCAACATCACAATTTCCACTGACGAGGTCAAAAGTGCGATACTTGAATTGGATGGCTCTAAAACAGCTGGTCCGGACGGCATTCCGAATGTTTTTATAAAGGGTTGTGCTGATATTTTGGCGGATCATTTTCAAAAACTATTTAATTTATCTTTGAAATCAGGAACTTTAAACTCGCCCTCTGTGCATTGAATTGTATAAATGATATTTTCTATGTTAATTTGTATTATTGTAAACAATGTACAGTGAAGAATAAAATAAATAAATAAATAAATAAACTTTCCCAAGTCTTTGGAAAATAGGTTTTGTTTGTCCAATATTTAAAAAGGGTGAAAAAAACCTGGTCACTAATTACAGACCAATATGTATTCTATCCGCCATTCCTAAGCTTCTCGAATCTATCATAGTAAAAAAGGTTAGCCAAAGCATCAACAATATTATCACTACTTCACAGCATGGCTTTGTTCCTAATAAATCAACTCTTACTAACTTACTTATATATCATAATCATATAGTGAATGCCATTTCTGAGAGAGGTCAAGTCGACTCCATATACACTGACTTTTCCAAAGCCTTTGACAAGGTGTCACACGACCTGCTACTACGAAAGTTAAGTGGGTATGGGGTCGGCGGTGTTATTCATCGTTGGTTGGAGAGTTATCTTAAAGATAGAGTTCTGAAAGTTAGGATCGGAAACTGTACCTCAAAGCCAATTTTTGCATATAGTGGGGTGCCGCAAGGATCGCACTTAGGACCAATATTGTTTAATATATTTGTAAACGACATAGTAAAGATTTTCGGAGATATAGAAGTTTTGTTGTTTGCGGACGATCTGAAGCTATATAAAACTATCAACAACTACAACGACTGCCTCACTTTGCAAAATAACTTAAATCATCTCAACAACTGGTGCAAAAAAAACAGTCTTAATCTTAATATAGCAAAATGTCAGGTCGTACGATTTTTTAAAACTAAATCTCATCTTACGTTTAATTATTCCATTGATAATGTTGAACTTGAATCTGTATCAGACATAAGAGACCTTGGAATAAAGTTCTCCGAGAATCTTACTTTTAACTCACACATAGAGGAAACTGTCGGCAGGGCGATGAGAGTCCTGGGTTTTGTATTTAGGTTAACGGTTGATTTGAAGTTGATTCAGTCTTATAGATTGCTGTTTGTATCCCTTGTAAGGCCATTGTTGGAATATAACTCGGTCCTATGGTCTCCCAACTACGCAGTTCATATCAATAGTATTGAAAGGGTGCAGAGGAAGTTTTTGAGGTTGATAAACTTCAAGAAAGGAATACCGATTGAAGACATTAATTATCCTGCCCTCATGGACGAATTTAAACTACTTAGCCTACAACACCGCAGAGAGATTAGTGATCTTTGTCTTCTCCACAAATTAATAAATGGAGCAATAAACTCCCCGGATCTTCTAGCACTCATTCAATTCAACGTCCCAACCAGGTGCACTAGACAGTCTGTCTTGTTTCGCGAACAGAATGCTAAAAACAACTATTTATTTCATTCACCAATGATTCGCAACCACAGACTAGGTAACCTGGTGAGTAACTTTACTGACATCGTTGCCGACAGTTTTCGCAAATTTAAATCTGACGTAATGAATTATTATTTTTCTCAAATGTAAACTGACATTGGGCTCCTTGGTTCGTTGGATAGAATGATACATGCCTCATTTTATTGGAAGACGTTCCATCTCTATTTTTTTTTTTATTATTTGACATGCAAAAATTGAATTAAAGTTGTGTTTTTTCTATACATTTGATCATGTATTCATCAATGTATTATATTATGACAGTTCATTGACAGTTCAATTTTTCTTTATTTTGTTGACACTTCATTTTTCTTTGTTTTTATACCAAATATTTTAAACCATTCTATTTTTTAATAATCTAATTAATATAATTTGTTTTGTACTGTATTTATTGACATTCTAATCATCCTAATTGCATATTATCAAATTATTATCTTTCTGATCGGATTTTTTTTTTTATTATTTTGACATATTCATGCTTGTTTGAATTGATATAATTAATGCAATTTTTTTTTTTTTTATCGTTGACAATTTGTTTCCTATTTACTTCTTTTGTTTTGCTTTGTCCTTTTTTTATTATTGACTGTTGCTTCATTAATTTTTCACATCAAATCTATGTAAAAATGTATTCTTGACTATTGTATTTGTTTGTGTTTGTTGTTTGTTATACTGCTTGATTAACATGTAAAAGGCTCACGCCGTGTGTTGTAAAATAAATAAATAAAAAAAAAAAAAAAAAAAAATAAATAAATAAAAAAATTTCTCCACCAATAATAATTAATGTTGAGATATTTAGGAAACTTCAAAATTCCAAAAAAAAAACGATTTTTGATCGATCATTCCCCTATTCCAAGTATGTTCAATACATTATTTTGCACACTAAAATATTGTCTTCATTTTTGGAAGATAATTAAAATCCTCTTGCGAATATTATCTGTTTTACTGACTAACGGCCGGTCTCAATAACATAACCGAGGTAGCCTTGTCAACGCGATCCGAGATAAAGTTCCAATTTGTATCGTCCTTCGACCCGCGTTTCAATAAACAAAAAGTAAGTGGCCAGAGATAGATAGGGTTCCTATCGCTGTTCCTTCCGATTGACCATAGAATTTCGTCTCTATGGTCCGCGTTACCATAGTTACCGTGTGGCCGTGTTGATTTTCCTGTTTTTCATTTCTCGTCGTTCGCTGAGCGAATCTTTTTCGGTGCGTTTATTGTCTGCTGTATTTTTAAATATCGAAATTAATATGGAATCGTCACTAAATGTAAGTAATAATATTGTTTTCTTTTTTAATGATCATAATATATGTAGTATTATATTGTATGCTGGAATCCGTGTCACCGTTCTGTGCAGTTGTAAGAAATAGCACCAGCCTTGATGTATATCTGATAAATCATCATCATCATCATCATCATCATGTCAGCCTCCCTGCGTCCATTGTTGAACATAGGCCTCCCCCATTGATCTCCACAGCTCTCTATCCTGGGCAGACCGCATCCAGCCGACCCCTGCAACCCGTCTTATGTCGTCCGACCATCGTGCTTGAGGCCTACCAACACTTCTTCTGCCTGTTCTAGGTCTCCACTCCAGAACTTTCTTTGTCCACCTAGAGTCTGTGGTTCTGATAAATAAATGCCTTAAATTTCAGGTGAAAGCAAAACCTCTGGGAAAAGACCAGGTGTTGTTGTTGGTGGATATAATCAAACAATATAAAGTAATTACTACCAAATCCATCAACGCAACCAACAACAAATTAAAAGATGAGGCGTGGAAGGCGATTGCGAGCCAATATTCTGCCGACACGGGAGATTTTCGGCGCCCTGAGCAGCTGCGACTGAAGTGGGAGAACTTGAAGAAAGCTGCCAGGAAGCGCCAAGCCCTCATTAGGCAAAATAATTTGAAGGTATGTAAGCAGTTTTTACAATTTTAAATGTCTTATTATATGAGTGTTTAATTTGTGAATACTAATTAAACACTAATGATAATTTTTGTTTTTAGACGGGTGGAGGCAAATCTTATATTGCGCCGGACGAGGCATTGGATATGGTGGCATCAATGCTGGGTGCTACTTGTAGCGGATACGTGGTAGAGTTCGGTGGGGATGCCACCACAGCCATTCCAACAACGACGGATGTTGATATTTCATCCCATGAGGAAGCTGATGAAGTATCAGCCAAGGAATCAGAGGTTCAAATAACTACAACACCTGCGATTCCTACATTAAATTCTTATAGGAAGCCCTGTAAGTTATTTTTCTTCGTAATCTATTAAATAAATATTATAATTGAACCTAACTGTGTTTGTGTCTCACCTAATTATTAAAAATCTTTTGTTTTACAGTAGCTAAACGGCAAAAACCTTCAGAAGAAGCCAAAGTCACCAAGGATAAAGCCATGGCTGAATATTTTAAAGCCAAGGCAGCGAAAGCAGTCTTGGAGAAGGAGATAATGATGGAGGAGAAGGAAAAAATAGTAACAGAAATAGAAAAATTCATTGAAGAAAAAGAGAAGTTAATCGTGGAAAAAGAAAAGGCTCAACTGGAGATGGTGAAGATTAAATTAGAAATAGACATTTTAAAAAAAAAATATGAAAGGTAGTTAGGTTTTTACTTGTTGTCTGTCTCTATTTTTTTAATAATGTTTATTATCATATTAATACAATTATTTTCCTTTATTGCAGTTATTAAAGAAAATTTCTCACTTAATATCCAAATATTATTTCATAATTACATTATTCCTATTATTTTGATTATTTATATTCAATTTTTCTTACATGCCCTATTCATTATTGTATTATTCCTACTATCATAATGGATTTTACTTAATTTTGATTTTATTTTTATTCAGTTTTATCTTAAATAAATAAACATTTAATTTCCTGTTATTACTATATTTTTCATTGTGTTAATTATTACATTTTCATTGATTAATCTTATTTAATATATAATCGTAATTTAGGTACTGACTACTAATATAATTTTATTTAATTTGAAATTTATATTCACCATATACATAATTGTATTTCTAAAATGTTTCTCTGTTTATCGTTGGTCTGTCTATAAATTTATTGTTTTATCTTTTTTTTATGTCCCTGTTGTTGTTTATATTATTTGTTTTAATTGTATCCAAACATGTAAAAGGCTTGTGCCGTGTGTTTTTGTAAGATAAAATATATATTATACTTTTATAAAAAAAAATAGTTTTGTTTTATGTAAAAATATTTTATTTAGCTATCAATTAAAACCAATTTTTTTCACATATTAGATTTTATTATTTATTCCTATCTATCCTAGATGATCATGATGAAATGACTGAAGAATAATGTATCAACTGTGGATATAACTATATTTCTATCAACAAATTATTCACTGCAGTTTTGCTCAAACGGAACCGGTATGTGAACTCTTTGCTCGAAAGTTCGGGCATATAATCAATTCTTAGATATTGCTTCTTAGGATCTTCGTCTTCAGAGTTATCTTCATCGGAATAAAATACTCCAGCTTCGAATAATTCTAAATCGCTTTCACCGCTTGAAAACATTTTTTATTTTACCACAACCTCAAAAAATCAAAACACTTAACTTCACTGTCAATCTGTCAAAATCCAGCGATAACAAAATCATATAAAAATTTGTTACCACGGATACGACAAGCAACTTGAGTTAGGATATTGAAACGCATTTTCGTTGATTTCCATACATTCTATAACTCGCAGCACTCCGAGAGATAGATAGAGAATTTGGATAGCGATTCTATCTCAGCTATGTTTATTGAAACGGAAAAATGGAAAGATAGATCGATTTTTAACAAAAGTTCGGAGATAGATCGCTTATTGAGACCGGCCGTTAACCATCATGTTTATAAAAGTCTTCTCTTGGTCCCAGTTAATTGACCAAAAATTAGCAAATACACTTCTCCGCTCATCGTCATTTAACGTTCAAATTTCAAAATTCCTTTCTTTGTTAATTGATATTTGCATCTATTTTTAATCTCTTATTTCCTGGTATTTTTTTCAAAATACTGATTATTCTCATTCAAATCTACTTTTTAGAAACATTTCTCTAGAAAAACAACACCGAAACTTCTGAATACAGTCTTAATAGTCAAAATTAGAGGGTTATTCCCGGGAATTCCCGGGAAATACCTTTAATTTTTATTTCCCGTTTCCCGGGAAAAAAGCCAAACATTTCCCGGGAAAAAACACAAATTATTAGTCACGCAGATTGCCATACCGATACCGAAATCTTTGTTTAGTTAAGTGTAGACTCGTAATTTTTCCGTATCGTGTCGTTCTAATAGTCGTAATAAAAAATGCAATTTCATAGTCAACATATTACGAGGGCGGATAGATAAGTCCGGTAAAAATGAAACAAAGAGTTACTTTTTTCGAATGAATGATATTTATTTTTTAACTTTATCTTCTTTTAGAGCTATACACTTGGTTAGACGATGCTGAAGTTTTTTGATCCACTCTTTGTTGTTATCTTTTCCAAGGCCATAAAAATATGCCATAGTTTCGGAGATAACCTTCAAATCAGTTGCATCATCTTCGTCCCCCAAGCCATTTTTTCGCGTTTGGTTAATGGTAGGAATCACTGAAAACCAGGTCAGGAAAATATAGTGGATGGGGAAGCATTTTGTAGCGTGACTACACCAGCTTGGCCGTTGCAATGGCGGAAGAATGAGCACAAGCATTACCGTGGTGAAACAGGATTTTCTTCTTGGCAAGATGATGCCGTTTTGCTTTGGTTCATTGATTTAACTGGACCAAAAGTGTAGAGTTATACTCTCCATTAATTAGTTTTCCTTTTAAGAGAAAATCAATTAAGACTGTACCTTGTGCGTCCCAGAAAACCTTAGCCATAGCTTAGCCTGCTGATGGAACCACCTTGACCTACTTTGGAGCACTTCCGCCAGCTTCCACCCGCTGCTTGGTTATTATTTTGTCTCTGGTGTGTAAAGATGAATCCTTGTTTTATCTACAGTGATGAAACGGTGTAAAAACTCAACTGGATTTCGTTGAAACAGCCAAAAATTAGCCTGGGAAAGTGTCATTCATTCGCGTTTTTGGTCAATATTCAACAAACGTAGCAGCCATTTTGCTGAAAACTTTTTAATACGCAAATTTTCATGAAATGTTATGAAAACTCGTTCATATGAGATATTTTAAGTGTTGGCTGCCCCTTTCAATTTCATTCATCGATCTCCCAATACAATATCGTGGATTTTCATGAGCATTTTTGGAGTGGTTACCTCAATTGGACGTCCTGATCGAGAAGCGTCTTCCGTGATCTCTACCACAACGAAATTCAGTAAACCACTTGTAAATTATCTTATGTGACGGAGAAGATTCACTATAATAGTTTTCAATATATAGTAATCAAGACTATAATAGTAATCAAGACTTTTCTTTGTGTCCGTGATGTTTTTTTTGCGTAAAAAGTAGTTTTATAAACACTCTAAATTTACTTTTTTCTTAATAAACTTTATTTTTATGGCTTTTTCTGAGAATTTGGTCACAGGTGCTGAGGAAGTATCATATCAATAAAGTCTTAAATTGCAAAAACAACATTTATTTAACTTTTCCGTAAAACTAACAACTTCCAACTCAAATTAAATATTTCTTTTTATTTCCCGGGATTCCCGGGATTCGAAATTCATTTTTAAATTTCCCGTTTCCCGGGAACGAAAATAATCCGGGAAAAATAACCCTCTAGTCAAAATGAATCACAATGCAAAGAAATGTATACCAGACGGCAACTCTCAACCAATATCTGTCATACAAAAGGCGCGTAAATTGGGATTTGAGAGGTTTGCAAATTATAAATTGTTCTATGGACTGGATTTGCGTGTTTTTTTGATGACCGTTTTTTGAAACAATTTCAATAATTTGAAAACAAAAGTTTCACACAGTGGTGAGGAATTAACTGTATATTTGATTGGTATCAAAAAGTCACTTTTGGCCAAATCGGGATTTACGTGGTTTACAAGATAGACCGACGATACATCCGTAAATAGCAAAGATTTTTATCGATATTTTATATTAAAACTTACAATGATCGATGTTATTGTCTGTATCAAGGAATTCATGATTGTAGCGCTCACAAATGTTAGAGATGTTCTTCGCGTCCATCTTTCCATTGTCGGACCAGTAAATGAAATGCTTTTCATATTTTTCTCTCAAATCAATCTGTATACCAGTGAGCCATCCTGGCCATGTGCCATTCTTTTCCTTGTAGCAGATGTCAGCTGAAAATTATACGATTACTTTATTAGCCTCAGAAGTTTTGAATACGTAATAATATATAATTTTGTAATTGAAACAAGTGTTTCTTTCTACTATAGATTATTGATTCCGAGAGAGACGTTTTTAAGACGGCTCTCCACCCCTTCTTTGTGATTTCATGCAAACGAATTAGCAAAATTACAACCATTTTATTTTTAAAATATTTAAAATTCTGGATCACGTGTATGTTATTTTTTATATTAATATAATATTTTGAACATTTATAAATGCGATTTTATCATTTTAGTTTTATTTTGCTGCGAGGAATATGGTGAAAATAATTTTTGAAGATTACCGTCGCAATGATGATAGGTTGAGTGGTGCTATTTTAAACAATTTATCCTTAATAATACACGAGTGTTTATAAAATTTTAAAACCAAGATTAGTCTTAAAATATCGTGAATTTTATAATACACCTTGATTTATTTATTTACAACCCTTGGATTTTCTTAATAATTATGACAAACTGCATACACATCAAAAATAAATTTCTTTATCAAAAAAAATAAAGAAAATGTTTATAATTCAACCATTTGTTTTATTTATATAATAATATGGTATGTTGTTTACCGTGCATACTACATAAATAACGTTATTATGTGCAACAATCAAGAATATAGCGAGTTTCACAAATTTTAAGATTCAGAAGGCATACTGCCTGCCTAGCAGCAAGACGTGATATCGTACTCGCTCTGTTTTTGAATTAGGAAATAAATAAATTCAATTTATAGAATAAATACAACTAAAATTTTATTTAAATGTGATAACATACTATTTTTTCATACCCATGAATATTTTTGCAGATAAAGTTTTGGCTTATTTTTATTAATAAAGCTATTTCATTAATTATTTGAATAATTTTCTCTGCGCCTACTAAAAATTGATATTTGTTTACATTAAAAGGTACAATATTACCTTCAAACATAATACAAACTAATACATAGATAACATTAAATATAATACCGTAAAATTTCCAGTAAGTTACATTGTTCATAATAGGTCAGATAATGACTTTATAATGAATTTCTTTTGTAGTAAACACTATATTACCAGATGAATAGTTGTAAACAATTCAGATTGATAATGACCTGATAAGTTGAAAGACGTCTCTCTCGGAATCAATAATCTATAGTAGAAAGAAACACTTGTTTCAAATTATGTACATACATAATTATGGAATTCTACTACGTGTGCACCGACACAATTAATAATATATAATTTCCATTTATATATGAAACACCGTATTATTTGTAGGTATATAGTAGAATTAATAAAATATTATGAGTTATTATTCAGTTTTCATTTATTGTAAGCACACGTTTATTTATTTAAAGATTTGTTAACAGTTTTTATTTAGGTAATTGATTCATAGACTGATATGACAGTACCTTTTAAAAAATAGTAAGACTTTTGTTCTTCTATTTGTGTACACTGTACATACATTTATGTGTTTCTTACAATTTTAATCTAAATGGCTTTAACAATATTAGAACATTAATACATTTGAATACACATATCTTACTGCAATGAAAAAACAGGATCAAAAATATTATTGATTTTAATAAATATCGAAACAGTGTGATTTTGAGTTTCACCATTTTATGATTGCTGAGTTAAATATAAATTATTACAAACTACAATAAAAAATGAGAAAGATAGATCTACTATCATCTGGGACTAATAGGTGCTGAAAGAGAAGAAGAAGATTATACATCTTTACTATCACGGCATGTACCACAAGTGGGGCAGCTAATAGATTAGTTGCATTCGGATTAGATGAAAAAACTCATCGTTGAGTTTAAGGTGCGAAATGTCTTTATTTTAGAAAAGAGATGGAAACCGATTCTATGCGGAGTACTTCACGGAAGTTGTAAACAAAACATCAAAGCAAGACGTCTATAGCCGTTAAAGGTGAACACTAAATTAATGCAGTCATTGTATTAATTTTAATTAATCTAGGCACAAGTGATTAAACTTAAGCTTACTTTTACTTAATATTCTCATTGCTGCTAAATTATATATTTTGAAACACTTACATTTGATTTGATACTCAGCTGCGTCAAACTGATCATTGTGTGAATCTGTAATGATATATAAAAATGTTAATAAAGTTAATTTATCTATGAAACAAAATATAATCAAATGATTACCAAATATATTGGGATTGCTGGAAGATATTTCGTGTCTGCTATATATTCGCTCTTAGTATATTTTAGTTCATCGGTAGCCTGGAGGTACAGTTTTGGCCTCGTGAACAAGGGGTCCGCGGTTCGATCCCAGGTACCAGCAAACTCCCCTTTCGGAGTATAGTTATAAGATAAATGTGTTATTATGCAAATTGTTTGTAGTACAGTATAAAAAAGAAATAAATTTTATGAAAAACATATATACAACCTTGATACGATGGTTGAAAAAAACACAACGTGAAAAGAGTAACAGATAAAACCCAATAAGACTCCCACATTTTTAAATAAATTAAATAATACTTCTATAAGAATCGTTTCTCTATCATATATACTTATCACTGATAATGCTAATAACACATATAAATTGAGAACTTATAAAATAATGAGTTTTATCTTTATATAATATGTTTATATATCATTTATCAATTACCATAAAAATGAATGAGTATGTATTTGATGCATGTATTTTTTTATTGATTGGGTGTAAGTATGCACTTAATGCATTTTTTTACTAAGTATCTATAATACAAAGTAACTTTTTGGTATCATTGTAGTCTTTCTACATCGTGATTGATATATTATATATACCAATTGTAGGCATTTTAAGTGTTTAAACTGCTTTATAAATAGTGAGTTTGTGAAAATGGAAACGTCCAAGAGCCCCGTTTATTCAAATGAAGAAATCGGTGTATATTCCCGACAAATTTATGAATATGTACCAAATATAACAAGTTTGCTAAATTAGGTACTTAGAAAAGTGAAATTTTTCAACTTATATTTACATGCCATGAGCAGTGATATGTTACAACTAGATTCGCAATGTCATACAAATATTCTCTAAAAATGTGTACCCACCCATCGAGGTACGATACCTGAGTAATATATATTCATCTTTTTTCTTATGTATATTTTCATCTCTATCTACCGGCCTTTTCCTTCTGTAATACCCATGCTCATATTGTCTATCTCTTGTTATCTACAAACAATTTATATGTGTGTCGCTTTTTTCCAAACTGACAATGGGTATTGTCGAACTTCAGCAAGTACTGCAAGTAGTATTGTTTAAAAAGGTGTATTACTTTTGTACCCACTATCGACATATTCCATATCAATAACATCATTCTTTTTACAAATTAAATGTTCCCTAGATTTGTTGGCAAATTTCAAACTTGATACAGTGCTCGCTATCTCAAAACGTTCATCAAAAAGTCAAACCATTTCTATGTTATCATTTAAGCACAATGCGACATTTTTACTTGATAACATTTAATCCAACGACACTGAGAAGAAAAGCTGCCACGGAAGTTCTAAACAAACTAAATAAAAATTGCGGCATCAAGGACCGCAAAGAGGTTTTATTGATGGTACATGTTTCAGATTCATATTGCAAATCTAGGTAGGTATAACATATCACTGGCCATGAGTCCATTTTAGTCATTCCTTTTCTCCCATCATTCACCATTGACCAGTGTTTTTATAAGCCATTGCTTAAACCCCATGATTCCACAATAACTAATGAATATATTGTATGATTGTACATAAGCTATTGTCTACAGACATAAATACATTTCATGATTCCGCATGTTTATATTATACGATTCCACTTAAATCAATATGTATATTTCACTATTCCACACTAACCGGTGTTCTTATCTTATATTTCCACATTAACTACTACCTACATGATTGACCATTTACTGATATTAACTCTGACTATTATATTGACAACTATTAACTATTATATTGTGGTACTTTATATCCCATCCCATCATTCCACATTAACTAATGTTTATATTCAATGATTGCACTTAACTCATTGCTTATATCCCATTATTCCACATGACTCGGTGTTCTTATCTTATGATTCTACATTAATTAATCTTTAAATTTCATAATTCCGCATTAGCGAATGGTTGTATCCCATAATTCCACACAAAACCGGGGTTTTTATCTCACTATTTTACTATAACTAATGTTTATACTACAATATCACTTGATTTTAATATTTCATTAAATAATGCTTACAATTGGTTCGACTTCAATAAAAACAATTTTGTATAAAACATTGATAAAACTACGTTCTAAGATTACATTGTGTTATTCACGTTTATTCAGAAAAATCACAAAAGTAATATTAACTTTATGGGAACCTACTCATGTAAAATTATTGCGACAGCAAGACGCTTTGACTCACATAAGAATATAGTGTCCACTTTGAAATATTAAATTGATTCCTACACTTTTACTAGAAAGGTAAGATGTAAATTGTCTTTGAAATAAGTGGGAGATCAATTCTTTACCGGGTGCTCCACTGAACAATGAAATATAATATAAACATTTTTTTTCATTAATTCATAATTCCTCGAATGTGATAATTGTGCAATGGTTGTTTTTTTTTTAAGATGTAGATTGAGTAGTTGAGAATTTACAAATATAATCACTATGTAACTACATGCCTACTACACAGTGGGCATCTCAATCTATCTCTCACAAATAATATGGAAGATAAACTACAAGTCTTTATGTGCATTTCAGCATATTTATTTTAAAATGTAGATTGAGTAGTTGAGAATTTACAAATATAATCACTATGTAACTACATGCCTACTACACAGTGGGCATCTCAATCTATCTCTCACAAATGATATGGAAGATAAACTACAAGTCTTTATGTGCATTTCAGCATATTTATTTTAAGATGTAGATTGAGTAATTGAGAATTTACAAATATAATCACTATGTAACTACCAGAGATGTGCAAAATACTTCCAAAAAAGTATTTAAATACAAAATACAAATACTTTTGAATTTTTCTATTTCAAATACAAAATACTAAATACTTTTTCAAAATGGTATTTAAATACAAAATACAAAATACGTATTTTCAAAATACTTTTTTAAAATACCTTTTTAAAATACTTTTTACAAATAGTCGAACAAGGTGTAAGACAAAAGTATTTAATATTTAAACCATTGATGAATGAAAAAGAAATTAAAAACTGGACAAAAGTATACATAAATGGAGAAATGGTTGACATGATTAGATATAGCATTGCTTGCAGACAATTGATGAATACCATTGATGAAGAGAGACCCACCTCACACCCGGATATTTCAGGAGTCATAGACTCCTATTTATCCGCACATTCAAACCAAAATTGTCCTCACGGGCGGGCCATTGGGCAGGTCTGAAGGACCGACCGGCTAAAACCGCCGTCGTGGGAATCTTTTAAACTACATTCTCTTCAATGCCCCTTTTGAAAGTATGTTTATTTATTGAATAAAAAAAAAATACAAAATTGATGAATGAAAAACTGGACAAGAGTATACATAAATGGAGAAAGGGTTGACATGATACGATATATCATTGCTTGCAGACAATGAGGATGAGCCTTAGGAAGAACTGTCAAAGTAGAAAAAAAAATAATTAAGTCATGACAAAATGTACCGTTGTTAGAAGAGATAAGCCGAAAATTGTCGAAAATGGATTGAGTATCATCAAGCAGGTAAGAGAATTCCTGACTTGGGCTGCAAAATAAATCAGAATGGATAATCCAAATCTGAAATCGTATGGACTACTGTAACATCATATTATATACAGGACTGCTCCAGACTCTTCCTTATCGTCTTCAGATGGTTTTTAATGTTGCCTCCGGATCATTTACAAAGAGAATAAGAGCTGCCACATGACTTCACTACTAAGAAGTCTACACTAACTGTGAGTCCTAGAGATAGTGGTGTTTAAACTGTGTCTCACTGGCAGCACACTACCCACTGAGCTGTTCCGCTGACTAAAATGTGTGGCGAAGGCTGTGATCAGCTTCTTAAACTCGTTGAACTCAAAAGGGCAAATACCTCTAAATTTGCAGAAAGAAGAAACAGAGTCGCAGCGTCATCTGCCTGGAATAGATTGCCTTCAGACAAAATTGAAAATGCTACCATTCAGGAGAAATCACAGCGCCCTTGAAATGGCCATGAAACATTAAACGGCGTCATGTATAATTTGTTCAATCATCATTATTATGTGTGTATATCTCAAACATAGAGTACTCTAATGGAAATGTTGTATTTGTAATTCAACAAATTGGCAAAAAAAGCTTGCGTACGCGCATATCAATTAATGGCAGAATTTTGTTTCAAACAATAAAAAGGTATTTTGTAAAAGTATTTTGTGTAAAATACAAAATACTCAAAAAAAGTATTTCAAATAAAATACAAAATACTTTTTACAAAAAGGTATTTGAAATACAAAATACAAATACGTATTTTGTATTTGTATTTTAAATACTTTTATTTCAAATACGTCACATCTCTGGTAACTACATGCCTACTACACAGTGGGCATCTCAATCTATCTCTCACAAATGATATGGAAGATAAACTACAAGTCTTTATGTGCATTTCAGCATATTTATTTTAAGATGTAGATTGAGTAGTTGAGAATTTACAAATATAATCACTATGTAACTACATGCCTACTACACAGTGGGCATCTCAATCTATCTCTCACAAATGATATGGAAGATAAACTACAAGTCTTTATGTGCATTTCAGCATATTTATTTTATTACATATTACAATTTAAGTGTATTTCTTTTAGACTTCAATCCAAATTCTGAAAGGCTGGTGGTAGGAGCGTACTTCTCCTTTAGTTTCTTCCATGTGTCAGGTTTGTGGACGCTCAAATGTGTCATCACTTTCACCACCTTGGTTCTCTGTGCAGGCGTGCAGTGGATGCATTTGGAGCTGATAAGTACTGGTAAAATGTCTGCAATTATATTGAGAAGAATAATTAGCTTATTAACCTTACATCAGACAACATCTTTGTTTTTAACATTTCGTTCATTCAGTCATTTATTATGTTGAAGTTGAAAAATCACATGTCAAATAAAACATTTCGATAATACACAGTATTTTGTAACATTATTCACAAAAGCATTGAAAAAAAAATTGATTTTGACAATCTAAATTAAGACTGACTCAGAAATAAAACATTATAATATTAAAGAGCATTGAAGAAAGATCCACCTCACACCCGGATATCTCAGGAGTTGTTAACTCCTACTTATGCGCACATTCAACCAAAATTGTCCTCACGGGCGGGCCATTGGGGAGGCCTGAAGGGCCGGCCGGCCAAAACCGCCGTCTTAATTAAAAGAGCAGAAATTTAATACTATCACAAAATAAATGTAGTATTTTCTTGTGATGAATTTGTAATTTGTAAAGCGCCGTTTACTCATAACATGACTTCAAGGGCGCTGTATATCGTATCCATCACCCGAAACTCCCAGCAAAAAGGTGTGTCTTCAGCCCTCTTTTAAAGCTCTCTCCATTCACCTCCTCTAGCAGATACAGAGGCAGCTTGTTCCAACATCTGGGACCCGCAACACTAAACGCTCTATCTCCAAAGCCTGTTTTGCGAGATCGAGATGGCTCAATCAGTCTGCATTTTGCCTCACCCTGTGCTGAGCGAAGCATGAGCCGTCTTTCACTGATGGTCTCGATCTCGCACATCTCAGACAAATAAGATGGTAATACACCCTTCAAGGCTGAAAACACCATCACACATATCTTATACTCCACTCGTTGCTTTATTTTTAACCAATGTAAGTTGTGCAAGAGAGGAGTAATGTGCTCAAATCTTCGACCTCTCAGGAGAAGTCTTGCAGCAGCATTAAATACAGCCTGGATCCTATTCAGCTGCACCATAGGAAGACCAAAGTATAGGCTGTTACAATAATCCAGATATTTAAGCTAGAGCTCACTATTCCAGATATTTGGATGTTCATGTTCGTGATTGTGTATATGTAGGAGATGAATGCTTTTTGTAATTGTGTATGTATGTTTGTATATGACTGATATGTTTGTGAGATGTTTGCCCTAGTACAGGACCTACCCAGTTGGGCAGCATCAATAAAGTATGTATGTAAATTATAATTTATTGAGAAATAAAATAAATAAAAAAAAAATTAACAACCATATATGGACAATTCACAACGGTGGAGTTAGTTCCGAACTAATATAATATGAATCTTGTATTATGTGTAAGATAATTATAAAATATATACGTACAATGTACTAAACTCTTAAGTATGAATAGTTATCTTATCTCTCTACTTACTTTTTAGCTCTTGACCATTTTTGCTACATTTTCCCTTATCTAGTAGGCAATCCATATACGTGGACAATAGTCTGTCACTTTTAAGTATTGCATCAACGTTCATCTGCTCAAACTTGGCCATGGCTGCCGCTGCAGGTCCACTCCTTTGTGGAATTGGGATACCACATGTTATTTGAATATACAACAGCGAAAATGTTGATAAAATAAACAGACGGTGCATGATAACCTAAAAATGAAATCATTCAAAACTCATCAACCACCATTCCATTATGAGATATCTGTAGAAGTACGATGTTAGTGGGTTTGTTGGAGGTTATCGCGCTTCAGCGATAAACTCGCCCATTGCACAAAATTATATGTTCAGTAGTTATGATATCATGTTTTTTTTCTCCTTGTATACTATTTTATTATTATAATTAACACTATTATACGGTGTTGTAATTATTTCAGATGTTTTCATGCTTTGGTCAGTTTTATTGTAAAATTTCACTTGTGTGACAAGTTTTATATGCTTATAAATACATATTAAAACTTCCATTTTATGTATGATACAAAAAAATAATTATGAAACTAGTTCGTCGGTAGCCTGGAGGTAGAGCCTCGGCCTCGTGAACAAGGGGTCCGTGGTTCGATCCCAGGTGCCGGCAAACTTCCCTTTCACGACACAAGCTTTTAGCTTACTGTGAAAGGTGCATGAGGTTGTATTTGGGTTTATAGCAAAACCCAGATATATCTCTTTTAAAAAAAATAATAGTCAAATAAATCTATTTTATAGCAAGATAGTAGGGGATCAGATGTTCTGGTAACTTCGATAGAGAATTGACAATGTCCTTATAAGACGAAAAACACCAAGTAATTACAGTATAGTAAGTACAGCAGAAAAAACATTTGTTTTTCAATTTCAATTCCATACCTTTAACCGACACAGTGAATTCGATAGAGAAGTTTTCGGAAACAAGTATTTACTATTTAGCATGCAAATATTAGTTCATATTTTGTTAGGTGGATATAATATTTCTTACCTGGTGTTCACTGGTAGCTCTCTAATTACCTACAACTTTCTTCTTTCTGAGATACTAATCACACTAATGATACAAACTTGTAATGAATCCTCATTTATATACAATCTGTTTTGGTCATAATTATTAGACGTGAGTTTGTAAATACTGCTAACTCGTCACTTTCATTAATAGGAAGACTAATTTTTCCTTTTTGTGAAATCACGTTTTGTATGCATTCACGTAATCAAGGGGTATTATCAAATGTGAACAATTCTAAATAACCATATATAAATAGGCAGTGATAAAATTAAATATTGGTTTTTTATTTAGTCTTATAAGATCTATGTATTGTAGGTAGGTATTCGTCTCATATAAGTAACCTAATAAAAATCCGACATTTCGCAAATTCTTGGAAAATTTAGGTGGAAAATGATTAATAATATTCTTGATGTGGTAGGTAATAAATGATTTAGTATGTAGATACTTTGTTAGTATTATTGCTCCGACTGTACCTACGTGCCTAGAAAATTAAACAAGATATCGAATATACTCAGTGATAGACAACTATGGGTAATTATGGCATTAACGCCTTAGTTGTTGAGCGGCTGTGATAAATAACTAACACATGGTTGCTTATTATTATGTATTAATTTATTTCAGGATATGAACGAAAAAAAATACCAGCAGAGGGAAATATTTGAAAATGTAACCTTACAACTTAATACTTGTGCAGAAATTAAAGGAAAAAATACCAGCAGAGGGAAATATTTGAAAATGTAACCTTATAACTTAATACTTGTGCAGAAATTAAAGGAAAAAAAATACCAGCAGAGGGAAATATTTGAAAATGTAACCTTACAACTTAATACTTGTGCAGAAATTAAAGGAAAAAAAATACCAGCAGAGGGAAATATTTGAAAATGTAACCTTACAACTTAATACTTGTGCAGAAATTAAAGGAAAAAAAAATACCAGCAGAGGGAAATATTTGAAAATGTAACCTTACAACTTAATACTTGTACAGAAATTAAAGGAAAAAAAGTATTTTGTTCCGTGAACTACAATAACATATAAATTCGGAAAAGTGTATACTTCTTTATTAGTTTTATAATGATCTCAACCAACACTACCTATATCACGTGCAGATATAATATATTATTTTAACCATTTATACTATATGATACGTAATTAACTATCTAAGTACGTGCTTGAGAAGAGTACCTGTCTATTGCCGATTTGTCCGATTTCATAATGGCAAATCACACCTCACTTTTGACTATTCCATTGATAATGAAGCTTTCGAAGGTGTATCAAACTTACGGGACCTCGGTACTTACATTTACTGAGAATCTTAATTTTAATTTACATATTGCTACCTTAATGCAGAACTAGCCTAAGTGTTTTAGGGTGATTTTTCAAACGAGCAGTTTAAAGCTTTGTTTTTGTAATAAAAAAAATATTTAAGATATCTAAAGCAAATTTTGACATGCATTATTATTAAACAATCTAATATCTCTCATTCATTAAATTATATCATATCTATTATTATCATTTATTATTTCTTAATACGTTACGATGGTTTATTGGGCATGTGGAAAGAATGAATGAGGACAGAATGACCAAGAAGATATATTTGGCTGAGAGGAATGGTGATCGGAGACGTGGACGTCTGAGGATCAAATGGCAAGATCATTTAAATCAAATCCTACAGGACGGTCACGTGTTGAGCACATTGAACAGGAGAGCATGCATGAGGAATTGTATGACAGTGACCGAAGCGAAAGATGTATGCAAAGGTAGAAGGAAGTGGCGCTCGATCATTTCTGGTATGTATGTATGTAAACAAAATTTTAACATAGGCTAGTTCTGCATTAAGGTAGCGATATTGAGGAGACTGTTAAGGCGAGTTTTAGTCTTTGCTTTAAGATTGGCAGTTGAGTTGCGATTGATACGATCATTTAGATTATTATTTAATAATTTAAATGATTATTAAATTAATATTGACAGATATTTCAAAGGCTGACCAATTATTAAATGGGAATTCCGGCGGTAGATATCGACTATACTGTTCTGATGAGAGAGCTTAGGCCATAAGTTAACACAGTCGTAAAAATGTCTGATCTTTGCTTTTTACACAAATGGATAAACATGCAATTGATTCTCCTCAGCTACTGGAACTCATTCAGTTTCATCTTCCTACCAGATATACCAGACAGGCATTTTTATATTATTTAACAAGCACAACGCTAGATGCAATTATATATTACATTCCCCCATGGTTCGCGTTCATAGACTTGGTAATCTGGTAGGAGACTGAGCTGACATTGTTGCTGACGTATCCAAAATATAAAGCTGACGTAATAAATTATTATTTTCAAATGTAAAGCGATAGCGAGCAAATCGTGGGTATTTGGTGCAAAGGTGAAATGCAGTGTTTTTGTATTTGTTTTTGCAGTGAATATATTTATAATTTAATTTACACCATTATTGTGTGATTATATTTTGTTTTTTTTTTTATTAAATACAACATCATAATAAATGCAAAAAATACTTAAATCATATTGAAATCAATATTTGCTTTGTCTTCATTTCATCAAAATTACTCGATCATAGGTATTCCAAATTGTAGAAAATTTTAAAATTTTATGTTTCTTTAATTGACTTGTCATTTGCATACTCTGTTTTCAATACTTACCATTTTATTTTTTCACACTAAAACCATAATTCATTATTTTCCTTCGATATGTTATTTTTAGTATTGGGCAGGTATATATTTTTTTTTTTTTTTTTTTTTTTTTTTTTTTTTTTTTTTTTTTTTTTTTTTTTTTTTTTTTTTTTTTTTTTTTAAAAAGATATATCTGGGTTTTGTTATAAACCCAAATACAACCTTATACACCTTTCACACTAAGCTAAAAGCTTGTGCCGTGAAAGGGGAGTTTGCCGGCACCTGGGATCGAACCACGGACCTCTTGTTCTGAAGGCCGAGACTCTACCTCCAGGCTACCGACGAACTAATTGTCCATATATATACATATATGGACAATTTGTAAAGCGCCGTTTACTCATAACATGACCTCAAGGGCGCCGTATATCGTATCCATCACCCGAAACTCCCAGGTACATGTAATTATTAGCATAACTCACTCATTTATTATTTTTCTTTTGTGCGTCGAACCATTTTAAATTCAAATTATATTTTTGTACCTACATATTATTAGGTTATATTCAAAAATCATTATTTGATTTTTTTTCAAGTCATTTGCCTGTAGCAACAAATTATTGTAATTTACATTAATATAGAACAAGATAGGTATAGGTTTACTTATTCCACTGTTGACTTAATTTCTCGAGCCGGCTTAAATTTATTTTACAATCTTCGCCTGTAAATTTATTACATTTTTCTTTATGTTCACATATAAAAGACTTTACCGTGTAAAAGTGATTAAACAAATAAATATAATGAAAATTAAAACTACATATGATACAAAGTTCCTATCTTTTCACATTTTAATACTTTTAATTTTAATTAAAAGTATTAAAATGTGATAAAAATAAGTAAGTTTTATACATTTTTTAGCTTGTCTTGAATTTTTCCTGTTTTTTTAGAATGAAGTTAAGGTTTTCTTACAGACAAAGTAAAAAATAATTTATTGTTTATAAATAATTTATTGATATAAAATAATAAAACAAAAAAAAAATGCTGGTAATAATAACAAATCAATTTCGATTCAGATAAAATTTTAAGAGTACAGTATGTAGTCCAAATATTTGATGAAAGTTTACATAATAATATTGTATCACCGTAAATATGCATAGATAGATACTGAGAACTGATTACGAATGCTTCATTTGCAGTAAGTCCGCTGGCTACCATATTTGTGAGAGATATCGTCATGTATGAATGAACTGCAGTTGTATTACCGTAAATATGCATAGATACTGAGAACTGATTACGAATGCTTCATTTGCAGTAGGTAAGTCCGCTGGCTACCATATTTGTGAGAGATATCGTCATGTATGAATGAACTGCAGTTGTATTACCGTAAATATGCATAGATACTGAGAACTGATTACGAATGCTTCATTTGCAGTAGGTAAGTCCGCTGGCTACCATATTTGTGAGAGATATCGTCATGTATGAATGAACTGCAGTTGTATTACCGTAAATATGCATAGATACTGAGAACTGATTACGAATGCTTCATTTGCAGTAGGTAAGTCCGCTGGCTACCATATTTGTGAGAGATATCGTCATGTATGAATGAACTGCAGTTGTATTACCGTAAATATGCATAGATACTGAGAACTGAATACGAATGCTTCATTTGCAGTAAGTCCGCTGGCTACCATATTTGTGAGAGATATCGTCATGTATGAATGAACTGCAGTTGGCAATATCCTTTATGCAAAGAGTTGATCGATTCCAAGTTATGTATAGGGTTATAATGTATGCTTTAACTGTCCGATCCGATCCGAATGAATAACACATAGGTAATTATTATTATGATGAATATCTGGAGTCAAAAAATATTTCAAGCCAAACATTAACGTTGTTTGCACTTTGAATAAACTAATGGTATTAGTATAATCTTTTAGTACAAACATTCATTATAATGTTGGGAAACTTTTGTCGCATACTATTAATCAATAGATAATAATATGAATGAATAACCTCTAGAATATAACAACAAAAAATACTATAACAATGATAATGATTTTACTTATTAAAATTATCAACTTACACACATTTGTTGTAAAAAAACAATGATTTAACTACATTTTAAGCAAAAACGTATTTTATGGAAGAGCGTGACTCTAGTTTCAACTTATTATATAAACTACATCGAAATATATTTGCGTTCAAAGTATCTGCATGAGTGATAGTGATACACAAGTATGTAAGTATATTGCATTATCTTGAATGTTAAAAGTGGTTTATTATTCTGCACGAATTTATTTTAGCATCTTCATATAATAGACGATATAGATACGCTTTATTGGTCACTAGTTTGAGAAAGGTCTACATGGAGGAAAATTAATATGAAAAGCGTTTCTCCCTGATTGCGAATGAACATTTTTCTGAAATTGTCTCTCTGTAAATTAATACTGTACATTAATGCACAATAGATACGAATTATGTTTGTCTGGTGATAATTATGAATGATCATCAAAATTTGGACTCCTTTATAATTGATGTACATACTTTTATTGAAATTAAATGTATATATTGGAAACCGACATACATTTGTATGCATATATTTAATAATACATACAATTGCATAATTTATTATTCTATTTACATTTCACACAAAGTGGTAAGTAATCAAACATCAAAAATTCGCAACATTAATTAAAACGCTATAAATAAATAAATATCATTACAAAACATTTTGTATTGATGCACAGTAACCAAACAAACAATTAAACATAAAAACATCAAAATCAACATTCCTCCTTCATATCATTATTTTGTTATCGTTTTATTCATTTAATATATATATTACTCATAGTACATATATGTATATATTACTAACCTATTTTCATTTGTTTAAAATTCTATATTGATTTATCTCACTTTGTTATATTTAATTGTAGCTTATTTTCTAATTCATTACATTATAATGTTATATCATAGTAATATATATATATATATATATGTTTATATTATGTACTTATTAAATGCATATCAAGGTTTGAAAGAAAATTGATGGTGATATATTATCCTGAAAATATAAATCATCAAACAACAAATTACAATATGTTGATATTTTATTACATATTTCTATAATTGAAGTTACAACGTATTAGAATTCCTTTAATCACCTTCAATTTTCATATTTTCTTTTTGATGTGTTATTCTTGAGATTGTTTATAGAAACTAAAAAAAAATTATCACGCTAAAGTAATATGTTGATTGGATTTGTTTTATTATAATGTGATATTGAATTTAGGGATTTTTTTTCTCAAAAGTACTAAGTATGTAATTCTCCTTTGGTTTTGTTGAATTATGAAAACGGATACATGCAGTTTTTCAAAATTTCAGAGTGTTTATAATTTTACTTTATTTCTTCTCTTGTCTTCCAGCTTCAAGCTACATTACTGTGGTCGTTTTCATGAACTTGACGTTGGTAAGATCATCGAAAGAAGACAAATAAATGAAATCCGGAAAACAATTAAATTATCGTGTTATACCTACACGCATACTGTATATTCTTTATTTAATATTTGAGCAGTGATTTGATTCAAACAATAAAATTATTTATTGTTTGTATTCGGAGTTATGATGTAGCGCTATTTAGCTACAACTTTATAAAACTACAAAAGTGCCTGTCGTATTATAATTTGACACATACATTTATATCTCTCTATTCTAAAGAGAGTATTCAATAAATAGAGTCCAATGAGGCTGAAATAATAAGAATAATAATATTTGATTTCTTGTTTTGATACGCTCAATATTCGGTTAGGTAGGTATTTATATGTATATATATAATTATATAGTGTTAATATTACATACCTGTTGATAACATAACCTTCACTAACTCTATGTTAAATATATTATCATACTATCCTATCATTAATCACAATCTTACAATACCTATATAAATAGCATTCCTTATAAATAATATGCATATTTTCTCCTTTATTCATCTATATTTGTCTGTACCTGTACCGTACATATTCCATACCATCCATATCATATAGCTACATATAAAAGTAGTAATATACCACTCCATAAAACACCCTTCAAAATTGATTAAAAGTCAATAGTGATTCATATATATATTTAGATGGAATAACATAACCGGGAGTTGGACATAATATTTCTTGGTAATAATTCCATTATGTATAGGTATAACAGAGATACCTACTTAATATTTATTAACTATATCTTACCATCTATATTACTTTATTATCTGTATATGTAGTAGGTATGTATGTATATAGGTAATATTATTAATCGTCTAAATATTTATCCATTTTGGTGTGAGACTATTTTATTTATAAATATTATGTAGGTATTGAACTATTCATGTATATTTAAAATTGATATAGATATTTCACTTCATTTAATCGTTTTGACGCAATATGTATAAGTATGTAAGTAGTTAGATACACTTTTGTTTTTTTGGAATGTTTCAATTATTGTTTGAATACAAGGAATCCACCGAGGATTGATTCTTGTTGTTTGAAATAATATAGGTAGGTATGTTATTATATTTTTATATCGTTTCAAAACTGTTATATATAGATTCCAACATTAATTAATATCTAATATTGAGATTGTCATTATCAAATATAATATAACACCATTCTCAATCCCAGCTGTGTCTGACAACATCATTATAATTAATAGTTTTGGATATAAATACATATATGACGTGTAAGTTACTTTCAAACTTTTTTAAGACATCCGCTGGCGTCATATAGGTGATTGTGTTTGGTATTACAAAATATTATTCATAGTAATCAATACATACATTGAAAGAACCTCTACACACTCGGATATCTCAGGAGTCGGAGACTCCTATTTATCCGAATTTGCACACATAACTTTCATTTCCTCAGGGGCGACCCAAAGAACAGATCAACGTAAGTCGCCTCGTTGGAACAATAAACAAAAAGAAACAAAAATAGCCCATATTGGGAAAAATTAAAATAAAGTGATTTCACACAATACATGTGTGACCATAATTAACCATAATAAATTAAACCATTATTATACCCAAAAATTAAGTACAATACAATAATATACACATGTATACACACATACATACACATACATATACATACATACATACACACATATACACACATACACACACATACATACATACACATACACACACATACATACACACATTCATACATACATACATACATACACACACATGCATATATGTATACAGTTGGTACAGATAACAGAGATAAAGTGTCCAGAAACATTTCGGTTATAAAGACAGTGAGCCCAGGGGTCACCGAAACGGGGTAGTGTGGAAAACTATTTCCCTCCCAATGGGGATATTCCAACCAAAGCTACTCTCCACCAAGGGAGACAGGACGCACAAAACAAACGAAAAACAAGAGTTCGCCACGCAACATTCGCCACGCCAAGCAAGCTCAATTCTCAGACTCCCCTGCGTCAGCCGGGGGTAAACCCGGCCCACGCAGAAGATCCCACCTAGACACCCAGGAATCTACAAACCTCTGGAAAGCCCTGAAATTCTGAGGACAAAGTAGCACTTCCCCAAACCAAACGGGCCTGGGGGTGCCATCGCTCATTTCCTCTAGCATTAGATCTCTCGCATCCATCATCACCGGGCACTCCCAAAGGATATGCTCCGCATATTGCGCCCCCATCCCACAGACACACCATGGATCATCCACGAGTCCAAGATCAAAGAGCTTGCCTCTCAGATCCCCATGGCCAGTTATCAACTGTACAGTGAAATGATCAAATGATAGGAAGCGCTTCTTCACTCGTTCACAAACATTCGGGAGGAAACTGTAGACTAATCTAGCAGTTCTTCCTCCATCCCATCTTTCCTGCCACACTTCCATCGTTTTCTTTCGTATCGTGCCGACAGCCCTATTGTAACCTCTGATTCCGGGTAATCAATACATGTATAATATAATTATATTAAACAAAGAACTCTTATATTAGGATGATTGTTATGAGAAACAATAGATGAGGGATCAATAATGTAGGGCCAATACGGTGGATATCTCTATTAGGGTTAATAATCGATCTCTACAGTAAATAAAATTAAAAAACAGTTTGGACCACACTTTCAAACACAGAAAATATCACAAGGATAATGAGGGATAGTGCACCCACTAAGTAAAGTAACACCTTCACCCCAACATCTACGAAGCTATCTACATACATACATACATAGGTTGGTAGGTAGTTAGGCACTGACAAGCAGCCGCCAGGTGTAAGCACGTGTCTGTATAGGTATCTAATAATATAATATGTATTATGCTCCTATTATTGAGACAATCACATATTATCTACCATATTATTGTGGATATTCTACATACATCGATATATTATTACATCTTTTTATATTGCAAAATACTACATTTATTCTCCAGTTGTGTGCCCATTATTAAAAAAAAACATAAGTATGTAGAGAAGATGTGTATAGTTCATTTGAAAAATATATTAAGGAGTAAAATCTAAGAGTTTATTTTTTTTTATTTGTAATTTATCAGAGCTTTTTTTTATGTACATGGAATTCTGAAATGAAATTTGAGAAAAAATATTGATATGTGTTCATAATGTGGTAGGTAAATGTAATTATGTTAAATATTGTTCAGTGAATTACTGTCACCCTCTCAACATGTTATTATTATAAGTATAAGAATTACAATATGAATTGTAAAATTCTATAGTTTTGATCAAATGTTCTTTGGTGATATAGATATCTAATGTAAAGTAGCTACATATTATAATTATCTATGGTTCATTGAATATGCGGCTATGGAAACACAAGTAGGTATTTTATTTAGGTTTAGATCTTTCTATTAAAATAAACTGAACAAACTAAGAATGATTGCGTCTGTGGATTGTCTCTAATGAAATTGTAATTCTGATTCTATGTAAGTTATATATATAATATTGTAATGCTGTAAATTGTCAAGATTTTTACTAAATAGAAATCTAGTAAAATGTTTGTTGATATTTCGTGTATTACCTAGTTCCATAACATTATCTGAATCTCTTGTATAAATTTAATAATTCTACATTCATACATATTTATTACATCATAATTATGTGTAGTTCCTACGTTTGGCATTTCTCTGTACTCATCACTCCTGATATAATGTGATAGACATCTATGTACCTACTATAAAATATCTGAACCTCACCTCGTTATAATATTATCAACAACATATTTCCATTTTGGTTTGGTAGTTAATTCTCAATCAGTTTTAATTTGACGACATCCTGAGTTACCTTGTTATACAAAATATATGTGTTTATTATTTTCAGGATAAATGATCCTTACCGAATTATATTCACTCTTCGTAATAATTGTGTTCAATCGTATTTTATTTAATGTACATAATGTGTCTTATCATTACTTCTTATAGGTAGTACAGAGAGTCAACAATCATATTTTAGGTATTTAAGAATAAATATTATGTATAAATATTTTGTGGATTGTTTTCAGCTTAACATTTAAGTCTAATCATTAAATATATGTATATGTATGTGTGTACATTTTAATTAATTAATATTCCTATATAATGTATAGGTTTATTTAAGCATCTAGTATGATCTAAGCTACGCGTCATTACTACATTGGACTATCTATTTGTTTTATTTACACCTGTGCAGTTGGTGCCCATAAATGTGCACTACTGCACACCCACATGCTCATCCATTCTCCTCCTAGGTGTACACCATTCCTTACCTACTACCTGTAGGTGCCAACATATGGTGACTACTCATTATAATGTTGTTATATATAGTCAAATAAAAAAACATGGTATAGACACACAAGTCTAATTACCCACACATAACGCGCCGTATCATACGCATAAATAAAATTTTGACTAAGTAATTTTAATTATTTTCCTCTAAATATAACCAATAAATTTTGACACTTTTTCGCAAAAAAAATCACAAAACACGAGAAAAACAATAAGGTAAACAAAGGTAAATGATTAATTATTCAGGTATAGAAGTACATAATAACCTGATAAAAACATTTAATACATGAATAATCATTTCAATCTATTGATTTATTAGTTATTCATAAATGTTACAACTCTATACACAACACTGTAATATTGTATTACACAAAGTGTAACATTGTACGAAAGAAAACTATCTTACTTTATAAATAAATAAATTAATAAATAACATCGATATAATTGTGCGCTTTTACTTACATATGTAATATCATAAATTAACGTAGGTATTGAAAATGTGATATTGCTTAAACCCTGCTACCCTGTCCCAAGTGTTGTGTATAGGCCCCGCCTCTGAATGTCACACAATAATTTTATTGTGAGTCAGTTCATTTTGTCAGATAAGTTAGGAATTATAATTCTACAAAAATGACACAACAACAAATAAAACTACCACGAAAAAAAAAATTAAATATAAAATGACTACATACAGGTAAGTCATGCAATTTTTTTCTATCTACTTATCAATATATATTGTATAGGTACCTACCTAATCAATAGGTAATGAATGTATTATAATTATCTATACCTACCTAGTCACTTATTAATTAAAATCTAACTCTTATTGCAGAACCCATAAATGGAATGCTCAACTTACTAAAAACACTTATACGTATGTAAATAGCTAAATGCATAATAATAATATAGGTATGTATAAATTGAAGTACATTATAGCTTTGATTATAAACCTAAACATACCTATAGGTAGGTAGGTAGGTAGGTACTGCAAATACTTTTTATATTTCATAATAATTATTGTTATAGGTATGTAGGTATAAAAGCCGCCAGAATTTCAATTTGCCAAGAGATAATGAATGCTTCTTTTTGGAATGATGCAATCACATCTGCTTCTGTTCACATAGGTATTGAAGATAAATGGTGTTATTAACCATACAAATCTCAACATTTTTTGGAATGATGCAATCACATCTGCTTCTGTTCACATAGGTATTGAAGATTAATGGTGTTATTAACCATACAAATCTCAACATTTTTTAGAATGATGCAATCACATCTGCTTCTGTTCACATAGGTATTGAAGATAAATGGTGTTATTAACCATACAAATCTCAACATTTTTTGGAATGATGCAATCACATCTGCTTCTGTTCACATAGGTATTGAAGATAAATGGTGTTATTAACCATACAAATCTCAACATTTTTCGGTTAACGGAACAGGTACATAAATACTATATAATATAATTATACAGCAGAGATTGCAAGCATGCTGTTCTGATTTATAATATAATAATATATATTGCAGATAACTCATTCATATTGTTATTAGGTAAGTTATTGTTGTAATCATCAAGTAAAGCAGTAATCCGAAAATCTGTCATAAAAAAAATATGTTCATCTATGCATGAGTACACATTATGTATGTATGTACCTATATAATAAGTATAGTATTTAGTTTAGCTGGTGTTTTATTGATTCCTTAATGAATACATTCAATTATTATAATTATATATATATATATATATATATATATATATATATATATATATATATATATAGGTATATTATATATTTATGTAGGTGTGTATAATATAATATTCTCATCTAAAGGTACTTTATTTTTTAAGTATTAATATTATGTATATGTATGTATGCATATATTTATATTGTATATAATATTATATAATAACTGCGGGTAATATATATTATAATAATTGTTTTCTTATAATGGTATCATATATATATTTCTATATGTATATATTTATTATTTAATGATTACTTATTAGTTAAGCATAATAATTGTGTCACACAACCTTCTTTACAATGGTTTTCAATAAAAAGTATTTATTCAATATATAATATAATGAATATTTTAACATATTCTCTCATGTACATATATTATTTAATATAATAAGTTGTTAATAAGTTATTTGTATAATTCTATGGTATTTTTATAGTTGTGAGTATTCCCATAGCTTACATAGGTATTTATAGATAACGTCTATAATATAGTTTCATTATTATTGTGTTAATTTAATTCATAACTAAGTTATTATAACCATTACATATATATAACATATAAGTACATAATATGTACGTGTACATAATACAAATAAAATAAACACATTCAACAACAAACTAACAACATTATTGAACAATCAAATTAATGAAACATAAAACACATAAGTAATTATATATTGCTAGAATATTTCTGCCAAGTTATGTGTATGGGTGAGTTACAATACTTCAATTAATATAATTATTGTATTGGTGCCTATTTCATACACGAAGTATTTACGTAAAACAAATAATATTTATCATATAATTTCATATTTTGTGCATGGTTTATTTAGTAAGTATACCGACTGTCTCCTTGCTGCTCCTGCATAATTATTTTAATTGTCTTTTTTTTCAAATGCATTATGTGTTAAATATCAAATTTAATTTTACATATTCCAATTAATAAAATGCATAAAATGAAAGAAAAACAATCAGTACAAAAATACACAAGAACACTACCATACAGTGTTGCCGTATTGATATTAAAAAACATTGGCAATGGACTGTTTTAAAAACGTAGGTACAAAATAAATACATACAAAATATTTTCAAATAAAAACACTTAATCTATTCAAATAGTGGCAAGTATTTTTCTTTATGGCTTCCAAAGCATCTCAAGCGCCGATTAAAACTTATACTTATGACTATATATAATTATCTATTTTTAGTTTCATAAAAGTTTGCTATGAATTCAACTTGTTTTTGTCAATCTGATTCAATCTCAATATAATACCAAACTTGAAAAGCACTAATATCAAATATGTTTAAAATGTCTTTTCACAATGTGAACACACAAACTCTAGATTATTTGAAAAGCACTGTTTGTGTACGCAGTTGATTAAAATAACACTAGGTATCAATGACATGTTGTTAGTTTTGCTTTAGAGCGTATCTAGATATAACCGTATTGTTCATTTCATGTTTATTCTTTTATTTAGTTTTACAAATCATCCAGCCACTTGCTTTGAGGTCATATTATCCCACTTACCCCTACACTTTCAATGTATATTTTCATTTTTTTTTTCGTTTTTATTCAGCATCTATCAGCATCTATCTGATGATGCAAACTATGAGTCAGTGAAACCGGTAATGGGTAATTTATGTACTTATGTAATGTAGGTACTCATTTCGATACATAATTTAAAATGTAGTGTAATAAAGTTAATACTGATACAAACGAAGAAATTATCAATTTTCTCTTTAAATCGATAATACTGTAATATTGAAATTTGTTTTCTTTGTTTCCAAGTTACTTTATGTTGCGTGATTTCTGTCTTACCTGAAATGTGACAAATTGAAATATTGTTTTTTATGTTTCATAATACACGGGATATGTTTGTTTGAATCAGTATTGAGTCGTTACCTACTTATAGTTATAAATACTATATGTATATATAAACTCTAATGTTTAATTTATAATGATTTGTTGAAAAATGTTACCGTTTGCAAATAAATAAGATTTGTCTCATCTTATGTATAATTTACTGATGATGTGTTGTCAAATGTAATATATTTATTGTATGCTTATAGAGACTTTATAGTTTTTGTTTTCTCAGAATCCAATTTCATACGAAATAACATAAGTACATAAAAATAAATAAAGAGGTTTTTGATCAATTTAAGTATGCCATTTTGTTTATCAAATATGTTTGTGTCCAGTTCTAAGTTTTTCCAAGATCTAGTGTTTTACAAAGCACATTATGTAACGTTTAATACAATCAGGTGATATTTATTTATTTTATTCTTCTTGCACATCATCCTTTACATAACAAAAGCAACAAATCATTAAGAAATGTGATGATATGCAGTGGCGAGATAATCAGTATGTTAGAGTGATTTCTTCTATCTAACCACGTAAATAAATAAAGTTTAAAAATGAAAATATCAATATGAGAAAAACATAATCAAAACCCCAATAGCCTTCCCGTCTATCAATAAAAATCTAGTATCGTGAAAGTGGAGCAGATACAAATTTCAGATTTTAATTCGGAAATGTTTCCAATCAACAGATGAAAACCTTTTGGTTTTGATTCACTTAAAGGAAATAAAACTTACGGTGATTTCACATAGGCAGATGTAAAAAATATTTTTTATATACCCGCATACAACTTAATCACAATATATCTAAGTATACCTACTATTTACAATGTTTTTTTTTTATTTTTAAGTTTTATTATATTATAGATGCATAATTCAGATTATATATTTTTTTCTTGTTCGTTGGTAAATTTATGATTCGCTTCAAATTCTTGATTCACTGAGATGAATTCAATTTGTGTCTAATAATATATAATTAGTTGATAAATGAAATCATCCCCAGTAAATCAAGTATGTGCAGATGCTTCCCTAATTAGTCAACAAGCTTGATCCTTTCGTTTCATGTTACATGGACACACATTCTTAATAATAAATATATACTTTCAAAATGAACTTCATCAGTACACATAAAGTATGTTTGTTATAAGTTATTTTTAAGGTATAATTATAACTTTATAAAATTAAATAAATAAATAAATAAATAAATAAAGTGACCGTAAACACAAACAATACAGCCAAAATCAAAACAATCAACAAAATAAAACATCTAGAAACATAATCAAATAAATTAATAAACAATTTGACAGAGTAGCCACGTTAGATTCATAATTTTTATGAGTATTGAGTAAAATTTTTATAACAAACAAAATAATCTCGACTAAATAATATATTGGTATCTATAAAATAATAATGAGTTATAGAATTAATCTAACTCTCCAGTACTTATAACAGTTGACTGTTTTTAAATCGAATTAAGAACTAAAACCTTCGATGATCCATGACAGTTACACAATTCATTACAATTTATCATTAGGTACGTACTTTATAATAATATTATCATGATGCTTCTGTATAGATATTATTATTAGATATAGCTATTATATCGGTTACAAACAATCTATGTGATAAGTTAGTTATCTATATATATATATATGTATCATGCAGTAAAGTTACAATATTATATCATAAATATATGTAGGTATGCTGAGTACCACCTTTGATAACCTTAAATAATGCACATTATTGTATGATATTACATTACATTACATCCCGCTCGCCACATTGTGACGCTGATGACAAAAATTTGTGTACTTATTTTGTGCAATATACGAGTATATATTATTTATGAAGGTAGGTATTTATATGTTTTCAGTGAAAGCACCTACCTATATAACATTAAAATAATAATCAATAATAGTATAACTATAATATAATATTTTTAACACATTATTACGTTAGTAATTTTATTCATATTTTGGTGTAATGAAACAATTTTCAATATCAATTGTTTAAATGTAAAATCATGTATCATTTCAAATTGTTTCAATATTTCATACACTAAAAATCATTGCCAATATAATATGCTTATTTCAACCTATAAAAATCGTTATTCAATTCAATTTTCTTTCATTCATTATGTAAAAAATTCATTGTAATTTCGTTTCATTTCCAATTACTCACTCTAAAATGATTTAATTTAAATTCGTTCATTTTATAAAATCTTATAAAAATCATTTGCAATTAGATTACATCACACACCATCCTGTACAATAATAACACATAACATGTCATGATCTCACTTTATATCTACATATAATAATATATATATATATATTCAACATTATGAATATATAAATGTACACTACCCGCTTTCTTTCAGTAACAACATTTTCCTTCGTGCTTAACAATATAATACGCACAACATTTTTCATTTCATTGAATTAGTATAGATAATAATTATCTTTTCCATTTTATTCAAACATATCGATATTTACTTTCACATAACAACAATTTAGTCTAAATTAATACTTACTTTGTATTTTAAAAATGACTACAAATGCACATTACACAATGTAAATCCATCATGTTTTAAATGCCAATGATGTAGAAATACAATTCATCGTATTTTAAAAATAAATATTTCATTTTGTGACTCACGAATGCAAAGTAAAATAATGCGCATTTGTTATTAATGTAAGTATATGTATAATACCTTCTATGTATAATATTTACGGTGTATCTATGTATGTACCTATTCTGTTGATTGTTAGATGTGTAATACGCTCATAGTCGATGGCTTGTGTTTACCGTTCATCATTGCCGTCTCGTGCCCGCTTGTTGCATTAACACAGAAGAAGGTGGGTATTGGTTCTGTGCTTGCAACTGTGTCGGAGTGACATTCTGATTAGGTCTTTGCGTTATAATCGTTGTTGTTGGCTGCGTGGCAGACATCTGCATACTGTGATGGGATGGGTGTGATGGTTGATGGTGGTTTGCCATAGCTCTGGCAGGTACGTGACGGGCAGGCAATGAAGCTCAGACCAATAGGCCGGGCGCTATCCAATCCTCCTCCGTCAACTGGAAGAGAAAACTGTTTTAAAGGGTGGAATTACATAAAGCTTTATTCAAAAATGGGATGAAAATATGAAATTAAAACAAATATCAAACAAAAAACATTTTCAGTCTTATTAATAAACGTAGATTAAATTTCTAGAAGGAGATGAACCACCGATCAGACAAAAAACGTATTGATAAACGTTGATCAGCTTGAACCTAGTTTAAAAGTGGTTGATCCGCCTCTCGAGGTGGTTTAAGTAAGGTGATTTAAGTAAGGTGGTTCAAATCGGCGTCATCTGCCCGCCATGTTGGATTTTACGTCAGATGTTTGCTATGCGGGTTTACATGTACGTTTTGCAGTTATTTTACAATTTATCGGAGTTGGTTTGGGTTAAAAATACACTTAAGTAGTATCCGAATGTGAATTTAATTCAATCAGTTGTTTTTCTTGTGATAATAGACACTTTTTTCGTGTGACAGAACACCAGTTTCTTAATTTGTTTTTTGATAGACGCATTTAATTGTTTCGTGACAGAGATACTTTTTTCCATGTGTATGAAAGTTATATTGATTGATTCTGATGAGAATTATTCCTGTACATCATTTGAATGTAAAAGGGAAAGCAGAAAATAAAATTTTACTGATGGTTAGTAATGCATATTGTGCGCAGTGTTATGTTATACCCATATCACTGATTGTGTGTCAGATTATGATTTATTTGATAAATAAATAAAATGTCATTCCATTATTACATTTGCTTTTCAATTATACAAACCTTCCTCATCATATTTTATATTTCTGTGTATTTGGGTACAAAATGTCAGATGAAAAAACCAATACAGTGGAACCTCTCATAACGAGTATTCGCATAACGAGCAAAAAAAAAAGTGAAAAAGTTGCTCCCATAAAAATGGATAATTATTTGTCATAAATTCATATTTTTATTTAGGTACGTTTTTTTTCCTAATCTAAATTGTATTTTAAGTTGTAACACTCTTTTATAAGTAATTTTATTTGAATAAACTTTAATAAAAAAGTTCTCCAAGAATACTTATTCTTTCGGCATGGAACGCATTATTGTATTTTACATTGATTTCTATAGAAAAAAATGTTTCGCATAACGAGTAAGAGTCTGGAACGAATTAAACTCGTTATGAGAGGTTCCACTGTAAGATAATTTTGACAGCCGCTTGTTTGTTTTGAATCTGTCTGTTTACCAGCGTCGTGTAACATGGCAACCAACATAATAGAGCGAATTTTCGAGTTGCCATATGAAATCTTTTATATAAAGTACAGATGTCTATGGTACGGATTAAATATTTTTATTAATAAAGAAAATTTGATCGGTGGTTCAAACGCTAATAGGCGGATCACGAAATCAGTGGTTCAACCATGGTTTGGCGGATTTTTATTAATAAGACTGTTTATGTTTACAATGAGGTTGATTGACTTGGTAAAAGTTGATTGAATAATATGATTTACCTGGAATTGTTGCACCGGGTAAGCTACCATGCCAGGAGGTTGCGGTAGAGTTGGAGGGAGTTGTGGTGGTGCTTGTGCCCCTGCTATGCCTTGCCAACCACCCATTCTGAAAGAAATTCACCCATGGTTATTTGAAGGTTGTTGAGAATGATTAGCAAACGTGTTGTTGTACTGGCAAGATTAAGAATATAATATTTTACCCCATGTACTGGTGTTGGTATCCGGCAAACTGTCCCTGATACGAATATCCCTGCACTCCTTGTAGTCCTGTGAGAGGAAAGCCTGCTGCTGCAGGTGGTGGGAGCTGATATGAAGCTGCCGTACTGGGAAACCAGTACCCAACTTGATTACCATAAGCAGCAGGACTGAATGTACCGTATGCTGCACTTCCCAAAGGCTAAATAAAACAAACATTATTTTAAATGTAATGAATTTTACAAGGTATTTTTTTAGGTAACTTTTATGTGTTAATATGAATTTTCGCAGGAGATAATATGAGATGAAGTTTTAACTTCATTTCACTGCGTGCTGCCTGACAGTACATAATGAAATGAAGTAAAACTTTCACCTCATAAATATTATGTTTTGCGGTTACATCGCTAATTTTTTTTTCATACAAGCATTCAGAATTTCTTGGAACTAGTAAAGTTTTGTTAATTGGTAAAGTTTGCATTTAATTTTAATTATTTTCTTTCGATATACTGATTACTCTCATTCAATTCTATTTTTTAGAAACATATCTTTAGAAAACATCACCGAAACTTCTTAACACAGTCTAAATAGTCAAAATGAATCACAATAAAAACATAATTATGTATACCAGACAGCAACTCTCAACTACCGACTATTATGTTTATTTTATGATGTTTTCATTTTAATTACTATAACGCATTCAGTTAATCTTACCTGTCCTTGCGTTTGAGCATTGTTAGGATCTCCAGATTCCTTTCCCCATGAACATTTAACAGGTTGCCCATTGATTTCAGCATTGTGGACAGCGACTATGGCGTGTGTTGCGCTCTCCTTCGTGGAAAATCTTGAAATACAAAAAATGTAGAGGCGGAGATGATAAAATGTAGAGGAGATGATAAAGTGATCATTAAACCTCA